>JAMWET010001386.1:0-35000 GCA_024036415.1 Prochilodus magdalenae | reverse complement strand
CTAGGTGGCAGTGAGCACACTTGCCCAGAGCGGTGGGGGCAGCCCAATCCATGGCACCCAGGGAGCGTTTGGGTGGTTCGGTGCCCTGCCTAAGGGCATTTCATCCTGTGGTTTGACTGGGTCATTGTGTCAAGTGTGATGGTTTTTCGAACCAGCAGGCCCCTCCCCCTCAGGGATACCAGGTAGGCTGTGTTCCCTAACCTAAATCCTTCGAGCATTGGCCTCTCTATTCCGATGGTTTGGCGACCCTCCCCGTAAAATACTCTAGGTGGCAGTGAGCATACTTGCCCAGAGCGGTGGGGGCAGCCCAATCCATGGCACCCAGGGAGCGTTTGGGTGGTTCGGTGCCCTGCCTAAGGGCATTTCATCCGTTACTGTTGGTTCAAGGAATCGAACCAGCAACCCTCCGGGTACCAGGCTGGTTCCCTAACCTGTCCTTCGAGTTGGCCTCCGTAAACTCTAGGTGGCAAGTGATGTAGCATGAGCACACTTGATGGTCCCACACAGGGGTGAGGGATACAGCCCAAATCCATGGGGCACCCGGGGAGCGTTTGGGTGGTTCGGGTGGTTTCATCCGTTACTGTTGGTTCAAGGAATCGAACCAGCAACCCTCCGGGTACCAGGCTGTCCTTCGTGTCGGCCTCCGTAAACTCTAGGTGGCAGTGAGCACACTTCCCCAGAGCGGTGGGGGCAGCCCAATCCATGGCACCCGGGGAGCGTTTGGGTGGTTCGGTGCCCTGCCTTAGGGCATTTAATCCGTTACTGTTGGTTCAAGGAATCGAACCAGCAACCCTCCGGGTACCAGGCTGTCCTTCGAGTCGTCCTCCGTAAACTCTGTAACCCGATGTTCACACTAGCCGGTAACAAGTCCGGCATGGTGGCCCAAGGTTGTCTCTTGTGGGTGTGTTCGAGACTGCTCGTGTTGCTGCATGTACCCGTGTACAAGGCCCAGGAAAGCTAGCTAGCTTTGAAAGCTAGCCGGTTAGCTAGCCACGAATTCAAGCAGGTTCCATTCAAATACATGTGTTTACTATGCTAAATGGGTGTAGCGCAATGATCTCCCGATACCGATGGAGCTTCGTGTAGCTTAACAAAGGAAACAGGTGTAGTGAAACAATGTAAAAGGGTGTAGTGCAACAACGTAAATATGTGTAGCACAACAATGTGAATCGGTGTGTACTATGGCATGACCTAAACCCCACAAGGGACGGGAAAACAATACCCGCTACCTTCTTCCCCGCTTCATTCCTCTTCGAATGTACATGTACAACGATGACGCTAACCCAGTAAAGGGAATGTGCAGGCACCCCGCCCTGCACATATTAGCGCTTTCCCTGCTCCCAACACTCATCAACTCATTACCAAGCCCCTTCCAGAGCTGCAGGGGGTGTATAAAAGCAGGGACTCCAGTAAAAAGTGCAGAGCAGGGTTTCTAAAAAGTGTATTTGCATAATTATATAATTACATAGTTACATAATAAATGACATTTATGTATAAGTTAGCTTCTGGGTTTGCTCGGATGCTACGGTGACACAAAAGAAAGAACGAAGACATAACAAATATGAAATTGGAACACGCTTTGGTTATCCTAACGGCAAAATGGCCCCAGGGAGTCCTCGGTTCTGTCTGTTCTGTAGGTGCTACCTGCTGGAGTGTGGTCCCTGCGGCCCAAGACACTCATTCCCAATCCGTCTTGTAGCCGGAGTCCTCTGTTGCGAGATGCTAACCGCAGGTTACGGTCTCTCGCTTGGCCCTGCCGCTCGTCCACAGCTGAAGAAAAAAAGAGAAGCGGGACGACCTGTGCCAAGTGGGGCATCAGCCAAAGGCATGGTAGCTTGGCAGGAAACAGAACCGTCAGTGCCACGGCGATAAATTCCTCGCAGCACGGCCGCGTCTGTCGCCGGACGCGCTGTTCCACCGGCCTTCTCCACCTCATTGTTGTGTTGATGGGTATTGGCACCGGCAGCCTGACCACAGGCAAATACAGAGGTATGGCCGTCGGCTTGCGGTTATTAAACACGCTGCTGTTAGCTTAACATGGCAGTGGGGCCAGAATGTGAGGGCTGGTGTGACATTGCTCACACCCCCTGATCATAATACGGTGGTGTAGTTATGGCTTTATAGCATCTATGAACACTATGGGGTTGAAACATGAGCACAGAAATGGATGTGGAGTATCCATGGAAGTGGGTGTAGTGTATCTTTGAAGGGACATGTGGTGGAAGAGTGGAACAATGGAAATGGGTGTAGTGTAACAATGAAAGTAGGCGTAGTGAACAATGGAAACTGGGAGTAGTAAAACAATGTAAAAAGGTGTAGCAAACATGAAAGTGAGTGTGATTTAATAATGCAAATGGGTGTAGTGTAACAATGTAAATAACTGTAGCATAACAATGGAAATGTCTATGGTGTAATAATGTATATAGGAGTACCAATGGAAATCAGTGTAGCATAAGGATCTCCCTATAATGATGGAGCTTTGTGTAGCTTAACTAGGTGTAGTGAAACAATGTAAATGGGTGTAGTGCAACAACGCACATATGTATAGCACAACAATGTAAATAGCTAACGTGTAACGGTGTAGATGGGTGAAGAGCAACAATGTAAATAAGTATTTTGTAACAATGTACTGTAGATAGGTGTAGAGCAACAACGTGAATAGGAGCTGTGTAACAATGTAAATAGGTGTAGCGCAACAATGGAAATGAGTGAACGTATCAATGAAAATGGGTTGTAGTGTAATATTGGAAATAGGTTCATAACAGTAAAAACAGGTGTAGCATAACAATGGAAATGGGTGTAGCATAACAATAGAAGTGGGTGTAGTTTAACAATGTAAATACATGTAGTATAACAGATGAAATTAATGCAATGTAACAATGGAAGTAGGTATGGCAATCTAAATAGATGTAGTGTAACAATGGAAATGAGTGTAGTGTAACAGGTGTAGCAACCAAAAGGAAATTATATTATTCAACAATGTTAACAGGCATAGCAACAATGGGAGCTGGTGAAGAGCGTCCATGGAAATTAGTGTAGTGGAACACTGTAAATAAGTATTATGTAACAATGTAGTTAGGTGTAGAGCAACAATGTAAATAGGAGTTGTGAAACAATGTAAATAGGTGTAGCGCAACAATGGAAATGAATTAACGTGTTAATGAACCTGGGTTGTAGTGTATTATTGGAAATAGGTGCGTAACAGTAAAAACAGGTGTAGCATAACAATGGAAATGGGTGTAGCATAACAATGGAAATGGGTGTAGCATAACAATGGAAATGGGTGTAGTTTAACAATGTAAATACATGTGGTATAACAGAGGAAATTAAAGCAATGTAACAATGGAAGTAGGTATAGCAATCTAAATAGATGTAGTGTAACAATGGAAATGAGTGTAGTGTAACAGGTGTAGCAACCAAAAGGAAATTATGTAGCTGAACAATGTTAACAGGCATAGCAACAATGGAAACTGGTGTGGTGCAACATTGTAAATAAGTATTGTGTAACAATGTAGTTAGGTGTAGAGCAACAATGTAAATAGGAGTTGTGTAACAAAGTAAATAGATGTAGTGCAACAATGGAACCTGGTGTAGAGCATCCATGGAAATGAGTGTAGTGTAACAGGTGTAGCAACCAAAAGGAAATGATGTAGTTCAACAATGTCAACAGGCATAGCAACAATGGAAACTGGTGTAGAGCAACCATGGAAATTAGTGTAGTGGAACATTGTAATTAAGTATGGTGTAACAAAGTAAATAGGTGTAGCGCAACAATGGAACCTGGTGTAGAGCATCCATAGAAATTAGTGTAGTGGAACAACGTAAATAGGTGTAGCATAACATAGAAATGGGTGCAACGTTTCTATGAATATGGGTGGAGTAACAATGTAAATAAGTGTACCACAACAATCCAAAAGGGTGTAGGGTATCCATGGGTGTGACTATGATTTAGCCATGGAAGTGGTGCCCATTCACCCCATGTTTCTGTGTTCTATCAACCCACGTTGTATATCTACACATCATCTGGACTGACAGCTGGGCACAAGGAGTGGGCCTACACCACTTAGCGATTCCCTGCACGTCTCCAGCCTACTCTGAGAGTGAGGGGAGGGGCTTAACCCTACACTTTCACTATTTCTCCTATTGATAGACCATCTATAGGAGATGTTCAAATGAAGTGATGAAATTCAACATTCCTTGAGGCATCCAATCATTTCCAATCCAGCAAACCACGGGGCGCTCAGAGATTTACACCCCTGGTCCGGACACAGGCACGTTCCTGAGGTGATTGGTGTGGTGGTGTTATATAACCCCTCTTTTCAGGTAATATAAATGTGCCTGGCCGCCAAACCGCTGGCATGAAAGGCCATTCCTGGCTTTCAGTCTGGAAGTGGTCTATTTGAGCGATGTGAAAGTTTCTTTGTAATGAAGTGAGTGGCTGCGACTTCTGCTGATTGGTTTGGCTTTTGGTAGGGATTCAGCATTCGGAATAACCAGGCGGCTCTCTGAATGCAACAGTCCTCTTCAGCCGAGAACCCGGTTTTCAGAACCATGACTCACATAGATAGGTAGGCCTTCAAAGCATTCAGAAACTTCCCTCCATTACCGTTCATTACTTCTGGTGAATACCGGATGGAGTGGCTCAAGGCGGAAAGTCATGTGCATTGCTAATAGCATGGCCTCCAGGCCACCGGTGGTCACCTGGACTTCACTGAACATTGAAGGCACTGTGTATGCAACCCTAGAGACTTTGCTTCACGGGACACACGCCTGAGCATGGACCCATTAACTAATCAAACCCGCATCCCGATGAGATGCTAATGCTTAGGTGCATAGCCGACTAGTTTCAAACTTGCCACGTTCTGCGCGATCATCTCTGGAGATAAGGGTCTTGCCGCCTTACCCCACGTTTCCATGATGTCAGAGAGACACAGGAACTCGCCCTGAGTGTTTGTGACAGCCTGGCTTTTTCAGCCTGTCCGAACCGTACACTGCCCTTTAGGGCACCCAACCGAGCACCCACTGCGGTGTCGTCCCACACCTCTGGGAGCCTGCGGGGAGTCCCCGACACTGTTTACCTTCACCCGCTGGCTAAGGAACGGACGCTGCTTTTGTTGACCGCTCAGATCAAGAGGAATCTTCAATCTTCAAGACACCAGGCAGGCCCCACAGCCCGAAAGTCCCCCGAGGGCAGGACGTGGTTTGTGGGTGGCGTACCCGTGCCTGGGAAACGGCTCTGAAACGGAAGGCTGCGGCGCAGCAACAAGCACGCTGAGGTGGCGGATGTGGATGTGTGTGTAAAGCTGAAGTTTGCACAGAGACGCTGAGATTGAGATCTAGGTCAACAGCTGCAGAGTATTTAGCCCTGAGCCTCTCGGGGCGTTGAGGGAATATTCTTGGAAGAAGCGGGCATGATGCAAGTCTTTTGAGGGTCCGTGAATGAAACCCATACTGACATCCACTTGAGAACATGTGAAATAGTGTCATCTTCGATAGCCCGCAGTGGTGGAGAAACATCACAGGAACATTAGAGTGTTGGAGTGGAGTCTGTCTGAGCTGAGACTGGGACTGCGTGCCCTTCGCGGCCTTCCTGGCGTTTTTAGCCTGTGCAGTGTTGAGAGGCTTGATGCAATTGTGCTCGCGAGAGGTGATAAGACGCTTTGGTGAAAACCAACCAGCGCCTAGATGGATCATCCGACCATTTGCCAATCATACCAGTAGGCACAATCATATGCACACCCTGATACACATAGCTCTTGGTAGGACACAATAGGATACAGAACAGGCGTGCATCAGTTGCACTGCTGGGTCTGGTAGCAGTTCAACACACACTAACACACCACCACTACGTCAGTGTCACTGCAGTGCTGAGAATGATCCACCACCCACATAGCACACAATGGGACGAACAAGTAATGAGGGGGGAAAGACGAACAGATGAGTGCAGGTCAGACCAAGTTCCAATTCCGGCTTTGGGTTGTGAGACATTTTCTGCACTGTACCAACTCTTCTCAATCTATGGATCCCGTCACTCACACCCCACAGGTATTTAAAACCCCACCACCCATGTGGGACGGAAACATACGTTAAGTGTGATCAGCATAGTAATGGTTAGAACAGCCATGAGAGGTAATAACTTCAAGAGAATGGGTGTAAAGTGAAAAGAGAAGAGGACCCAGCACGGAGCCTTGAGGGACACCACGTGGGGGAACCTACATGAAGCAGATGTGGACCCTTTGCCGTTACTTAAAACACCCTGTATTTTGAGATGAGTGTCTGTGAATCCAGACTTCACCAGTCCGTCTGCATAGCCGTACAGCTACAGTGGCAACGATGTAGGTGTCAGTAACTAGGATGTAGGTTTCGCCTCCTTTGCTCTGTCAAGTCACCGTTCACAACTCTTCTGTGCTCGTCTTGAACTCCAGCACTTCCGTCACTGTGGATTTGACATCGTTGCTCAGGATTTCAGACCTGTCCAGACGTATGACTAATCAATCTGAATACAATCTGGATATACCAAAAATAGAAAGAGGGCTGGCAGTCCAATGCCTTAGACAACTTACAGTATGTTGCAGTAGTTACCTAATCCTTGTTATGGTGCCCCCTGATGGGTGCTAAGAAACTGGCCGAATCACAGCCATACCTTAGGCTTGATACCTGACCATAGCTGGACCAGCCACTGAGTGGCCTCCTGAGAGAGGAAGGGTCAAATCCTCAGGATGTTGTAGAGAAGGAATCTGCATGACCGAGCCAGGCTCGCAAATGAGCTGAGGGCGATAACTGGTCATCCGGAATCACACCAAGGCTCCTTGCACCTTCAGTAAGAATGAGATGGCAACATCATGGTGAGGACCTGTAGGGCCAGCTATGGACAACAGCCCAGTCTTGCTGTCATCCATGAAGAGATGCAATAGATGCTCTAAAATCCAGAGCTTGAGATGCCGGAGCGTCCCGACTGAGCCGCATCCATAGAAATCCTTTGGGAATTGCATTTGAATTCCACCTGCATGTCCAGACCTAGACAAACCAAGCCGGATACAATCTGGATAACCGAATTCGGGCTGGCAGTCCCAGGCCTTAGGCAGCTTACAGTAGGTTGCAGTAGTTCCCTAGAGCCGAGAGCCGACTCTGTATGTACCTGGTTGAGTCTTGCTATGAATCAGCAATAGGCCATGATTTGATGATAACGTACGTCAGCCAATCAGGTCTTAGGACCAGCGACTCAGCGGCTAACACCACTACTTGCCAGGGAGCCACCTGCACTTGTGGGAGACTGGGGTTTGAATCCCGGTCTGGGTGACTCTACTGTGCCCTGGGCTGGACTCCTAACACTACACTGGCCTACCTGTAACGTGATTAACCTGTAAGCCGCTCTGGATAAGAGCGTCAGCTACATGCCGTAAATGGTCCATGTATCTCCTAACGTCGTCCTGATTTGCCGCTTGGTCCCTCTGTCTCCTCTGTGGTGGTCTTCATGTTCCATAACGCTTAACACAGCTGTTGGAAAGCTACGGGAACAGTAACATGATTTATACCACACTTTATTTAGACGCTATTCATATTCCACTCACCCCGACACTTTTGTACGGGGTCTGCACGAATGCACCTGCACTGATATGTGCGGAGGAGTGGACGCGCTCTCCTGCCGCGGACACACCGAGGCGACTGCATAAGTCATGAAGGCTGAGCGAACATTCATCAAAATACTGCCCACTCCAGACGTTCGGCTCCTTCGCTAACGACCTGGAATTGTCCAGGGTCCCGCCAGAAGTCCACCGTCTCCAACCCTCCCACCCTCACCATTTAAGGGACATGGACGAGGGGGGTCCGGCTCGTCAGCGGCTCCGTATGTTATGCCGTAGAGGGAGAATAAAGAAGGCCTGAGCAGATAAGCAGGCTTTGAAGTTTTCCCGAACTTCCAAAGTACTGCTTCAGAAAGACCACACCAAAGTAAACTCCTCTGTTTACTCCTCACCTTCTGACCTCCGCTCATCTCTTCTCCCCCACCTCCTCCTGCACTCCGTTCTGCCCTTTCCTTTCCTTTATAATTTCATCTCTTCTGACTGTGAGTGAAACTCCCTGCTGTTAAACCCTCCCTCCCCCCCTCGTTCCTTGTCCGGTGAGACGTGCTAGCGGCGGCGAAGCACTAGCAGTTACGCGTGGGCGCCCGGCTAATGGCCTCTCTCCAGCAATTAAAAAGCCACTTCATTTCATCTGGCGCGTTCATTGTTATCAGTGATAACTCTTTAATGTGGCCACTCAGCGCACCCTCGCACGGGGCACTGCTGTTTCCACATGGCTTGGAAACATGGCCGCCTTCCAGAAGACTCCGTGTACGCCGCTTGAGTGTTAAACATCCAGCGAAGATTGAATGAAAAATAAAAAACATGAATTTAATAATACAAGGCATGAAAACTGGTGATCAGACCTGGGTGGGCGTGGTTAAGGAGCAGCTTGATTGACAGCTCTATGTTCCTAGGCGAAGTAGGATATGAATGAATGAATAAATGGATAAAGGAAGAATGTTGGTAATGGATAAAGGAATGAATGGATGAAGGAACAATGTTGTGATGGATAAAGGAATGAAGGGATAATAGAACAATGTTGGTGATGGATAAAGGAATGAAGGGATGAAGGAAGAGTGTTGGTGATGGATAAAGGAATGAAGGGATGAAGGAAGAGTGTTGGTGATGGATAAATGAATGAAGGACTGAAGGAAGAGTGTTGGTGATGGATAAAGGAATGAATGGATGAAGGGATCTAGCTTCTCTGGGTCCTAGCTTTAACCTAGCTTCTCTGGGTCCTAGCTGGAACCTAGCTTCTCTGGGTCCTAGCTTTAACCTAGCTTCTCTGTGTCCTAGCTGGAACCTAGCTTCTCTGGGTTCTAGTGTTAACCTAGCTTCTCTGTGTCCTAGCTGGAACCTAGCTTCTCTGGGTTCTAGTGTTAACCTAGGCTTCTCTGGCTTCTAGCTTTAACCTAGCTTCTCTGGGCCCTAGCTGGAACCTAGCTTCTCTGGGTCCTAGCATTAACCTAGCTTCTCTAGGTCCTAGCTGGAACCTAGCTTCTCTGGGTCCTAGCTAGAACCTAGCCTCTCTGGGTCCTAGTGTTAACCTAGCCTCTCTGGGTCCTAGCTGGAACGTAGCTTCTCTAGGTCCTAGCTTTAACCTAGCTTCTCTGGGTCCTAGCTGCAACGTAGCTTCTCGGGGTCCTAGTTTTAACCTAGCCTCTCTGGGTCCTAGCTTTAACCTAGCTTCTCTGGGTCCTAGCTGCAACCTAGCTTCTCTGGGTCCTAGCTTTAACCTAGCCTCTCTGGGTCCTAGCTGGAAACTAGCTTCTCTGGGTCCTAGCTTAAACCTCGCTTCTCTGGGTCCTAGCTGGAACCTAGCTTCTCTGGGTCCTAGCTTTAACCTAGCTTCTCTGGGTCCTAGCTGGAACCTAGCTTCTCTGGGTCCTAGCTTTAACCTAGCTTCTCTGTGTCCTAGCTGGAACCTAGCTTCTCTGGGTTCTAGTGTTAACCTAGCTTCTCTGTGTCCTAGCTGGAACCTAGCTTCTCTGGGTTCTAGTGTTAACCTAGCTTCTCTGGCTTCTAGCTTAAACCTAGCTTCTCTGGGTCCTAGCTGGAACCTAGCTTCTCTGGGTCCTAGCATTAACCTAGCTTCTCTAGGTCCTAGCTGAAACCTAGCTTCTCTGGGTCCTAGCTAGAACCTAGCCTCTCTGGGTCCTAGTGTTAACCTAGCCTCTCTGGGTCCTAGCTGGAACGTAGCTTCTCTAGGTCCTAGCTTTAACCTAGCTTCTCTGGGTCCTAGCTGCAACGTAGCTTCTCGGGGTCCTAGTTTTAACCTAGCCTCTCTGGGTCCTAGCTTTAACCTAGCTTCTCTGGGTCCTAGCTGCAACCTAGCTTCTCTGGGTTCTAGCTAATACCTAGCTTCTCTGGGTCCTAGCTGGAAACTAGCTTCTCTGGGTCCTAGCTTAAACCTCGCTTCTCTGGGTCCTAGCTGGAACCTAGCTTCTCTGGGTCCTAGCTTTATCCTAGCTTCTCTGGGTCCTAGCTGGAACCTAGCTTCTCTGGGTCCTAGCTGGAACCTAGCTTCACAGGGTCCTAGCTGGAACCTAGCTTCTCTGAATCCTAGCTTTAACCTAGCTATTCTGGGTCCTAGCTTTAACCTAGCTATTCTGGGTCCTAGCTTTAACCTAGCTATTCTGGGTCCTAGCTGTAACTTAGCTTCTCTGGGTTCTAGCTGGAACCTAGCTTCTCTGGGTTCTAGCTGTAACCTAGCTTCTCTGGGTCCTAGCTTTAACCTAGCTTCTCTGGGTCCTAGCTTTAACCTAGCTTCTCTGGGTCCTAGCTGGAACCTAGCTTCTCTGGGTCCTAGCTGGAACCTAGCTTCTCTGGGTCCTAGCTGGAACCTCGTCTCTCTGGGTCTTCAGAACTTTATGTAGTGACTATCTGTGAGGGAGTGTTTAGAGATGGAGGTCTGGTTCCCATCACCACCACTGTAAACACCTCTGACCCTGTAGTTTCAGCATATCGGAGCGTTCCGCTCTGAACCACTCGGAGGGACCTTTAAATAATTATAATTTAATTAGGGTGGAGCTCCTCTCCTTCAGGCGGAGGTTATCTAAATATGGCTGACAGAATTGCACGATATAGCCGTACTACAACTTGCCTAGCCACCCTCACACATGTATCTGAATTTATGTCTTTAAATAATGATATAAAGCATAATCGCCCTCTCGCCCACACGCCTGCACTGCTGCCCCAGATTATAGGAAACGTTGAGTAACAGCCGCTTCCTCTCTGGAACTATTACATGGCGTATTGCAAAAGGCCGGAAATATTGATGTGACCTTCATACGGAAGTTAGAGTGCACTCTCCTTCACCACGGTCTGCATCTTTACATGAAACCCACCCGCTCCACATGCCCATCCCCCCAGCTGAAAGTAAGGCCGGCTCCTGGGCTTCAGCAGGGTGGCCTCCATCAAATCACAGTAATCAGATTATGGCGTGTCTTTACTTGTGTGGTCGCCGTAGTGGTGGTGGTGGTCCTGGTGGTTCAGGCACAGGGGCGGGGGATGGGGGGTGGATTTATCCAGGCTTATGCACGGAACGTCTACCAGTTTTGCAGCACAGACAGAGGCTGAGACACTGGACACAGATTCCTGCTGGTTTGGGTTCGGACGTTGAGGGAATACATCTTAGCATAACTGAGAGGTTAGCCATGTCGCAGGTTCAGTGGAAGCCGAAGGCCGTGCTGTATGCTGCCGCCAGGGCCTGGAGAGCATTCCCGTTGATCCTGCTCCACATTAGAGAGAGATGTCATCCCTGGCGGTGGCTCCAGACTGCTGTGAGGGACAGCAACTCGGACATTCGGTTGTGGGATTAAATTACTGGGTTGATTGAAAGTTGAGTATGAGTATGGACCGAAACACCTGTGGATGTTCCTTAGACCTGAAGCAGGCGTGGAGCGACAGACCACCAGACAGTTCTGGTGTCCACACCTATCATAGGAGCCCCCCCGGTCCACTGACCATACAGGACACTCTGTAGGTGTACAGTTCCAGACTGTAGTCCATCTGTTTCTCTGTATACCGTATTACCCTGTTCTTCAATGGTCAGGACCCCCACAGGACCACCACAGAGCAGGTATGATGTGGGTGGTGGATCATTCTCAGCACTGCAGTGACACTGACGTGGTGGTGGTGTTAGTGTGTGTGGTGCTGGTGTGAGTGGATCAGACACAGCAGTGCTGCTGGAGTGTTGAGACACTGTGTCCACTCACTGTCCACTCTATTAGACACTCCTACCTTGCTGGTCCACCTTGTAGATGGACAGTCAGAGACGATAGCTCATCTGCTGCTGCACAGTGCAGTGCTGGTCATCCTCTAGTCCTTCATCAGTGGTCACAGCATGCTGCCCACAAGACGCTGTCCACAGGACGCTGTCCACAGGACGCTGCCCACAGGACGCTGTTGGCTGTATAGTTTTGGTTGGTGGACGATTCTCAGTCCAGCAGTGACACTGAGATGTCCAGCAGCACTGCTTTTATAATCATAAGGAGACTAAACATCATTTAAAAGGCTGATCTGCGGTTAGCTGGTAGATGAGGAAGGTCACATGACCTTGTTAAACCAATGAAATGACCGTACTGGCCACTCGAATAGTGAACCATGACAGGTTCAAGCTTATTTGTGTGGTACGAGACTAAGCTCCAACATTGCGCTCCACAAATCTGAGTTTATTTATGGAAGGACTGAGAAAGCCTGTGGTTCCACCAGGACTGTGATCCAAATCCATGGTTCCGATGGTTCAGTGACCAGAGGATTAAGCTTCAGACCAAGCCAGTCCAGTCTCCTGGCCTAAACTACACTGGAAACCTGCTGGCTGAGCTCAGCAAGCTCACCAAACATCATAGGTGAAGACTTGGTGCTCTTGTGTATGCAACGGGAGACTGCACACAGTAGGCCAATGACTGTGAGGTTACCATATACACTGACCGTCTTTAGCCTTGGTGATGTAGCCCAACGAATCCGTGTGTGGAGGCACCGTGGTCAGCACCATAATGGACGGTGTGTTGTCACACATCCAGAAGTCCTGGTGTCCCTCCACCTCCACCCCTACCGCACCATCTGCAGGAACTGTGTGAGGATGTTCAAGCTGCATGGGATGGATTATCACAGGACACCATTAGGAACCTCTACAGCTCCATACCGAGACGTCTGGCGTGTTGGGTTAGCAAACACGGCGGCCCGACGCCATACTGAGAGACAGACTTCTGTATGTGTAGCTCAATAAATATTGATCATATCAGTCTAAATTCATCATCAGTTATTGATCCTGGTCACCTTTATCTTCCTTCCCAACAGCACCGCACTCCCACACCTCCTTCTGGGTGGAGCTGTCCTTTTGGTGATGAGTGTGTATTCTCTCGTATCTGTCGTGTGATCTAATTAGCCACAGACATTTGATTCGTGACTGAATTATGGAGCCGGCTGTATGAAAGGGTTAAGGGTATGTCATATTGTCGCCCTGCTTTAGTCTAAGACATGAAATGTCATATAAAATGTCAACACCTTCCCACATACCATAATATATAGATATAAATATAAATAGTTCAGAACTATTTCAGGCCTGTTTAGCCAATCCTGTCAGCCTGCATTGCTGAGCTGTATGTTGGCCTAGGCAGATCACTCCAGTGCACATACACCACCATGCAGAAGTCAGAGCCTAGTACTTAGAACACCACCAGCAGCTTCTCTGCTGGATGTGTGTGTCCCCTTTCTCAGTGAGGAGCTTCTTGAACCGCTACACCTCCTTTCAGACCTCTGTAGTGTTGGAGGAGGTGTCGTCTCATCCGGTGGAAGAAGCATGGATCACTGTTAACTCTTCATCTGCTTCTATGGATACCTCTTCAATTTGTTTGCTGCTGAACGTGGTCTCATGCCGAGAGCAGGTGGAGGCAGTGGTGGGTGCATTGGAGCAGCACCCTCAACATGACTGATAAGAGGTTGGGATACGCCGTCAGGGTCAAGAGCGGACTTCTACGTCCTCTCATGTTGGACTGATTCCACTCCTACAGCGCTACAGTGACTCACTATCACCTCTTCAGGTACACAGTGGCGCTACAAGACAGGGCGGACCGGGGCTAGCTGGTTAGCATGCTAACTTCAGTAGATGTACTGTATATAATTTGAATTTATTTTGGAATGTGTTGGAATGCTGTTTAAATGATGGGGACGGGTTTGGTGGTCTACCAAGTTTCCCGTAGGGTTGATAGGAGTTCTGTCACGTTCAGCGAGCAGTGGTGTCCTCCATGAGTCATCCTGTTAGTGCAGCACCATTGGCAGACGGCTGCACCACGCATGCACACAGACCGTTACCACGACTGTCCTTAACACCACGTCACCGTCACCAAAGACTGCAGTGGTGTCGTACCAGACTGTCATGGAGTGACTCAGAATGGCAGCGGGTCATCTTCAGTGACGAGTACGCTTTAGTCTTGGTGGAGACGCCCAA
Source organism: Prochilodus magdalenae (assembly GCA_024036415.1). Taxonomy (NCBI): domain Eukaryota; kingdom Metazoa; phylum Chordata; class Actinopteri; order Characiformes; family Prochilodontidae; genus Prochilodus; species Prochilodus magdalenae. Next base: position 20,984 of record JAMWET010001386.1, on the reverse strand, counting down.
CGAATCCGTGTGTGGAGGCACCGTGGTCAGCACCAAGATGAACGGTTTGTCGTCACACGTCCAGAAGGCCTGGTGTCCCTCCACCTCCACCCCTACCGCACCATCTGCAGGAGCGGTGTGAGGATGTTCAAGCTGCATGGGATGGATTATCACAGGACTCCATTAGGACCTCTACAGCTCCATACCGAGACGTCTGGCGTGTTGGGTTGGCAAACACGGCATCCCAACACCATACTGAGAGACAGACTTCTGTATGTGTAGCTCAATAAATATTGATCATATCAGTCTAAATTTATCATCAGTTATTGATCCTGGTCACCTTTATCTTCCTTCCCAACACCACCACACTCCCACACCTCCGTCTGGGTGCAGCTGTTTTTTGATGAGCGTCTCTGATGAGATGTCTGATGTTTGCACAGTACTGTAAGTATTCGCAATACTACCGTGCACGGACCGCAAGGAAACACTTTTGCTCATCAGCACAAGCCAATACTTGCTTTACTTTTGGGGCGTTTTCCATGTCGGTGCGGAACAAAATTATGGATTTGTGCGGAAGTCATCAGGAGACCCAGAGTGTTGATTTAGGATTAGCATACCTTTGCCTTGGCCGAGCTTCAAGAATCTTCAGAAGTGTACAGGAAGGGAGCCAATAACAATCATGACGCATAAAGAGAAACAAGCTGCGTCCTGAAGTGTCCAAAAATACAGGTTCCATATTCATGCTGGAGACACTTGAGTTTGGAAAGCGCTGGGGTGTAGGCCACGGCTGGATATTTATGTGTGTCCATCAATGTGTTATGACACCAGCTGTATATGTGACGGTTCATTGAAGGTGCAGTAAGCATCTATACGCGGAGCGTATAGATGAGCTGTGAGTGTTTGGGCTGGTATTCCAGATGTTTGTTGAAGAGGTTCTCCACTGGGGGTCGCCATTGTTGCCTTCTCGATCCTCAACAACAGACACACCCAACGATGTCATCACAGTTTGTGCTGAAGAACCTACCATTCCTTGGTTCAACAAAACCAATTTCTAGCTTGGCTGACCGCATGTCTTTGGACTGTGGGAGGATACCTGGAGGAGCACCTGGAGGCAACTCATGCAGACCTCACCCAGAATCGAGCCTTGCTGCCCGGGTCGAAGACTCAAACCCTTCTTGCTCCCCTCGTCAGCGCTACCCAGTGTGCCACCGTGCCACCCATTTTACGGTCATGAAGATCTAAAATAAAAAACAAGTCTAGCTATCTCAGTGTTGACAATGCATGTCCCTGAATGTGGGGGTGGAGCTTCTGAAAGAGCAGTGAAAGGAAGGGTGTGGCCTAAATGTCTACTGCAGTGTGTCCTGCATGTCTCAAAACATGAGTTACAAACTAGACCTCAACTCAAATGTACACACTGGCTCCTCAAGGGTTCTTTAGACAAGGCAGTGGTTCTATTTAGAACCTTGAGTTATAGGAAGAAGCACTTCACCTCTAGGAGAACCATAAACTGAATCCATGGTTCTAAGCTGACTGTAAGAACACATAAGGGTTCTGCTATCACAACGATGTCAAGCTCGTAATGACCTTGACATAACCATGGCGTAAACATGTTATGGCACGTGTCGTAATGACGATGCCGAGATGGCTACCTAGCAACCATTGGTAACACCTTACTTGAAGGAGGTCTACATAACACATTCACAACATCTTACATAACCACCTTATAACATATTTATGAATCAACATTCAACATGCGCACAAGAGACGTACTAAGATTCTTTTTTCAAAATAAAAGTCCACTTTTGATATTTTGAAAAAAAACCCAAAAAAATTTAATTAACGAAGACTTTTATTTTGAAAAAAAAAAAACGGCTCTCACAAAAATGACTCTGTATTAATACCATAAAATATATGTATACTTTATAAATGTTGTTTTAAATATTTATAAATGATTTATAAAGGAAAAGTTTATGTAAAATTTTTATTTTTAAAATTTCATAAAGATTTATAAAGGGAAATGTTTTATGAATTTGTTATGTAGACACCCTTCAAGTAAAGTGTTGCCCAAGAATTAGCATGTAGCTAACATGACACTGTTATGACTGCATATGACACCTGCTATGACACGTTTATGGCATGTTTAAGCCGCTGCTATGAAGCAGTGTCCAGGCAAAGCACATAAACATCAGCAACTAGAGGCGCATCGGGAAATCTGCCAAGCGCTGACGGCTGCTGTGCAAGTGCATCAATCAGGGAAGCCATTAAAAAAGAACGTGTCGAGAGTAGCAGTGTCAAAAATCGTGACGGCATGTAGCGAGCTGGAAAAACCGCCGCGGGACAGAGCGACGCTAAACAGGTTCGGCCACACCGACGGTCAATTAAACAGGATGATGGCTGCTTTAAAGCAAACCCGCCTGAAAAACTGCGTGGAATCCAAAACTCGATGTACATCTCCTCGCACAGCCTCAACAAAACTAATTAAAATAGATCTGCCATCTGGAAGCCACCCGCAGCCAAACCCCGCGCTCAGAGAGGAAGGGCCTAGCGTAGCGCGCGCACAGAACCTGCGCCTCTGAGCCGTGGGAAAGAAACACGGCGGCCTTTGGAGCTGTCTTTCTACTTCCTCTTCCTCCATCTGGATGGGTTCGTGTTCGGAGAAAGCCAAAGCCAGCCTTCAACCCACATGGCCTGTTCCCAACTGTTAAACACACTCATCTGTTTGTCTCGCAGGACGCTCCGAAGCTCCGCCAGAAACTGTTCAAAACATTTGCGGAATCTAGAACACTTGGAAGTAATCTGAAGGCAAACGGCGCACAAACTCTTCAGCACTTCAGTGCTAACCCCGTCTCAGACTCAAAACACTTGCCACTTTATTAGGTACACCCTGTATCTACACTCACAGCTCCACTGAGCATACAGGACACTCTGTAGGTGTACAGGTCCAGACTGTAGTCCATCTGTTTCTCTGTGTACTGTATTACCCTGTTCTTCAATGGTCAGGACCCCCACAGGACCACCACAGAGCAGGTATGATGTGGGTGGTGGATCAGCACTGCGGTGACACTGACGTGGTGGAGGTGTGGTAGTGTGTGTTGTGCTGGTGGGAGTGAATCAGACACAGCACAGCTGTACATCTCAATGTCACTGCTGAACTGAGACTCGTCCACCACCCAAAAGTCCAGCCAACAGTGTCCTGTGGGCAGCATCCTGTGACCACTGATGAAGGACTAGAGGATGACCAACACTGCACTGTGCAGCAGCAGATGAGCTATCGTCTCTGACTGTCCATCTACAAGGTGGACCAGCAAGGTAGGAGTGTCTAATAGAGTGGACAGTGAGTGGACACAGTGTCTAAACACTCCAGCAGCACTGCTGTGTCTGATCCACTCACACCAGCACCACACACACTAACACACCACCACCACGTCAGTGTCCCTGCAGTGCTGAGAATGATCCACCACCCACATCATACCTGCTCTGTGGTGGTCCTGTGGGGGTCCTGACCATTGAAGGACAGGGTAATACAGTATACAGAGAAACAGATGGACTACAGTCTGGACCTGTACACCTACAGAGTGTCCTGTATGGTCAGTGGAGCTGATAGAGTGGACAGTGAGTGTGGATACAATGAGGTGGTGTATACATGGCTGTGTGAATACAGTGCTTAACCTAAAACGTAATCAGATATTCAGGCTAAAGTCTGTAATCAGATGCAGAGAACCCAATGAAACCCATAGAGACAAAAATATTATACTTGATTAATAATTAATTGAGAAAAATTATGCAAAATTCAATATCTATGTGAACCGTTCTAAGGTGAGCCACGTGTGCAGCAATAACTGCAACTTAACATTTTCGGTGTTGATCATATCCACCATAGCCCATTTCTGTGGGACCTGTCTCAGCTCACTGTCCACCTCAGGTCCTTCCACAATAGTTCTATAGGGCAAAGGTCAGGACTTTGACTTGGCCACTCCAGAACATTCTTCTTTATCTGTTCTGAGGTAGAACGTCTTGTGCTCTTGGTGTCCAACATGTTCCTTTAGACTTTGCTGGTATGTATCAGAACGGTTCTCAGTAAATAAGTGTTTGGGTTTATCTATATCCAATCCAAGACCTACTGTAGCAATAAGAAGGGTTCTGCTAATCTACAAGCTTGCAACTACAGGGGTTGGACAGTGAAACTGAAACACCTGGTTTTAGACCACAGTCATTTATTAGTATGGTGTAGGGCCTCCTTTTGCGGCCAATACAGCGTCAGTTGGTCTTGGGAATGACATATACTGCGTCCTGCACAGTGGTCAGAGGGAGTTTAAGCCATTCTTCTTGCAGGATAGTGGCCAGGTCACTACGTGATGCTGGTGGAGGTTCGTCCTTCTTGGTGGTATGCTGACATTACCCTGGATACCGTGGCTCTGGATACATCACAAAGACTTGCTGTCTTGGTCACAGATGCGCCAGCAAGACGTGCACCAACAGTTTGTCCTCTTTTGAACCCCTGTATATCAATAACAGTAACCTCTTTGGTTCTGCACGGAAGCATTCCCAGTCAGGTTCTATATGGAACCATATACAACACAATCCCCAACAAACTAAGAAGTCAATCGACCATACAAAGAACCATGTCAACGAGAAATGGTTATATAGGACTATATGGAACGGATGGCTCTAAACAGAACCCTGTACTCGGTCCACAGTCTGGTTCTTCCAGTCTCTGCTATGTGTACGTTTATATTTAGGCTGTTTTGATGTTCTCAAGAAGCCCTGGGAATTTTAACACAGCTGCTCAAATGGCATCCTTCAATGATGGTGTAGGTGTAAATCAAGTGTCACATCCTCCATCCTCCAAACGTAAATATGCCATGTTTCCATCCACAATTATTACAGGAGAAATGTAAATGGTAAAATGGGCTGAAGCTTTTGCACGAGCCATATACACTCATCATCAGAAGAACCCAGAAGGAGGTGTGGGAGTGCAGGTGTGTTGGGAAGGAGGATAAAGGTGACCAGGATCAATAACTGGTGATAAATTTAGGCTGATATGATCAATATTTATTGAGCTACACATACAGAAGTCTGTCTCTCAGTATGGCGCCAGGCCGCCGTGTTTGCTAACCCAACATGCCAGACGTCTCGGCATGGGCTTGGATGTGGAGGTTCCCTCTTACCGAGCTAATGGCTGCCCTCCCGTCCGGCTTGATACCGAGGCTTTCCTGCTGCCCGCCTCTGACCAAGGGAGAGTGACCGGGTTTCCTGCTACCTGCTACCTGACCAGCTGCCTACCTGCCCAGCCAGACACTGAAGGGAGAGTGACCGGGTTTCCCTGCTACCTGCCCCTGACCAGCTGCCTACTTACCCAGCCGGACACTGGAGGGAGAGTGACCGGGTTTCCCTGCTACCTGACCAGCTGCCTACCTGCCCAGCCGGACACTGAAGGAAGAGTGACCGGGTTTCCCTGCTACCTGACCAGCTGCCTACCTGCCCAGCCGGACACTGAAGGGAGAGTGACCGGGGTTCCTGCTACCTGCCCCTGACCAGCTGCCTACCTGCCCAGCCGGACACTGAAGGGAGAGTGACCGGGTTTCCCTGCTACCTGACCAGCTGCCTACCTGCCCAGCCTAACTCTGATGAAGGACTAACCAGGCTTTCCCACTGCAGACTCATTTTCCTCTATTGCTCCCTGCATCGGACGATTATTCCTCAATTAGTTCCTCATTAACTTCATCGTCACCATGACAACTAGATCAGCATAATTAGATACTCAGCTGATGTTACTTTGAACCATTTCCAAATGCAGTTTGGAGCAGAGGAGGTAAGGTCCCCCGTGTGAGCCCTGTGTGCATGTAGTCCTGCGTGGTGCAGCCGTCTGCGATGGTGCTGCACTAACAGGATGACTGATGGAGGACACCACTGCTCGCTGGATGTCTGGAATGGTGTCTGTTGGGTCAGTCAGGTACAGAGAGAAGGCCGAATGTGAAACTTGAACCATTTGCAAGTCTGACATCGCCAAACCTACCCACCAAGTTTCATTCCTGTCGGTTGATGTATAATCGTATGGGTGCAGTTATTCTTCAGTAAACCAATCAGAAACAACCAGCCCCCCAAAAAATCCCCCCCGAAGAAGTTTCCAAAAGTTCCTCCCACCTTTAGGTGATGCTAGTTTTTAAATCGAGTGCTCCAGCACTCTTACAATCCTGGGCCCTCATTTCGTTAATCTGTGGGTGCCCCAGCCAGGTGATCAGTTTAGGCCAACCAGATAATGACTTATCTAACTCAATCACGCCCCATTCCCACACTGCCGTGTCCTCAGCCGGCCCCAGGTACCCAATCAGCCTCCGCGAGCACAAAAAAAGAAAACCGCCCTGAGAACCAGTCGTGGCAGGCTCTCCTTGATGTCTCTCTCAAGCGTGGCCAGCATCTAAGGGCCTTTAATCCTGGCTCATCGATCAAGCCCCACTTTAGTCCTGATAAAAGAGCCGTTTCTTAAGTTCCTGCTTTTCTCTCTTCGGTGCGCCTTCAACCCACCCCACCTCCCGCAAACCCCGGCAGCCAGCTGAACATCGGATCCATTTGCTGTTTTGTCAGCAGTGTGACAGTGGGCCATGACTGGATCTAAATCATATGCAGCGTATCAAAGCACTGCCTCGTGAAAGCCCCTGCCAAAGAAGATGACTCCATTTGACCGAGTTCCAAAGAAGCTCTCTGGTTACTTCACCGTGCATAAGTTATGGATGATGCGGTCAGTCACCGGCACATTCTTGAATGGTGATACATCCACAAGTCTGCACACCTTTCCAGACACGATCTCTTCAAAACAACCAGGGGTCCGCAGGATTCTGAACCAGGAGCTTAGGTAACGAACAGAAATAGCGTCTCCTAGTGACCCAGCATGTCAGACGTATGGAGCTGTAGAGGTTCCTAATGGAGTCCTGTGATAATCCATCCCATGCAGCTTGAACATCCTCACGGTTACATGTACAATGCGTATGGTGCGGTAGGGGTGGAGGTGGAGGGACACCAGGCAGAAACTGGACGTGTGACGCAACAAACCGTCCCCCCCGAAGGTGCTTGGACCAAAAGTGCCTCCACACACGGATTCGTTGGGCGTCTCCACCAAGACTAAAGCGGGACCCGTCACTGAAGATGACCCGCTGCCATTCTGAGTCACTCCATGCCAGTCTTTGGTGACATTGACGTGGTGTTAAGGACAGTTGCCATGGCGGTCTGCATGCATGTAGTCCAGCGTTGTGCGGGAGCTGTGGATGATGTGCTACATGCTCAGCTGCGCATTCGAAACCCTAACCCCATCTCTTTGATTTTGAGGTTCAGGGCTCAGTGTAGGCCACTGAGGTTCCACCACACCAACAACTCCAGGTCTGTATAGAGCTTGCTTTGGGCACAGCTCTGCTGGAGCAGGACGTTGTTACACCATGCCAGCCAATGCTTGGCATTGTGCATAGGCTTGTGTGTGCAGGTGCTCCGCCATGGAAAACCCCCAATCAAACCCCTGAGGTAAGAAATGCATGTGCTAATGCTGCTTTGAGAGGCAGATCGGAGGTCTGCAGCGATGCACAGCTCGCCATGTAAGACCATGTGGCCTACAGCTTCATGGCTGGGCTGTTGTCACCAGAGGTTGAACAGAGGAGCTCTTAAAGCAACAACAGCGCACCAATAAATATACCTGTCCTCTGCTGTCCAAGAACTGTCCATCAGGAGCTTCATGAAATGGGTCTCCATGGCTGAGCAGCTGCTCACAAGCTGAAGACTGCTATGCACAATGCCAAGCGTCGGTTGGAGTGGTGCAAAGCACCGCCTCTGGACTCTGGGGCAGTGGAAGTAGATTCTCCAGAGTGATGAATCACACTTCCCTAGCTGGCAGTCTGGGTTTGGTGGATGAATCCGGGAGAACCCTACCTACTGGACTGTATAGTGCCAATTGGAAAGTTTGGTGGAGGGGGGATAATGATCCGGGGGAGCTTTCACCCGTTCCCGGTTCGAACCCTTTCCCGTTCCTGCATGACGGTTTCTCCAGGCACAAAGCGAGCTCCAGAAAGACATGGCTTGAGGAGTTTGGATCCAGTGGCTGGATGGATGGTGCCCCTAGCAGTCGTCTAGCATTCCCACGGGCGACTCTGGTGTAACAGCACGCCTAAGTAACGATGAACCGCACCCACACTCATTCACTTTAGGTGTGCTGGAAACACAGGGAAGGCATTTTGCTAAAATCTGCGCTACCCAGTTTTGGGGAGGTGCTAAAGTGTGGGAGATCACGGATTAGATCACCAAGCAGATCCTGAGATACCTTAATGAGATATTCTGAAAATTAAGAGATTCTAAATCTTTCAAACTAATTTCTCTAACCAGTTTTCATGCATCGTTTTATTCCAGCACCACATATGGGATTAAATAAAAATGAAAATGAATTAAAAAGAAAAGAAATTACAATTTACATTTAAATTAAAATAATTCAAATTAACATTATAATTAATTTACAATAATAAACATTAAAATGTATTAATGTATTAAAATAAAAAGCAATTAAAATGAAAATTAAAACTCATTCAAATTAACATAAAAATTAATTAAATTTAAATGAACACAAGAATTCATTTAAATGAAAATTAAAATACTTAAATAAATGAAAAAAATATATATATATATATTAATGAATGTAAATACAATTTAAAAAATAAAACTACATTTTAAATTAATTATAATTGAAAACTATATTTTTTGTTATATAATTTTAACATAATCATTATTAACCACAGAAGATTATTTTAAAAATATATATATATATTTATTGACACCACTATTTTTTTATTTATTTTTTATTTTATTTTATTTTTTTACAATTTTTATTAATGGTTTGGTAATGATGTTGGTCTAATCCGGTCAACTTGCTTTTCATTCCAGTTATAGGCCTGATATAAAATATATAATTCTATCTGTGTTTATTCCTTTACTCTATTTAACGAAAGTGGTTGAACTTCAGTCATCCTCAGATTCTCCACAGTCCCAAAAGAATAGAATGCTCTCATTGGTGCAGCTGGTCTAGACGATACCATCACCCGTAACCTGGAATCCTGCTTGTGTGGAAATAGAAGTTTAAAACACAAACAAACAAATAAATAAATGAATAAATAAATAAACTTTGGGGTAGGTTTTAATTGCTTATCTGCCTGGTGGTGGATCTGAATAATGAGTCACGAGTTCTGAATAATGTGATTTGCCAGGGGACATCAATGCAAAGTTCACTGCCAAGATCTCAAATTTTCCAGTGGAATTAATCAGCGCCTCGTTCGCTCGCTGGCAAAGGAAGCCAGTGTTTGGATAAGCTGGTCGTAAGACAATGCGACACTGGCACCTGCTTTTACAGTCAACATCACTACATCATCGCTAAGCAGGAGCGACAGGAGGTTCAGGCTCTCTCTGTTATTTTGAGTGTGAAAGCGGAGACGCGAATAGAAGCGAAGACTTAACAAACTTGTTAATGAGTTTAATCAACAATGAATCAATTACTTTATAAAAAACGACCTTAGAAATAACCTACTGGCAAAACACCGTCCTCCACTCACACACATCATCCACCTACACACCAGACAGACATGGCAGGTGTCGAACGTTTGCATCGTTAGGACAGTAAGCTCTGGACTGCATGACATTGTTCCTCCAGGGAACTGGAGATATGGTTCTGATGCACCCTGGATGGCCTTGCCGGGCAGTTCCTGCAGATGGTGCGGTAGGGGTGGAGGTGGAGGGACACCAGGCCTTCTGGACGTGTGACTAACCGTTCATCTTGGTGCTGACCGCGGTGCCTCCACACACGGATTCGTTGGGCGTCTCCACCAAGACTAAAGCGGGACTCGTCACTGAAGATGACCCGCTGCCATTCTGAGTCACTCCATGACAGTCTGGTACGACACCACTGCAGTCTTTGGTGACGGTGACGTGGTGTTAAGGACAGTCGTGGTAACGGTCTGTGTGCATGTAGTCCTGCGTGGTGCAGCCGTCTGCCAATGGTGCTGCACTAACAGGAGGACTCATGGAGGACGCCACTGCTCACTCAGTGTTTTGAATTGTGGCAGTTGGGTCAGTCCTTAGTTGCGACACTTGAAACTTGAATCGTTAGCATGTCTCTTGATGTCAAACCTACGCACCAAGTTTCGTTCCCGCCGGCTGATTCCCTCTGGGTGTTCTGCTATTCTTTCGATGATACGTGTGCCTACCAAACACTCAGTGATTAGCGATTAGCACATATGCTAACTGGTATTGTATAAGCTCCCATTAAAAACCCTTGTAGCAAACCTCAGACACTGAACACATGGCTACGCTGAGCTAAGCAGCCCCACCAAGGGCATATTGGTGCCCTTGGCGATGAAGACTTCAAATGCTTTATCCAGCATGGACTCACACTGACAGCTCCGCATGTCGCATGCAAACACCCATGCCACGGCTCACCATCGCTCGTTCCATTTTACGAGGGACCCCTATCAGATTCTGCCTGGGCCCCGAGATCAAACGCTGGCCGTCCCGGAGGCGAGGTGGCGTCGGCGGATTGCTGGCTGATAAGATCACGATCAGAAATGCAAATGAAACCCGAGGGCCCAGAGGAGAACGGTTCCCCAGTAAAAAAGGGTGATCTACAGCGTACTTCACACGGGCTCATGCTGGGTACCAGGTATTCTGAGACGCGTGGCTCAAAATATAACATGCTGAGGCACGAAACAGCTGATGAAGAGATCACAATTTACACAGCGTCTATAAAGCTCGCCTTTCAGAGGCTCTCAGCGATACCCGCTTTGCTTGAAGTACCACTGAAGTCATAATAAACCTCACCTAGACTGAATAAGACCAAGACCATAGTGAGCCACTCTACTGAACACACACACACACACACACTAGGGGCAGTGAGCACACTTGCCCAGAGCGGTGGAAAGCCCTATCCATGGTGGCCAGGGAGCAATTAGGTGTTAGGGTGCCATGCTCAAGGGCACTTCAGTCATTACTGTCTGTTCAGAGAACTGGCCCAGCGACTTTCCAGACACAGCACTGGTTCCCAAATCTCCAGCCCACAACTGCCTGCTCCCTTCACCCCACCCCCAGGGATGGAGCACCACATGAATAATCTGAAAATGGAACCTGAACTAGTCAAACTTCCGAATCATCACCCATTACCTGCTTAACCGTACACTGGAAAGCTAATGTTGTTGCTAAACGTTAAACAGTGATTAGCAAAGCTGGGGAGCAGGCTAACCCAGCACATTCCAGCATGCATTCCATTTAAGCTAGTTAACGCTGGCCTAGTCCTGGTCTGGTGCTAGTTCAGCTAATCACCTAGCATCCTGGTTGGCCAATATACCAGCATCCCAAACACAACACATGTCGGCCTTGCAGGTGACCAGCCTTGCTGGTCGATGCTAGCTTTTTTAGCAGGGACGCTAGCACTAGCTTAGCATACTGATTACTGATGGTCTGTCACTCTGGTCCAGATTTTAGTCCCCTCATTGCCCGACATAACAGCATCCAAAACAACATATGCCAGTTTTGCTGGTGAACAGCCATTCTGGCCTATGCTAGATTGTCTATGGAAGGGATGCTAGCGCTAACTAAGCATGCTAATAAAGGATAAACCTGAAAATCCCATTTTTGTCTAGCTTCAGGCATTAATGAGGGATAGTGGTGGTATGGAGATGGTTTAGCTAGTTACCCACCATGGTTATCCGAGCTGACCAATGTACCATCATCCAAAACACAGCATATGCTGGTTTTCCTGGTGGCCAGCCATGCTGGTCTGTGGTGGCTTTTCTAGCAGGGATGCTAGCACATTGTTCTTTCTGTCACTCCTGGACCAGCCATTGGCTCAGATATGAGTTATTATCTTTTTGATATTTGACTGTATACTATGATCTAAAATCTAACTGGAGTCAAGGCATGGACAGTAATAAGGGAAACCAGCCGTGCTGAAAACACCAGCACTGATCAGCACGCACTCCATGCAGGTCTTAGCTGCTCCGTGCTGGTGTAGCTGGTCTAGCACTGGTTGGTGCACAGCTGACAGTCAAAATAAATACATTCCAACCCGTCACTGACTGCTAGGGTGGGGGCTGACCGATGGAGAGATAGAGAGGGGAATACTAGACCCAGTAAAACCCTTGAAAAAACTAAGCACAATAAGTTAGCTTTAGCTTTAAAGCTAACACCAGACTTTGTGCTCTCAGGTATCCACAAAGCTGGCGTCATTTCACTGTAGGTTCAGTTAACGGGAAACGAGCCTGTGGTCTGGTGAGTGGCAGGTTTGGCCTGCTAACTAAGCTTTTATTAGCTTAGCCAAAATGCCACATTCCCAAACACCACGGAACCGGTTTGATTTCGGTTTCCTGTCACTTCAACACCAGATACTTCACTTTTACTCTCTCAGGCAGTAGTTTCTATCGCCTGCTATGATGTGCTGGTATGCTGGGGCTCTGTTTGGCTCAGTAGCTGCTTGCTAGGCTAGCTAGCTGTTAGCTGATCAGTTAGCAAACACTGGGGAGGCCACTTTCATACACCCAGACAGGAGGACACCCCCAAAAGGAATTCTATAACACATGCATAGTGCCTCTCTCACCTCACTGGGTGGAATGAGTGGCAACCGTGAGTCAGACGTAAGCTTAGTAATTGACCTTTGGTTAGCCGGTAGGTGAGTCACAATGTCACATGACTTTGGTAAACCAATGTGAGACAATGGCACACTTAATATTGTTGGCCCACTATAGTTTCTTCTTAAATCAGCATCTCCGCATGTACAGCAGGTTCTCAGTGAGGAACCGAAGGCTGGGTTCTAGCTTTACTGGCAGATACAGTGAGCGTCCGGTTCATAAGAACAAGGTCCAGCAGCAAACACACAGGACAACACAGCTACAGACTGGCAGAGGGCCAAACCCACTCTCTACTGACCGTGATGAGCGCCACCTCATTCCAATGTCCCTTACCCACCGTAAGATGACCTCAGGTGACCTACAGAGAGACTGGCGAGCGGTGGCTGGGGTGAAACGCACAGCGAGCATGGTTCTAAAAACAGGCTTCTGGAGGTCATTAGTGATTTTCTAAATACACAGATCTAATACAATATCTGATCTGGAGTTTGGGAGACATGGGTCCAGTAGTGTAGAGGGTACAACAGAACCAACACAAACCCAGAACCTGTAGACCTAGAGACACTGATCATTTAGAGGTTTCCAGAGCTGTATATCCTACACTGGGGCTATATCTGGAGACAGTTTGAAGGTAGAAACATTTGGACACCACCCAACCCTTCTCTAGTCGAGGCTGGCCACCCTGTTTACGCTCCAAGGCGGGAGGTGAGCTGCCGCTTAAGAGGGAGAGAGATGCTGAAATCCCCACTGCAGTTTTTTTAAACCAGCCATTAACTGCTCTGCGATCTAATGGAGTCAGTCCTATCCCTTCCTCGTATCTCGCTTGTTACCAAGGATACAATATTTCCTCACACCTTCGTCCCCTCCTCTCTTTGCATTTCAATATCTCTCCGAGATATCAGTCCCCCTCCAATCCATACACACGCCCGGAAGCCGGCTCAGTCCTGCTCGGGCTCGTACTTATTCAGTTCTGTGTTGTTCTGAAGAATGATTCAGGCGAGTTAGCTGCTGCTGCTGTTTTGGGGGGAGGCATGGCGAGAGCTCCTCAGTGACAGCTGCCATGGGAGCTGCTGGGCGGCAGGCGTGGGCCCCCGTGACAGACAAGCCGCTTTGTGCCTCCTCCCTGGGAGCCCCTTTCAGCTTGCCGGGTTGAGAGACGCTCTCTAACAGGAATAGTTTGTCCCAAAAATCTAATTTGCACAATTTCCTCCTTAACTCCGTACGCAGCTGATTAGCCGGGATGTAGTTGGTGTCCTAGTTGGATTCAAACCAGCCACTGTAGTGTCCAGTCAGTTACCAATAATGAATATCCACTCATCATCAGAAGAACAGCTGCACCCAGAAGGAGGTGTGGGAGTGCGGGTGTGTTGGGAAGGGAGATAAAGGTGACCAGGATCAATAACTGATGATAAATTTAGACTGATATGATCAATATTTATTGAGCTACACATACAGAAGTCTGTCTCTCAGTATGGCGCCGGGCCACCGTGTTTGCCAACCCAACACGCCAGACGTCTCGGTATGGAGCTGTAGAGGTTCCTAATGGAGTCCTGTGATAATCCATCCCATGCAGCTTGAACATCCTCACACAGTTCCTGCAGATGGTGCGGTAGGGGTGGAGGTGGAGGGACACCAGGTCTTCCAGACGTGTGACAACAAGCCGTTCATCTTGGTGCTGACCACGGTGCCTCCACACACGGACTCGTTGGGCGTCTCCATCAAGACTAAAGCGGGACTCGTCACTGAAGATGACCCGCTGCCATTCTGAGTCACTCCATGACAGTCTGGTACGACACCACTGCAGTCTTTGGTGACGGTGACGTGGTGTTGAGGACAGTCTTGGTAACGGTGTGCTAATGGTGTGTGTGGTACACACACTAGTAAACACACACACACACACTAGAAGGCAGCTTATATATATATGGGCCACTTTTGGCTAATGTGCAGTTTGCCACTAGGCTGCACTGCCATATCTGTACCAGAAGTAGACCAGATCTGGGCTGGCAGTGCCATATCTTTACCAGATGTGACCCACATCAGCTTGCTATCTGGGTATACGGTTTCTGATGTATTTTTGGAACATGTGGTTTGGCTAACCATGAGTTTCTGTAACTTGTTAGCCTTGTATCTATGGTGGCCATATGTCCAGCTTTAGGCCGGACAGTCCGGTTTTAGAACTCCCAGGCCTCCGTCCAGCGCAGTACCTGGACGGACCCCTATTAGTCCTTTTTCAGGATTACCTATTTACAATGTTCCCTCGCCAACAATACCTATGTGTGGCATTGGCTCAGGTCCATGTCATGCCTTGCATTTCATTGGTTTAAAAAGGTCATGTGACACCATGACTCACCTACCGGCTAACTGCAGGGCAGCCCTCTAGAAGCTAATCACTTAGTAAGCTACCGTCTGGCTCATTCATCCATACCACCCAATTAGGTGAGCATGGCATCGTGTCGGTGTTATATAGGTTCCACCTTTATGATGTCCACCTTTGGGGTTATGAAAGTGGCCACCCTGCTAAATTTTGGGAAACTGTAAAAACTCTACAGGGCTCTTGCGTGGGCCTGACCCGCTGCGCCGACCCTGCTAATCAAAAACCGGCATGCTAACTGGCGCCGGCCGCGCCGCTTTATTTGCATCCGCTTCGCCGCCCCTTGCCGAGCTTTTGTGCTGGGCTGCTGCGTTAGCATGGAAATGCTAACTGCGCTGACAGGGCCGTAAATAAAAGCCCACCCTTTTGAGAAGTGGCATTGTGTGCATGCCACCTTGGGTTTTAAATGGTGGGGTCACGGTTTGTAGTTGTTGTGCTAAGCTCAGCTGCTGCCCCCCAGTGCGCGGCTTTCGTTGGCGGCCCTGCCTGATGCAGCTCCCTCTTCTTTTCTCTGCTTTAAGGACATGTCATGAGAAGAAGCAGTTGAAGGATGGGCTGGAGTAAGAAAGGACAGAATGACACCGTGCAGGACACTAAACACCCAACAAATGGCCGCGGCGCATTGTGGATCTCAATGCTTTCGCCTTCCTTTATGGACCCCTCATTTTTCTGGAAGAGGCTGTCATTTTGCACATGCTGAATGCAGAGCAGATGGAGCTACCGCTTGTGAAAGCAGTATTCCCACAAGCGTTCTCCGCGAGAGCAGAAAGAGAATGTATCAGTATGAGGTCAGGCAAGAAACCAAGAGGCAGTGTGGGAGTGGAAAAAAAAAAAGAAGAACAAGAATGAAATACAGTGACTACCCCCCTCCACTCCGCTCCCCTCCCGGACCCCCAAATATCAACCCAGCCAAGCAGATTAAGGATTGTACAACAAGAGGACTGGAGAAACCGGAGAACCAAATGGCGAGAACACTCACACAGCTCTGGAAAAACTGAAGAGCCCACCTGTAGCTGATCAGTGTCTCTAGGTGTGCAGGTTCTGGGTTTGTGTTGGTTCTGTTTGATTTTCTACACTACTGGAACCATGTCTCCCAAACTCCAGATCAGATATTGTATTAGATCTGTGTATTTAGAAATCACTAATGACCTCCAGAAGCCTGTTTTTAGAACCATGCTCGCTGTGCGTTTCACCCCAGCCACCGCTCGCCAGTCTCTCTGTAGGTCACCTGAGGTCATCTTACGGTGGGTAAGGGTCATTGGAATGAGGTGGCGCTCATCACGGTCAGTAGAGAGTGGGTTTGGCCCTCTGCCAGTCTGTAGCTGTGTTGTCCTGTGTGTTTGCTGCTGGACCTTGTTCTTATGAACCAGACGCTCACTGTATCTGCCAGTAAAGCTAGAACCCAACCTTCGGTTCCTCACTGAGAACCTGCTGTACATGTGGAGATGCTGATTTAAGAAGAACCTGGAGTGGGTTGGAGCTGGATATAACATACCCAAGTGAGTACTAGAGTGAAAAGAAAAGTGTATGGGGAACACTGCACAGATGAAAGTGGGCTCAAGGCCCCTGTTGGACCGCCTCTAGCCTGGATAGAAGATGAGGTACAGTTGGGCACGGAGGCATACAGGTTCTGTATGGCATCCTGCGGCACATTTACCCACAGATGCCTAAGGCATGTAAGCATGACGGGCCTGATCTCTGTACCTGACTGACCCAACAGCCACCATTACAGACCTCCAGCGAGCAGTGGTGTCCTCCATGAGTCCTCCTGTTAGTGCAGCACCATTGTCAGACGACTGCACCACACAGGACTACATGCACACAGACCGTTACCACCACTGTCTTTAACACCACGTCACCGTCACCAAAGACTGCAGTGGTGTCGTACCAGACTGTCATGGAGTGACTCAGAATGGCAGCGGGTCATCTTCAGTGACGAGTCCCGCTTTAGTCTTGGTGGAGACGCCCAACGAATCCGTGTGTGGAGGCACCGTGGTCAGCACCAAGATGAGCGGTTCATTGTCACACGTCCAGAAGACCTGGTGTCCCTCCACCTCCACCCCTACCGCACCATCTGCAGGAGCTGTGTGAGGATGTTCAAGCTGCATGGGATGGATTATCACAGGACTCCATTAGGAACCTCTACAGCTCCATACCGAGACGTCTGGCGTGTTGGGTTAGCAAACACGGCGGCCCGACGACATACTGAGAGACAGACTTCTGTATGTGTACAAACATCCATAAGTGCAACTCTATATCCCGCTCTGTAAAGCCATAACGCATACATACTAAAAGCCTTACTCTGTCCTCTTATGTGGCGTAGGAAGGCTTAGGTTCACATTCTTACCTGACAGGGTTGCCAGTGTGGCATCAAAGGAGAGGATTAGCATAGCTTTGAGCGTTTAGCCGGTGCAGCTATTGCAGGTAGGCCCGTATTTGTAGATCAAATGGCAGGCTGTATTTGTGTGCGGTCAGCGGAGGATTTAGATCGATGAGTTGGTGAACAATCGGAGCTGAATTAGACAGATTAGCTTGATAGCGGCTGCTACGCTAGCGCTGCCAGATGTTGTCTTCTGATGGCCTGAGCCAAATCAGGCAGCAAAGCTGCAGCGTAATCTCCAGTTCCTATTCATTTTGGTCGCAGGGCCAGGCGTGCGGCCTCACGTGGACAGTTTATTAAGGCTCATATCCGCGCCGTCGTAGGGGGTCCGTGCTGGGATGTAATTATACACCGCGGTGCTGCCGGATCATTTGCTGTTGATTACTGGGGAACCCTCCCCCGGTGCAGCCCATTGTTGGCTGGTAGTAATTAAGAAGCAATTTATGCAGAGATTACTTTAATTAGGCGATTAGCTGATAATTTGCGACGCGAGAGCAATGCAGCGGCTGCCGATTGCCGAGTTTCTGTCTCAGTAGAGGGGGCTAGCGCTTCCTCCCTCGAGGCTGATGGGCTCTCTGATAGAGCCACTGTGCCACAAGCTGTAGCGCTTCACTGCCACTTCATCGCCATGATCGGAACACGCTGCTAGAGGCGACCTTGGCGGCAGCGGGGAAGTTCACCTGAGTTCAGTTTTAGGGGGTGGGGAAGGTGGGTGACTCACTTTCAGGCTGGGTACTTATGCCTGGCGTTATGTTCCGATTATAGGCCGCGCTGGATGGAACTGGCCTGCTCCAGAGCAGCTGTTTCCGGGGTTTTCCAGAATTCTTTTTCTCAGTGTTTAGTGCGTCCACTCTTTAGCTTCATTCCAGAGTCTGTTCTTCTCAGGAGACTCACTTTGAGTTCCTCAGAAAGACACATCCTCCAGGGTTCTGTCTTAGAAGCTGGTTTAGGATTTCCGGCTTCTTCTCACCATCCAAGTAGCTCCAAACTGTTGAGGTTTCTGAACTCTGAGGTTGAAAGTCAATCCATTGTTCTGAGAACACCAGCAGCTTCTTTGTTGGAATGTGTGTTGGATGTGTGTTGAATGTTTGTTGGATGTGTGTTGGATGTGCGTTGAATGTTTGTTGGATGTGCGTTGGATGTGCGTTGGACGTGTGTTGGACGTGCATTGGACGTGCGTTGCATGTGCGTTGGATGTGCGTTGGATGTTTGTTGGATGTGCGTTGGATGTTTGTTGGATGTGCGTTGGATGTGCGTTGGACGTGTGTTGGACGTGCATTGGACGTGCGTTGCATGTGCGTTGGATGTGCATTGGATGTTTGTTGGATGTTGGATGTGGGTTGGATGTTTGTTGGATGTTTGTTGGATGTGCGTTGCATGTGCGTTGTTGGATGTGGGTTGGATGTTTGTTGGACGTGTGTTCTGTTGGATGTTTGTTGGATGTGGGTTGGATGTTTGTTAGACGTGCGTTGGACGTGTGTTGGATGTTTGTTGGATGTGCGTTGGATGTGTGTTCTGTTGGATGTGTGTTGGATGTGTGTTGGATGTGTGTTGGATGTGCGTTGGATGTGTGTTGGATGTGTGTTGGACGTGCGTTGGACGTGTGTTGGATGTGCGTTGGATGTGTGTTGGATGTGCGTTGGATGTGCGTTGGATGTGTGTTGGATGTGTGTTGGATGTGTGTTGGATGTTTGTTGGATGTGTGTTGGATGTGCGTTGGATGTGCGTTGGATGTGTGTTGGATGTGTGTTGGATGTGTGTTGGATGTGCGTTGGATGTGTGTTGGATGTGTGTTGGATGTGTGTTGGATGTGTGTTGGATGTGTGTTGGACGTGCGTTGGATGTGTGTTGGATGTGCGTTGGACGTGCGTTGGATGTGTTGGACGTGCGTTGGATGTGTGTTGGATGTGTGTTGGACGTGCGTTGGACGTGTGTTGGATGTGCGTTGGATGTTTATTGGACGTGTGTTGGATGTGCATTGGACGTGTGTTGGACGTGTGTTGGACGTGTGTTGGACGTGTGTGTCTCCTTTCATCATCCAGTGAGTGAGTTTCTTAAAACATGCTACACAACCAACTCCATTTTCAGAACCTCCAATAGCGCTGAGAAATTAAAAGGAAGATCCTGCTGCACAAACCTGCCCTTAGGAACTAAGCCTGGTTTCTAATCAAGCTTCCACAATGTCAGGCTAAGTAGCTGGTTCCTCCTCCTGTACAGCTCCACTCTGGAGGGTTTTAAGGTGGACCGTATAATTCCATGAGTGCTAATTTATAGTTTGGTCCTCCTATCACAGGTTCTCTAGACCAATCCAGTTTTAACAGACCATACAAACAAAGCTGACGATGGTATCATGCCACAAAAGAACAAAAAAAAGAATCAGCTTTGCCACTGCCACCCTCCAAGAAAACACACTGACCCTCCCCACATGAGGGATGGATCACCCATGCTAAATCGATGTCCCCCGCATCAACCTCAACCTGGCAAGGCCTTACGTGGGCTTCCATGACTAAGAGATTTTCCCTTATCAAACAGAAACAAGCTCTCTCAAGCTGCTCCTTTGCAAACTCCGCCCAAATCAACCAGAGACCCCAGTCAGGGAACGAGAAGCAACGCAAAACAAATCTGCAAGACGCGCAAGGACAAAAAAATATCAAAAAAAAAAGCTCTCGTCAAGCACAAAGACGCTTGCCATCACAGCATCGCACAAGACCACGGGGTCGGGTCAGGTAAGCCGAGCAGCGACTCGGAGGCAGTAAGATTGATGGTGCTCCCCTCCTACACGGCAGTGCTCACCGTGTTACAGATTAGGGAGAAAACGGTAAGGACTCGGCCTGATGAGGGCACCTAAGGACAAGCCACAGCAACAAAGGAGCCCTCGGGGGAAAGGTGGGCTTCGGCTGGCCCTGAGTCTACTTTCCTTTTCTTTCAGGTTTATAAAATACAATTTGAGAATATTAAGCCACAGCACTGCAAGGATATTGTGGTGCGAAACTTGGGCGAGTAGGCGTTTTTTACACCACCGTCAGGGTCCTCTCGAAGGTAAAAGGCGTCCCCTCGGGGGACGTTGGAAAGAGCTTGGCTTTATCCCGCCGCGTTAGGGAAGCCTCATACTTTTGTGTAAAGGGAAGGAAACCCACCGCAAGCTTCGGTCGTACCTCGCTGCAGAAGCTTTCCCTGCCTGCCTTAACTCGCCAGCAACAGCTGCACCAGCTCCGTATTGCGCAGACCCATCTGTTGAAGTCAAGTGGGCGGAAATCAGTGTGCCAACAATCAGTTATTTATGTAATCATTTACAGAGTGGCTGATGAAGCGAACAGGTTGGTGGGATCTGGCACTATTACCAAGCGAAAGTCAATTTATATATATTCAGATTTCGGAGCGTCCACACAATGCCTCGCATCTCATCAGCTAGCATCTCCTTGTAAAGAATGATTGCTGTCGCTGCATAGTGCAAGTATAGGCACGCCGTGATTCCAGCATGCCGACTACAGTGGAATCGGGAAGGCCCACCCGTCATGCGCTTAATCCGGCCTGGCTGGGAGATAATCGATGAACTCGATTGTGCTATGCTCAAAAAGCCCTATTCGTCTGAGGCGATACTTATACTCACTAGTTC
>JAMWET010001385.1:0-37661 GCA_024036415.1 Prochilodus magdalenae | reverse complement strand
TGATAAGACATACTGTAATTAAATGTCAACATTTGCATCAGCATGTAGGTCACAGTACAGCAGTAAGATAAATTCATAGCTCATCAAAAGGAGGCCTTTACTGAACTCAAGCATACGCAAGTTAAATTCTGGTTTCACTTTAAACCTTTATGTTGGAGTTAAGTGGGTTAAAGTACATTTCAGTGGATAACACTTAAACACAGCTATATGTACTGTCTCGTGTATTTTGGGTAATGAGGTCTGTGTTCAGACAGCAACAGAAAGAGTAAAATATGCCCTTATTAAAATAGCAACACGTACAACAATACTAACACAGGCCTCCCCTCAACAGCTCTTCGGATGCACATGCAGAATGTGCCGTTCCAAAATTGTAGTCACCTAACGTACTACTCAAACGTAGCAGCTCAGCACAGAGGATGAATGGCTAAGATTTAAGTGAATTTAAAGTTGATGAGCAGTTTACTAAACATTCCCAGTGTAAACTCTAAGTTGATTAAAAATTTTTTTATTTTTAAATCTGATGTCTTTTAATTGTGCAGGTTGATTTTGTATGTAAGAATCTATTTGGTGTAATGTGGCGAGAACAGCATCATTGTTAAATTCCACCAGCTTTATTTTAGTAAAGTAATAGGAACCGATTAAATGCCTCATATGATTACAACTACTGTATACAGTGTACTGGATTGTGTGGGGAGAGATGGTTAGAAATTACTATCCTGCTACTGAAGGTCTCTGAGATGCCATTGATGATGTTACTGAAAGTTCAGAGAGCTCAGCTCTGTGCTGTCTCTGGCCAATAAGAAGATCTGGGCTGGTTACAGTGTGGTTGATGAAGCTTCACCCAGCACCCAGAAGTTCATGTGATGAATGTGATCAGTGATGGAGCCACGACGCCTCACACTATGTAAGTAACTTTTCTTATTTCACTAAAACTAAAGTTTACTCTTATACAAGCATTGTAGCTAAACACTGAGCTTTAAATGTGTTCCCATTCAGGTCTAATATTTGTTTCTTTTGCTCTCATTTATTTTTTCTTATTTATTTTTCTGGTAAAGACATTACAGTGATGATGACAGTATCAGTGTCTTCAACAAAAGGTACTTTATTTTCTTTTTCTTTAACCTGTACTAACAAGTAAACACATTCATTATACATACATGACCAGTCAAAAGTTTAGACATTTAAAGCATCAATACTAAAGTAAATCGGTAAACTAAAGATAAGGAAATTTTACATATAAATTAACAACAAACTAAATGTTTGATTCATTTATGAATATTGGTCTTCATACATCGTGTTGCTGTTTTTTGAATAATAGATGATTTTTGGGAAGCAAAGATATTTGGACCCCCCCGTGTGAAAGTTGGGGGAAATATACAGCTAAAGTGCAGCATCTCTGACAAAAGTGAATCTTCTGATCATCTCCACATGTACCTGTGTAAAAATGGTGTTGGAGTGATGATGAAACCACTTGAACAGAGGGATGAGCACACCTTCATTTTGAGGAATGTTTCAGTGCAGGACTCTGGAAACTACAGCTGTGTGTACTCACCGAACAAATACATTCTAAACAATGTGAGAGCATCAGGACAAAAAACAGTCCACATCCAGGTCACTGGTAAGAGATGTGATTTGTGTTTTCTCTAATAAAAGTGTGGTGATAAAAGAGGTTAACTGAGGTCAGGTCAGTTTAACTCTGTAAAATTTTCTTGAATCCATTATCACTCAATATACCATAACTGCTAATATACACTGTATATACACTGTGTTATTTTACCAGTTAACTGATCCAGTTATTAATCCTACAGTGCTTTGTAAATAGACTCTGGTCTGATCTACTCTAAGTACTGCTCTTAATGACTTTAAAACTTTACAACGGAGAATTTCATGGGTGCATGGTCACATATGTATTCCACAGTAGAGCTGGACAGAGTCCACATATGAATGAACAGAATAGCTGATTAGGTAGGCTCAATAACTAGCGATGTACTATGAAGTGGAAACAGTCGTACCTTAAACAAGAGTATGTGATGTGCTATGTCAATTTCAAGAACTTTGGTAGAAATGCATGTTAGTTGCCAGCCTAGTATTCACATTAATACAGTGCTTATTAAATGACCTTTACTTTACTATTAATTCTAATGATATCTTTAGAATCAGTTGAGTATGTAAAGCATATATTGTTTATTGTTGTTTATTGCGCTGTTGGCTGAGCAAAATTAATAAAAGTACTTTAAAATTACTAATTAATTGTTGTTTTTTTATTTTAGCAATCACACAAAATCTGTGACTAAATTCACGAGCTAATCAGTATTGGGAAATCCAGGTCTAGTGCACAGTCATAATGTAAACCTGGGGAACAATATAATATAAAGCCCTGTGTTAATTTAAATGAGTGATTTTTTTTTTTACTAAAGATGATAAACAAAAATGTTTGATTCAGTTATATGATAATAACTTGTTAATTTCCTCTGTAATGAAGATGCTTTATTATCAGGTACTGCACAACATCCAAATGAACCTAACACAGACCAGCACCAGCTTAGTGGTAAGGATTCATGACAGTGAGGGACGATGTTTGTCTTGACCATGTTGTTTTTTTCACAGTTAGAAAAAGAAAAAAAACCTTTTCTGTCTTTATATAATTTGATTTTTGTTGTTCAGGTAAACCAGCTAAAACTGTTATCTACCAAAAATCATGTGACGGTTCTTTGAACAATTTAAAAATGTTCTTTACATGCACAAATGTCTTTATCAAACTGCTGCTCAGGCAGCTCAGAGAAAAGCATTAAATATGCTCATTAGTTTAATAATGCACATTCACACACCAGTTCTACTGAATCTGTATGTGTTCTTGTTTCAGATCGACAGTGGCGGATAAACTTCATGAGATTGTTAGCTTCATTTGGAGTCGTCATATTCGCATGCTTGATTTTGATTTTTGATGTCTATTCACCAAACAGAGAAACTCTGCAGCACTGGATTCAGTTAAATTTGCAACCAGCCTGGATTTAAATGATAAATAATTTTGTAAGATCAGGGAAGTTCATGTTTAGAAGGCTAAGCCTTGCAGCTGTGCTGAAAATGTTCAGATGTAAATGAGAGGAGGCCTTAGCTGTGTATGCTTATAAATCCTGACATGCTCTACACTGATGGGCTCTTTGCCTGTACCTGTAAATGTACAAAGTTTTTTTTACTGTAGTTAAATTTGTTATGCTTCTTATACCTGCATTTGTGGATTTGTAGGTTAATCACGTTTATTTTATTGCCGTATTTTTTTCTGTGTACTTTATGTTGAAAAGCCCTTTGTCTCTTTGTGTCTGTAAAATGATGTGGAAATTTTTGTGCAAGACTAGACAGACCACCGAAACTGTCACCATCAGATAAACATTACTTAAAGCATGTGCCTCTGTACACAGTTCCACTGAATAAAGATAAATAGATTCTACTGATATCAAGGCTGTCAAGAAGCAATTACTCAGATAAGAATATACGCAAAAAACCTACACTAGCGTTGTCTGGCCTTGCATGTCAGATTTGCTTCTTGACAATGACATGCCCTGCAGTACACCTTCACTGGCTAGACTCTGTAGAGTGCATGGATCTCTGTTCGTTCCTATACCTACAACATCTACAAATCACAGCCACTCCATCGTGTCACATCACCTAAATCCTGTATGTTCACACCTGTAACCAGTTTATGTTACATTATGAAGACCTGCTCGTTTCACACACACTGTGAGGTATCGCTGCTATTCACAGAGTATTTGTTCTTTCCTTTGTCTGTTGTGTATTTCTGATTTACTTGGTCTCGGCTTATCCTGGATGGATTTGGTTGCTGTTTTTGGATCCTCTGGCCTCTTTTTCTTTACTCAGCCACATGTATTGTATGTCTGCCC
The DNA here is from genome assembly GCA_024036415.1 of Prochilodus magdalenae. Classification (NCBI taxonomy): domain Eukaryota; kingdom Metazoa; phylum Chordata; class Actinopteri; order Characiformes; family Prochilodontidae; genus Prochilodus; species Prochilodus magdalenae. The sequence continues at coordinate 33,762 of JAMWET010001385.1, read as the reverse complement.
TCCTAGTTTTTGACCTTGGCCTATTTTTGTATCACTGATTTTACCCAACCTTCTTGTGATTAAAGCCATCTCACTTCTCGGCCTATAGAACAATTTCATTTCTCTTTTCCTAAATATACACATTCATATTGACTCCCACATAAACAGAGTAACTTATCATCACTTTTTAAATGTTCTATATCAAAATCTAATGGTGAGGTAAGTTTATGAATGTGCCAGGCTTTACATAAAAAACTAAAAGAATATTAAAAGAAAGAAAATAGACACAGTGCTCAGACAAACTATAAAAATTTAAAAAGCGGCTAAAGGATATAAAAAATATTAATGTGTCTTTTTGGCTATAAATGATCTATCAAACTAATAGTTACCAAGAAAGACAGAGTAAATGAAGTCTAAACAAATTAGGTCCTACTCAGCTTTCCAACCCGCCCTGCAGTATTCTGTGATCTACAGCGTTAAATGCAGTGCTAAGACCTAGTAACACCAGAAATGAAAGCTCTATGATTTCGTAACTCAAACAGAGCTTGTTGAACATCTGGAGAGATCAGTGAGTCAAAGAAAACACAGAAATGATCAGAAGGGGCCAAGATAATAATCATGACAGCAGGAAAGCTGAGGCCTTTAGAAATAACGATATCAAGAATGAGGCCTCAAGAGTGCATAGGTTCTTTCTCATGCTGTAAGAGAGCACATGCATAATGTAATAAAGTTATTATGTTGTTGGATATCAGTGTTTTTTATAAGTATATACAAGTGTGCTTAAGTTTACCATGTGGGGAACAGCTGCATTACCAGAACAGAACTTTATGCATTTACGACAGGAAGGAGTCTCTGGGAGAATGTTGGCTTCGGATTCTACAGGTCATAGGTCAAACATCAGTCGGAGGACAGATGACCACCTGGTGATGCTAGATAAGGACACACCCTCTTTGGACCTTAAGGGAGTGGTGAACGGTGTATAAAACCGTGTGACAAGTTTTTGTCTTTAGGCTGGGTTGGAGTTTAGACTGAGTTTAGACTGCACGTGAACAAGAATCGAGCTGTGTAGTGAACTGAGATCGCCACCCCCTGGAACATGCGATCTCCAGGTTCCCTTCGGTCTCCTGACCTCTACCCTTGAACGAGATTGTGTTTTTCCACAAACTTTCTGATGTTGCAAATATAAACATAGGGCAAACACACCAGACATACTAGTAAAATAACAGTACGCCGAGTACAGAAGTAGTTATGCATAACAGTGTGCATGTCTGTTGTCCACCGGAGACCACTTCTAAGTTTATGTAGTTGTTAGTCTTGTTTCGGGGGTGGGGTTGTCGATTTGGGTGAAGGTTAGAAATGATTACAACTTTGTATTGCTATACCATTTTTGTACTACTTGGTGTTGTTACTTTTTAAACTTTGTTGTGATTTTGTTCTTGATTATAATTAAAACTTAGCTATAATATTAGACAGTGAGTTATAAAATTTGCATTGATTATGCATTAAAAACTTTCTAAAGTGAGCTCATTGCACATACATCTATACAACATATAAATTGAGATGAGTTGCAATAAATATTAAATATTAATTAAATATTAATAACATTGTGTACAGTTCTGATATGCATGGGTTGAGTAGTTTGTGGGCCTATGGAGGACCACATGAATATTTAATATATTGAATGTCAATGTGTTCATTATGTGTGTGTATTCAAGAGTTCAACAATCCTGCTAGGTCTGCATGTCAAACAGTGTTGAGCAGTCTAATGGCTGGTGTCACTGCTGGACTGAACATAGTCCACCAACCAAACATATCGAGTGGGCAGCATCCTGTGACCACTGATGAACGACTAGATGAAGATCAACTCAAACTCTGTACCAGCAGATAAGTTATTGTCTCTGACTGTACATCTACAAGGTGACACACTGTGTCAACTCACACCACACAACAGACAGTGCTGAGAATAATCCAACACCGACCTAATAATGCTACATGCTGGTGCTGTGGAGGTTCTGACTATTAAAGAACAGAGTAAAAGGTGGGGTAATAAAGTATACAGAGAAACAGATGGACTACAGTCTGTAACTGTTGAACTACAACGTGCTGCTATATGGTAAGTGGAGCTGATATGGACCGTGTGTGTAGATAGAAGGAGGTGGTTTTAATGTTTCGGTTGATGGGTGTATGTGAAGGTGTTACTGAACTTCACTGGGCACATCCTTATGTTATACTTTGTCAATTTGGAATTAAACTGATGTGCAGGACCACAATCTTGGAACTGTATTCTTTGTTTGATTTAAAGGGGCCCTTTAAACAAACTGGAATAAAAAGCTGGACTTGCAGTGTGTAACCCAAGGTGTATTTAGCATTGAGTCATTTACATTGACTGTTTTATAATGTATTATTATTTAATAGTGTGTAATAATACTTAAATATGGCGGTTAAATGTCAACCTTTGCATCAGCATAAAGGTCACAGTACAGCAGAAACATGAATTGATAGCTCATTAAAAGGAGATATTTACTGAACTCAAGCATATGTAAGTTAAACTCTGTTTGGTTTCATTTTGCTGGAGTTAAGTGGGCTAAAGTACATTTAAGTGGATAATTAATAAACACAGCTATATGTACTGTCTCATGTATTTTGGGTAATGTGGTTTGTGTTCAGACAGCAACTGAAAGACTAAAATATGCTCTGATCTTATTAAAATAGCAACACGTATAACAAATAACGGCACAAGCCGTGGGAGAAAACAACACAGCCCTCACCTCAACAGCTCTTCAGACTAACATGCAGAACTGTGGTTATACATTTCACTCTTTTTGATCTACACGTTACACACTAGTCATCTAACGTACTACTCTAACGTAGCAGCACAGCACAGTAAGAGAAAATGTAAAACTCATTGAGAGTTACAAATTAGAAATGAAGAAAAAAGAAGATGAATTTACTGAATTTAAAGTGGCTGAGCGGTTTACTAAACTTTCCCAGTGTAAGCTCTATTTTGATTTAGGGTTGTATGTATTTCCAGGTCTAATGTCTTTTAGCTGTGCAGGTTGGTTTTGTACTTGTATTTCACAATAATGAAAGAATGTTTTTGCTCTAATGTGGTGAGAGGAGCATCATGGTTTATTTATACTCCTCCAGGAGTTAAGAATTTTTCCAATTTCAGAAAGTAATATAACCCTAAGCTATATACTGAAACTATATACTGGATTGTGTAGGGGGACATGTTTAGAACCGGCTACCCTGCTACTGAAGGTCACTGAGATGGCACTGATAACATTGTAGATCTATCTGCTGAACAGAGAAGCAGAAGATATTAATAATAATAATAAACCATTAAAACATTTCAAAACATAATAGAGCTGTTTTAATAGAGCAGACGGAGTCACTGAAAGTTCAGAGAGCTGTTTGATCAGCTCTGTGCTGTCGCTGGCCAATAAGAAGATCTGGGTTCGTTACAGTGTGGTTGATGAAGCTTCACCCATCACCCAGAAGTTCATAATGAATGTGATCAGTGATGGAGCCACGACGCCTCACACTATGTAAGTAACTTTTCTCATTTCACTAAAACTAGTTTACTCTTATACAAGCATTGTAGCTAAACACTGAGCTTTAAATGTGTTTCTCATTAAGGGCTAATATTTGTTTCTTTTTTTGATATTTTATTTTTTCTTATTTATTTTGACTTTATTTTTCTGGTAAAGACATTACAGTGATGATGACAGTATCAGCATCTTCAACAAAAGGTACTTTATATTCTTTTCTTTGACTTTAACAACTAAACTAAACTAAAAGGTTTAGACACACAAAACTAATGTGATGTTTGTGGTTATCTTAAAGACAAAGCTTTAAGCTAAACACAAGGAGAACCTCCTATGGGTAGCCATCTCTAAACTTGTGGTTATCATTGCTTAGAATGTAAAATGGTTATGAATATTTATATGCGTGTGTGTGTGTGTGTGTGTGTATACTGATTCATTTAATAACATTGTTCAAAATCTTTCCTACAATTATTACATAATCTTAACACGCATGTAATTTTTGACATACATATTCACAACAAACTAAATGTTTGGTTAATTTTATGAATATTGATCTTAATACATCATGTTGCTGTTTTTTTATCAATAGATGATCCTCCTGATTTTCGGGAAGCAGAGATTTTTGGACCCCCCCATGTAAAAGTTGGGGAAAATATAGAGTTAAAGTGCATCATCTTTGAGAGAAGTAATTCTTCTGATAAGCGCCACATGTACCTGTGTAAAAATGGTGTTGGAGTGAGGATGGAACCACTTGGAAAGAGGGATGAGTACACCTTCATTTTAAAGAATGTTGCAGTGCGGGACTCGGGAAGCTACAGCTGCGTGTACTCGCTGAACAAATACAGTCTGAACAATGTGAGAGCATCAGGACAAAAAACTATCCAGGTCCAGGTCACTGGTAAGAGATGTGATTTGTGTTTTCTCTAATAAAAGTGTGGTGATAAAAGAGGTTAACTGAGGTCAGGTCAGTTTAACTCTGTAAATTTTTCCTGAATCCATTATCACTCAATATACCATAACTGCTAATATACACTGTATATACACTGTGTTATTTTACCAGTTAACTGATCCAGTTATTAATCCTACAGTACGGCTCTTAATGACTTTAAAACTTTACAATGGAGAATTTCATGGGTGCATGGTCACATATATATTCCAGATTAGAGCTGGACAAAGTCCACTTACGAATGATCAGAATGACTACGTGAGATATGAAGAATCCTGGACATACTTGTACTATACATATCTTGAACCAGTCGTGATGAAGTTTGTGATGTGCTATGTTGCTTCTAAGAACCTTGTTAGAAGTGCACGCTAGTTGCCGTCCTAGTAATCATATTAATACACACATAAATACGCTTTTTAAATGACATTTTTTTACTTTAAATTATGACAATATCTTTAAAATCAGTCGAGTATGTAATAGATTCAAAAATAAATTGTATTTGTTTACTGATATGCAATGCCAGTTGTTGGTTAAGTAGAGTTCCAAAAATTACTTTAAAATCACTAATTAATTTCGTTGCGGTTTATTTAAGAAATTGCACAAAATTTGCCATTACATTGTTTGGTTAATCAATATTGGGACATCCAGGTCTAGTCCGCACTTGTAATGTAAACACGGGGAACAATAAATATATTGCCCTGTGTTCATTTAAATACTTTTTTTTTTTTTTTTTACCACAGGTGATAATTATTTTCAAATCAATTCAATTATATTTATGATTTATAATATCTTAAAATAATATTTTTGCTTTGTAATTAATCAGAACCACAATAATCAGGTTCTTTGGCCAAGAATGTTGACACACACGAGGAATGTGGTTTGGGCAGTTCGTGTTTCTCTAATACAGTACCGGCATACAAACTGACTGACAGTCCACGATATACATAATTATTCCTTATATACACAATAAATACAGATTATTATGGTTGTGCATTGCAAATGCACTGACCCTATACTCCTATTCGATTTTTCTTTTTCTCCCGTTTTATCGCCGACTAACTGGTCCCACAGCTTTTGAGATATTGACTCCGTTCCAACTCCAGATTGTCTGGTATAATACGCTGATGTGGCTTGTATACAGCTTTTTGACTGGATGCATGGATTCCAAGTAGGAAGGAATTTTTCCAGAATTTTTTTCCCATAGAGAATGAATAGGATCGAAAAACACGTGCCTATATAACCTACTTCCGCTCGACCTAGAGACACCAAATCGGATACAATGGCTCGGGGCAGGAATACAGTGTTTGATTAGTCATTTTTGGACCCGCCCAAAACCGGCTGTTTCCTTTGGAAGAGAGCCACCAGATTTCACAAGCTCAGTAAGGGGAGGTCCCCAAGGACTAACCCACAGTCATACTGACCTGCACTCCTCTATCTGTTGTTTATTCATCCCTCGTTCCTCCCAAAGTGTCCCAGTCATTTTCGACCCAAACCAAGCAGTAATGCTTTTGTTCAACCAAGAGACACCAAGCTTCACATACTCACTAAGGGCAGGCTCCCAGATGCTAATCCACAGTTATACCGACCGGAACACGTTTCATCATCCTTCATTACTCACTAAGCAAGCTGCTCAACCATCTCGCATTTCCTTCAGGAAATGCACCTTTCTAGTTACACTATACAAGCTTCACTATATACACAATATACAAGTAATAAACACACTACCAATACTATACAGTAGGTAGTAGTGTTGAGGTAGAGGCAGGTTCATTATCCAGTACTACACAACATGCAAATGAACAAAACAAAGGCCCACTCCAGCTCAGTATTAAGGAGTGGTCACCATGAGGGGGTATGTTTATCTTCACCATTTTTAACTATGGTAGAAATGCTTTCTCAATGTCCAAGTATGATACGTGCTACATTTTTACCCAATATAAAAATATATATAACCACATAAATTATTTTATGGAGCTGTCTAGCCCTGTTGTTCATTGTTTCAAATCAGTTATGAGCTGCTCTAGTCATGAACATGGTGAGAGGCTACATTTGTCCTGACCATGTTTCTTTCTTTAATTGTTCCAATTATAATTCAGTCATTCTTAGTTCCTTAAATTCAATGCCCTTTTATTGTGTATTTTGGACTTTTTTAGTGAAATCCGTTAGCAAAGTTTATGTTAAAATTAATATTTATATATATATATATATATGGAACATTAGGATAAAATATTTCTTAACCTGCAGTGGAGGTTAATAAATCAACATAATTTTGTTTATGCAATTCAGACCAATTCTTTTGGTCTGTTCATTATAAACATTCTCTACATTTAAAAGGAAACTAGAGCTTTTAAACTGTGGCAGAAAAGTTAGGGTTAATCTACAGTATATCTATAAAATACATATATATACAGTATATAAAATACATACTGTATTAGAGGTGTTGATATGGTAAAAATATAATATTGTGATACACCAAAAATTATGTAAAGTATATACATTTTTTAAAACAACAGTTACATGTTTATTTTATATTAATTAACCCATTGGTTACCTATTGTTAATGTATTACTTTATATTAGTTCATCAAGACTCATTGTTAGTTGTTTTCACAAATAGTCCAGGAGAAGAAATGTTGCTAATTCAGATTTTCTAAATGTTCTGCCAGCAGTTTCTCTGGACAGCCTGTTTGTTATACTTCCAGTTTTGCTGCTGGTTGTGATACTTTTTCTTGGAAGGAATCATATCAGAGCTGGAATATTTAGTAAGTACGTATTACTGTATTACTTCTGCTAAGCAGGACTGAGGTGTTAATTTGAGGTGTATGAAAAAATAAGACATATGACACACAAGCCAGCAGAGTTACCCTCCACATCTCTATGAAACCTCTCTTTAAAGCATAATAGCAGTGTCCAAACACACACACAGGAATTTATTAGGAGGAACTGCATCAACCAATCAGAGCTTAATGTGAGACAAATGTGTAACTCACCATGACAGTCACATTCTCAGGCCTTTCTCTATAAACACATTTACTGAAAATGCATTTTGGGAAGAATGTTAACAAATAACTAACCAGTAAAAGTAATTTGTTATTTTTGTTGTTGCAGAGTTGTTCCAGCGCCAAGGACAAAGGTACATTACACATGTAGTCAGTGAATATTAATTGGCAGTCTGGCTTTAAAGTTTCAACCCATAAAAAGAAACTGTCTATGAGAAAGTCTTAGTCCTCTGTTCTACTTGTCATACATGCGTACTAGAGCACTACTGTCTATTTATAATGGGTGGACCGAAACGGGACAATTTCCACTCAGGTTTATAATATTAGCTATTGTTATGATAATGCATATTCTGCTAGCATACCTTAGAGATTTCCATTGTTAGTGCAAAATGTATAGCAGTGAATTTGCACATTGCATGCAGCCAAACATGGAAATGTCCATCAGACATTAAATATCATATTCTTCACTCTTCTTCAGGGACTAATTGAATTAAGCTTTCTAATCACTTAATTTTCCATACCTCTTATACCAATCCATGTTTGTATAGTATACTGAAACACTGGTCAGGCTCCTTCTCCAGTGCAGATATTTAAAAAGGAAAAAAAAAAACAACAAAAAAAAACAGACAAGCTGAGATGGGGAACTCCAGAACCAGTACTAGAACAATCGCGTTAGCACAGGGATGCCCAGTCTTATCTGTAAAGGACCGGTGTAGGAACAGGTATACACTCTTAATAAACTGGAACTCACCTGATTCCACTTCTTTAATCAGGTCCTTTGTGGATAAGATTCAGACTCTTGGTGGATGAGATTGGACACCCCTGCATTAGCATGTCAGTATATCTGTATGAGCAGATTAAGGTTGTATAGAATAAATGTGTTCCTTCTCTCTGTTTCAGTGGACAGGATAATAATACAGGTCACTGTGATGGTAAGTTCCCATATTGTGTTATGTAGTATATAGTTGCTCTGCAAATAAGAACAACTATCTCCAAACGGACAACTTTACAGGAGAGGGCAAAAACATGATTAAATTTAATTGTAAGTCAGTGAAATAAAACTTTCTAAGCAGTTTTGAGCCATTTCTGTTGGTCCATTCATCATGACTTTTGCAGGCAATGTAAACAGCAGCTGCTGTGTTCAAATGATTAAAGTAAAAATGAATAAAAATAGAGATACAGGTTTTTGGTATAACAGACCTACATACTGTTCATGGCAGGTGAATTCATTCTCTCTGTTTTAACAGGTGTCTCAGAGCGAGTGACACAGGCAGTGAACAGGTACATTTTGTTGTGATATTCTACAAATATAAATATTCATCTTTCTAATAGACTGAAAATATAAAATATGTACATGTAATTACTAGTCTGATCTTATTTTGTGATATTAATACTACAGGGGAGAATCCCTTGATGACATGTGTGAATACTCCACAATACCTGACTTAAAAGGTAAACTCAGTTACTCACATTACATGGGGTTACAGTCACAAAGGGAAAACAGGGTAACTCCAAGTAAGCAGTTTTGTAGGAGAGTGTAAATTAATGTAAAGAGAGTTTACTTAAAGCAGTTTGGGAACTTTTTCATCAGTCCAGTTCTCATTAGTCCACATATCAGAAATGTAATATGAATAAATAACTATGAAAATTAAATGTTTTATTCACAGTTAAGAGACGTCCAGTAGATGTTTGGTAAGTAACCACACAGCCTGGTCTTCTAGATGCAGATATCTGATCCTGTATTGAAGAGCAAGACTTCCATAATTGAACTCATTTCTCTCTCTCTAGTAATGCTGACAGTGGGACGTATAGTCTGGCTAATGACTGTGCGGTATACAGCTTAGTACAGTATTCTGGTATGTATTTTGGGGTATGTATTAGTCATATAGACATGTATGTAGAAGTGGGCAATGACTGCAGTGTGTGTCTTTTATAATAAAATATTTAAACTGTATTAAACAGCTGCTTCATGCATGATGATAGAGGATCTGTGTACAATGAAGATCACTAAGCTCTCTGTTGTTGGTGTTTTTCCTTCAGACGTGAAGACCAAGTCTCAACAACCTGCTGCAGAAGCTGTTTATGCAAAAGTACAGAAGAAGAAGGAAAAGGCTTATGATGATTCCTTCATGTATGAATAATTATATAAGTAATTGTGGGTGTTGTTAGGTAATGTCAGGCCCACTGCTTACCTGTCTTGTAATGCTTAACACTCAGCACACTGATTCTTTCATGGACTTCAACTCCCAGAATTCCCCAGGAAACCATGTGACGCTCAGCTCCTCTACAGGATTCAATTACGACCGTTCTTGATGTCATGACCAACAGAGCACTACACTGTGTCACCTGTATGCAAACCCCACTACCCTATGTAGAGACTCTCAGTTTCCAGCAGTGTACTGAGTGACTGCTGTTTTCCTGTCTGGTGGTCTTTCATCCTTTTTGTATTTCTGACTGTTTTCACCACCTCCTTGTCTTGTTTGGGTCTCCTAGTCTTCTCATTTTTAAACTCTGCTTGTCTTCTGGTTACACTTGTTAATACACTGGTCTCTGGTTTTGATGTTTTAATACTACATTTTTTCAGTCTTTTGTTATTAAAGTTACAGAAATGTGTTCTTTGTTGATAGTGTACTGCAGGCGATTCATAGGTCACATTTACCATCAAATTAGCCAACGTCAGCCTACGTTCCAATCTAACACAGCCATTATGCCCTCTTTCTCACTTCCTCGTTTTGGATTAAGGAGTCCAGTAGGAGAAAGTTTGAAACATGTTGAAGAAGTATAAACTGAATGCTGCACATTACAATCAAGTACATGAAACTTCCTGTAATACATGATACATCTAAAACAAGTTATCCAAAAACACATAAAACACATTTACTGAAATAAAAGCTTTTTCTACAGCTGATAAACTACAGCTAACATAGAAACACAATTATACATAAACCTATAGTGAATTTACAGTTGCAGAGCAGTTTACTAGCCTTTCCCAGTGTGAACGTCATGTTTATTTAGTGTTGCATGTGTTTCTAGTATTCAGTTTATCAGAGTGTTATGTATTTTGGGTTATATGTTAGACATATACACATGTATGTAAAAGTGGGTAATGACTTTTTCATGTATGAATAATTATATAAGCAATTTTGGGTGTAATGATTAACGCTCAGCACAAGAGGCAAACAGTTTCAACTATAAGTTTCAGAGTTAACGAATGATTGTACCATTTCTAATCATGAGATAGTCAAGAGTGCTGTTAGATCAGCTCTGTGCTTTCACTGGCCAATAAGAGGAACTGGGCTGGTTACAGTGTGGTTAATAAAGCTTCACCCAGTGGCTGCATGATCAGGGTACAGTAACATACGTTAATCTGAAGTTAATGTGACGTGTTTGATCAGTGATGGATACACGGTGCTTCATAATATGTAAGTAACCTTTTTTCTTTTTATGTAAATTTAAATAATCTTATAACAGCATCACATGACCAAACAAAGATATTTTACAAAGAACAGTTTAGATCAAACTCATCTAATCGTGTTCCTGTATAGACATTCCAGTAATGATGATGGTGATGATCTTGTCCACAAGGTCAACAAGAGGTATGTCATTGTTACATGGTCTAAACAACCATGTACTTGTCTTCTCTATATATTTAACACACACAGCATCTGATTTATTTTCAGAATACTGTTTTTACTGATACAACTTCTTACTATGTTTGTTAGCATATGATCCTCCTCATTTTTGGCCCAAAACTCGATTTTAAATAATGATTCATAATATACAGAGAGAACAAGACTCTAATAACCGTGCAAGACCTGGCAGACCAGCAAAACTTTGTCCTGTGTTTTGACTTACTTCGTCTGGTAAAGTGTCTTTGTGGAGGTCAGGTCTTCTGTCACAGAACTGAACATTAAATTTCTTAGCCTTACCAATGCTATCTGGTGAACAGGTCCAGCAGCAAAAGCAGTGCCTCTGGAAACAATGGGAATGTATTGGGTTCCTAGACAGAGGGCAGAACAAACCATATGAATTTAGTCACTGAGGGCAAAAAAACAACTACAGAATATTTGCCTTCCTAAAATATATACAGGATCTCATTTAATTCATTGATTTATTAGTCAATTAATCTCTTTCGAATAAACGTGATATTGGCCAAAGACTTTTTGTGTAGTTGTTTTTCTGTTGGAAGATCAGAAAAATCTCTGTGTTTTTTGTCTTAAATTAGAGGAAATATCAGAACATAAATAGCTTTATTTGAATCCCCTAGTAGAGACTGTTTCAGATTTCAGATTTTTGTATCTAAACTTTTTTTTCTTAATTTTTTTTTCTTAGCTTTTCATGGTGTTGTTTTTTTTAAGTTAGCTCGCTTGGATGTTTATGGATTTTGTCTCGCTATTATTACTGGTTTAATAAACACTACAGATTTATGCACTAATACTCCTGTCCTTGTTTTTTGGGGAGGCCCTCACTTCATTTTATGTAAGTTAATTACTGGTTTAGACAGTTCTGTCACACCTACGTCCCACATTCATTCTTTACTCTGTCCAGTCACAGTCTGCCACATGGATTTAAGAGTTACGTTCCTGTTCTGCTTTCAGGTGCCGACACTTCAACATTCTCCTCCTTCCGCCCTGCCACCACCAGTTTTATCCCAGCCCTGTTGTCCAGGTAGTAGACCCTGCCATCCATATCTGGCTGAATCTGCGAGTGTCTGAATGTTTAAGACCTGGGCCGAGGACAGGGCCTACAGCAAAGACTCTGAGAAGTTGTTATTCTCCATGTTGTACAGCTCATAAAAGATTAAATACCGTTTTCCATCACTGTTGTCTTTTAAGTCTTTTTGGCGGAACTAATGTTTTACCTGTATCAGTATTTTATCATATATAATTAAATATGCTGATCCACTCACACCAGCACAACACACACTAACACACCATCATGTCAGTGTCACTGCAGTGCTGAGAATGATCCACCACCCACATAATAATGCTACCTGCTCTCTGGTGGTCCCGTGGGGGTCCTGACCATTGAAGAACAGGGTAAAAGGAGGATAACAAGGTATACAGAGAAACAGATGGAATACAGTCTGCAACTGTTGACCTACAAAGTGTCTGATAAAGCTGATAATATGGACAGTGAGTGTAGATACAAGAAGGTGCTCTTAATGTTATGACTGATGGGTGCATGTAAAGTGCTGCTAATTTTTTCTTCTTAGTCCTTTCAATTACACTTTTTCATAACACATCAAAAGGAGCTCTTTACTAAACTCAAGCATGTCTGGTTTCACTTTAAACCTTGTGTTAGAGTTAAGCTGGCTAAAGTACTTTTCAGTGGATAACTAGAAAACACAGCTGTATATACACCGCTTTGTGTATTTTGAGTAATGAGGTCTGTTTTCAGACAACAACAGAAGAAGAACTGGGTAAAAGGAGGATAAAGTATACAGAGAAACAGATGGACTACAGTCTGCAACTGTTGACCTACTAAGTGTATGAGAAAACAACACAGCCCTCACCTCAACAGCTCTTCAGATGCACATGCAGAATGTGCGGTTCCAAAATTGTGGTTAAAAAAATCCAAACTTTTTGATCAATGATGAATGAAAGAGGAGGGAACTAAAATGATGAATTTAGAGAATTTAAAGTAGCTGAGCAGTTTACTAACCTTTCCCAGGTTAAACTCTATGTTGATTTAGTGTTGCATGTATTTTCTAATGTCTTTCAATTGTGCAGGTTGATTTTGTACTGAAAATGAAAGAATGTTTTTGCTCTAATGTGGCAAGAAGAGTGTCATGGAATTTGACAAACTCAGTTTGGACTGCCTGTTGAGAAATAATAAAAAAGGATTTATTAAAGGAAAAGAAGGTTTACAGCATCCAAAAAGGATAGAATATAGAAACGCTAACCCTGTCCCTCCCGAACAAGATATATATACTACATAGATAACCACTGGTGTATGTGCCTAAAGGCCCTAAGTCACAGCTCCGTTGCTAAGAGAATAAGAATAAGAATATGGTTATCTAGAGACTGTGAGGCGAGCCTGTGTATCAGTACGTCACAAGGCCCCAGAAGGCCAAAAAACAGAACATGAGTTCTACAGAACACTAAATCACCTATAGAGAGCACATTGACCTATGATTTGCAAAACTGCTTAGCAATAACCCTGAAAACTACTTCTACCATAATAACTTGAATTTCTCTCACAAACAGCATCATGGTTTATTTAAACTCCTCCAGGTTCATTGCAGTAAAGTCATATAAGTCATATAAGTCATATAAGCTATATACTATAACTATATGCAGTGTACTGGATTGTGTGAGGAGACATGTTTAGAAATGTACTATCCTGCTACTGAAGGTCACTGAGATGGCACTGATGATATTGTAGATGTATCTGCTGAACAGACAAGCAGAAGATTAATAATAATAATAATAATAATAATAATAATAATAATAATAATATACCATTAAAACATTTCAGAACATAACAGAGCTGTTCGAATAGAGCAGACAGAGTTACTGAAAGTTCAGAGTGCTGTTTAATCAGCTCTGTGCTGTCACTGGCCAATAAGAAGATCTGGGCTGGTTACAGTGTGGTTGATGAAGTTTCACCCAGCACCCAGAAGTTCATGTGATGAATGTGATCAGTGATGGAGCCACGACGCCTCACACTATGTAAGTAACTTTTTTTATTTCACTAAAACTAAAGTTTACTCTTATACAAGCATTGTAGTTAAACACTGAGCTTTACATGTGTTCTTATTAAAGGCTAATATTTGTTTATTTTTTTCTCATTTATCTTTATATTATTTTTCTGGTAAAGACATTACAGTGATGATGACAGTATCAGCGTCTTCAACAAAAGGTACTTTATATTCTTTTCTTTAACCTGTATTAACGAGTAAACATATTTTCGTTTTACATACGTGACCAGTCAGAAGTTTAGACAACATTAAAAGCACCAATACTAAGGTATTAAACTAAAGATAAGGAAACCTTCTATGAGTGGTTGTGTCTGAACTTTTAACTAATAATAATATAATATGGTTTTATTTTATATTTGTATATACGTGTGAGTGTGTGTGTGTGTGTGTGTGTGTTTACTGGTTCAATTTAATTATATCGTTCAAAATCTTTTCTATCAATGATTACATAATCTCAACAAGCAGATTTTGTTTTTGATACATAAATTCACAACACACTAAATGTTTGGTTCATTTTATGAATATTGATCTTAATACATCATGTTGCTGTTTATCAATAGATGATCATCCTGATTTTTGGCCAGCAGAAATCTTTGGACCCCACCTTGTGAAAGTCGGGGGAAATATACAGTTAAATTGCAGCATCTTTGACAAAAGTGAACCTTTTAGTAAGCTCCACATGTACCTGTGTAAAAATGGTGTTGGAGTGAGGATGCAGCCACTTGGAAAGAGGGATGAGCACATTTTCATTTTGAAGAATGTTTTAGTGCAGGACTCGGGAAACTACAGTTGCGTGTACTCACTGAATAAATACCCTGTAAATAACCTGAGAGCATCAGGACAAAGAGCTATCCAAGTCCAGGTCACTGGTAAGACATGTGGTTTGTGTTTTCTGTAATCATTGTATTTGTTTATTGAGCTGTTGGTTGAGTATGATGCTTTTTATAATGATTTTGGTAAAATTCAGTTGTGGGTTATTTCAGTAATCACACAAAACTTTTTAGTGGGTTGATCAATGTTGGGATACCCAGGTCTAGTGTGCATAACGTAAACCTGGGGAACAATAAATATATTGCTTTAATATATAATGTTAAATTAAATAAGTATTTTTTTTTACTACAGGTGACAAACAATTATGTTTGAATTAACTCTGACATTATCTGGTTTTTTCCCTCTGTAATGAAAATGCTTTATTATCAGGTACTACACAACATCCAAATGAACTTAACACAGACCCGCACCAGCTCAGCGGTAAGGATTCCTCACAGGGAGGGACGATGTTTTTTTCACAAATAGAAAAAATGTCCATTTTCTGTATTTATTTTATTTGGAAAAACAAAAATCATGTGGCAGTTCTTTGAACAATAAAAAAAAAATGTTCTTTATCAAACTGCTGCTTAGGCAGCTCAGAGAAAAACATTAACTATGCTCATTAGTTTAACAATGTACATTCACACACCAGTTCTACTGAATCTGTATGTGTTCTTGTTTCAGATCGACAGTGGCTGATAAACTTCATGAGATTATTAGCTTCATTTGGAGTCATCATATTTGCATGCTTGATATTGGTTTTTGATGTCTGTTTAACAAAGAGGAGACACTGAAGCACTGAACTCAGCTGACTTTGCAACCAGTCTGGATGATCAATTGAATGATCAATAATTCTTGTGAGATCATGGAAGTTCACATTTAAACGGCTAATCCTTCCAACTGTTCTGAAAATATTAGAATCAAACTGAGAGCAGGCCTTTACTGTGTAAGCTTGTAAATCCTGGAACACTTTTAAACCCATAGGTTCTTTCCAAGTACTTGTAAATGTACAAAGTTTTTTTATACTGTTGTTAAATTTGTTATACTTCTTATACTTGTATTTGTAGATTTGTAATATTTAAGGTTAATCACTTTTATTTTATTACCAGAGGTTTTTCTGTGTCGTTCATGTTGAAAAGACATTGTGGCTTTGTGTCTGTAAAATGATGTGGAAATTTCAGAAAAAAATAAATAGACCACCGAAACTGCCACCATCAGATAAACAGTGCTTAAAGCATGTGCCTTTGTACATAGTTCCACTGTATGTAGACAAATAAATCTACTGATGTCAAGGCTGCCAGGAAGCTGATGTATCTGGGTTACCTATTTTTGCATTGTATTGAAAGTTTAGGTTGGGAATTCCTGTTCAAAGTTCAGTGGCCGCTTTTCCTGTTCCTGTTCATTTCCTGTTTTTCTGGAAATAAGTTGAAAAAACAGCCTATATAAAAGGGAGAAATTTTGGGTTGAAGGGAGAGAAGGATACATTTGTCTGAATCTGTCTCTCTCTCTCTCGAGTAACCCAGGGTGTTCGGTTTTAATGCTGGTCTTAATCTTGTATTAAAGTTCTCCATATTCAGGCAAGACTGTGTCAGTGGAAATCTTCTCTTCAGCACCTACACAACATCGCATCTGTTTTTTAAATATACAACAAACTATTACTCAGAAAAGGAACTTCAAAAAAACCTACACTAAAA
The DNA here is from genome assembly GCA_024036415.1 of Prochilodus magdalenae. Taxonomy (NCBI): domain Eukaryota; kingdom Metazoa; phylum Chordata; class Actinopteri; order Characiformes; family Prochilodontidae; genus Prochilodus; species Prochilodus magdalenae. Next base: position 17,084 of record JAMWET010001385.1, on the reverse strand, counting down.
TCGAACTGTGTCCTAATCTATAATTGGGAATACTCAGATCATGAAGAACAAAAGGCAACAAACTTCTACAGCAAATTCTGAAGAAAATTATATTGTATTTAGATATTTTGGTTTCTGAGTTATTTTCTATTAAATATATATGTTCTGCTTTATTTCTCATCCTGAAAAATATTTTGACTAGATATTAAATAGATCATGTGGTGTCTGGCCTTGCATTTCACATTTCCTTGCTGACAATGACATAACCTGCAGTACGCCTTCACTCTCTAGACTCTAGTAGAGTGCATGGATCTCTGCATGGAGTATTCCATGATTATATGACTCCTAGACATACAACAAATCAAATCACTGAGATAGATGAGGTAGACTGTACATCTACAAGGTGGACCAGCAGTTGGTCTAATAGAGTAGACAGTGAGTTGACACTGTTTATAAACACCCACTCACACCGCACAACACACAAAAATGGAAAACGATCACAACAGTGCTGAGAAATGACTCCCCCCCCACCATTATAAAAACGAAACTACGAGCTCTCTGGTGTCCTGACTAATTATGGAACAGAGTAAAAGGGAGGGTAATAAAGTATACAGAGAAACAGATGGACTACAGTCTGTAAGTGTAGAACTACAAAGTGCTCCTATATGCTAAGTGGAGCTGATACAGACAGTGTATGTAGATAGACGGAGGAGGTTTTAATGTTGCAGCTGATGGGTGTATGTAAACTGATGTGCAGGACCACAATCTTGTAACTGGAATAAAAAGCTGGACTTGCAGTGTGTAACCCGGTGTGTATTTAGCATTGAGTCATTTACACTGAGTGTTTTATAATGTATAATTAATATTAATAGTGCGTAATTATACTTAAATATAGCTCACAGTACAGTAGCAAACAAATTCATAGCCTCATTAAAAGGAGGCCTTTAACTGAACGCGGTGAGCTTATGTAAGTTAAAGGTTTAAAGTGAAACCAGAACCAGAGTTTATGTTGGAGCTAAGTTGGTTAAAGTACACCTAAGTGGAATAATTAACAAACACAGGTATATGTACTGTCTCATGTATTTCTACTGGATAAACAGGTCTGTGTTCAGACAGCCTGAACAGAAAATATGCTCCTGATCTTATCAAAACAGCAAGCACATATATAACAAATAACGACACAAGCCGTGAGAGAGAAACAATACAGGGCTACACCTCAGAGCTTTTCTAGGTGTACATGCACAAAACGTGCAGTTTCCAAATTTGTGGTTTTTTTATAAAATCCACCGTTTTTGATGACTCTACACCCAACGCACTATAGTCACCTAACGTATACTCAAAATGCACCAGCTCAGCACAGTAAGGGGAAAATGTGTAAAATTCATTCATTGAGAGTTCCAAGATTAATGGCTAAAATTATGAATTTAGAGAATTTAAAGTAGCTGAGCAGTTTACTAAACATTCCTGGTAAACTCTACGTTGATTTAGTGTTGCATGTATTTCCAGATCTAATGCCTTTTAGCTGTGCAGGTTGATTTTGTACTTGTATTTCATAGTAATGAAAGAATGTTTTTGCTCTAATGTAGTGAGAAGAGCATCATGGTTTATTTAAACTCCTCCAGGTTCATTTCAGTAAAGAGATATGAACTTAAACTATATACTAAAACTATACATAGTATATTGGATTGTATGAGGAGACATGTTTAGTATCTGCTATCCTGCTACTGAAGGTCTCTGAGATGGCACTGATAATGTTGTAGATGTATCTGCTGAACAGAGAAGCAGAAGATTAATAATAATATTATACCATTAAAACATTTCAGAATGTAATAGAGCTGTTATAATTAGAGCAGATGGAGTTACAGAAAGTTCAGAGTGCTGTTTAATCAGCTCTGTGCTGTCGCTGGCCAATAAGAAGATCTGGGCTGGTTACAGTGTGGTTGATGAAGCTTCACCCAGCACCCAGAAGTTTATGTGATGAATGTGATCAGTGATGGAGCCACGACGCCTCACACTATGTAAGTAACTTTTCTTATTTCACTAAAACTAAAGTTTACTTTTATACATAGCTACTTTGTAATATATTTTTTCCTATTTATTTTGATTTATTTTTCTGGTAAAGACATTACAGTGATGATGACAGTATCAGTGTCTTCAACAAAAGGTACTTTATATTCTTTATTTGAGTTATATTAACAACTAAACATGTATTTTGATACAAAAATACTACAGCAGTGAAAGAGGTTTAAGACACACCAAACTAAATAGATATAGTTTGTGGTTATCTTAAAGACAGACTATATAGGCTTACCCTTAGCAGATGATCCACTGTTCTTATCACATGTAATATCTTGATGTTTGACTAGTAATATTTTTGCCATATCTCCACCTCTATATATTTACTATTCTAAGAGCTAAAGCATTAAGCTAAACACAAGGATTTCATAATTTGAAACAAGCTACACTTATATGTTACCTGACAAACTAAATGTTTCTCTCTAGTGGAATATTGATCTTAATAGCATTCATGTTGCTTGCTGGTTTTTTAACAATAGATGATACTCCTGATTTGCAAGCCAGCAAAGATTTTTGCCGAAACCCACCTTGTGAAAGTTGGTGCGGAAATATAGAGGAGTTAAAAGTGCATCATCTATGACAGAAGTAAATTGTCTGATGATCTCCACATGTACCTGTCGTAAAAATGGTGTGGATTGATGAGTGATGATGAAACTACTTGAACAGAGCAGGATGAGCTACTACCTTCATTTTGAGGAATACGTTTTAAAGCAGCGATTCGGGAAGCTACAGTGGCCGTGTACTCACTTAACAAATACCCTCTAAAAACAACGTATGTGATGAGCATCAGGACTAAAAACAATCCCATGTCCAGGTCACTGCAGTAAGAGATGTGATTTGTGAATTTCTCTAATAAAAAGTGTGGCTGCATGTAAAAAGGAGGTTAAACTGAAGGATTACCTATTTTTTCTAAAACCATTATCACTCAATATACTAAAACTGCTAATATACACTCTTATATACACTGTGTCTATATTTACCAGTTAACTGATGTCTAGTTTATAATCCTAGAGTGCTTTGTAAATAATGACTCTGCTTCACACCTGATCTACTCTAAGTACATAGCTAACTTAATGACTTTAAAACTTTACAATGGAGATAATTTCATGGTCGCCGTGCACATGGGTCACATATGTATTCCGAACAGTAGAGCTGGACAAAGTCCACATACAAACCATGAACAGAAATAGCGTGAAAAAGAATACTGAAACACCCACATCAACTTAACAAAAACATACCTTGAATAAGCTGAGAGATGCTAAGTTATGTATATACATGCGCTATTAGTGTTGCTTTGAAGAATCTTGCTAGAAATCGCACACTAGTAGCCGCCCTAGTAAGCTAATCACCATTAATACACTGCATTTATTTGACCTTTCTTTTTAATTTAAAATTATGATATCTTTAGAATCAGTGGCATATTTAAATGGATTCATGAATCCCATTTTATTTGGTTGGGCATAGGCGAATGCTAGCTGTTTGGTTTTAAGTAAGAATTGTCATAAACAGTTAACTTTGAAATCACTAATTAATTTGGTTGTAGTTGTTTTAAGTAATTGCACAAAATTTGAGCCCACTAAATTGTTCGTGGATTAATCAATATTGGTAAAACCCAGTGTATAAACGTATCACAATCATATTGCCGAAAACCTAGGCGAAAGAATGAAAAATAAGTATTGCCCTGTGTTAAATGAAATGAGTGATTCTTTTTATCACAGGTGATAACCAACTATTTTCAAATCAATTCAATTATATTTATTTATTTGTAATATATTGTTTTTTTTTTCTTTGTAATAAATCAGAAGGCCCACAAAACAAAGGCCCACTCCAGCTCAGTATTAAGGAATGGTCAGCCGTCAACGTGAGCGGTGGGTTTCTTCACCCCTATCCCTCTATTCTATTCTATTCAGGAAAACATAATTTTATTTTTTAAACAAAGACTATTGGAAACTTCAGCCAATGTCTGGTGTACCATGCTAAAGCACATACAAGTTCCAACTGATGCCTGAAACAATAAACATCCTGATGTACCACATATACTCTTCATGTACCACAGTATTTTATTTCTGATATATCTCCACCTCTCATATATACTATATTTCTGTTTATTACACAATTTAAAAACCTCATTAGCAAACATCTCTTGCTCTAGCACATGATAAAGAATGATTTTTAATCAGGTCATTTATGTAATAATATCTAATTTGTTTTTCCTTTGTAATGAAGATGCTTCTTTATCAATTACTAAACATCCTCAGAAGAACCTGAGCACAAATGAACAAAAAAGGGACCCAGTCCAGCTCAGTGGTAAGAAATGTGACATATGTTTTCTTTTGAAATAATATCACATTATACAAGTATAAATTATGATTTTGGTCAGTTGTGTCCTATAAAATATAAATGGACTGAGACAGATTCCCTCTAATTTAATGTAGCAGCAAAAGCGTTGTATGATATTTTAATGATTTGCTACTATTGTAGAAACACTTCCCGAATGTCTCAGTATGATATTTATTTTCGAAATATAAAATATATTAAATTATTTTATTGAGCCAACTAGCCCTGTTGTTCATTGTTTAAATCAGTTATGAGCCGCTCTAGTCATGATCATGGTGAGGGGCTAGGTTTGTCCTGACCACGATTTTTCTTCTTTCATTTTTACAATTATAATTTTTGTCATTTGTCTTACCTTAATGTGTTTCTTTTGTATATTTGTGTGTATATTTATAAGGCAGTGCTCATATTTCTTTAATATTACCTTCTGGATTAAGCAATATATATATTTATATGTATGTATGTGTGTGGCAAGTCAAACAGGAAACATATATACATATAGTATAGAGATGATTATTTAATGTAGCTTTAAAACGCTCTTGGAATTATGCAGTCCACCGTAAAAACCTCCAGAATGGTTCTCTACATTCTCTAAAGGGAAATAGAGCTTTTAAACTGTGCCAAAAAAGAGTTAACATAAATCTATGAAATATAGTATATAATTTATATACTGTATTAGAGGTGTTCATTTGGTAAAAAATATGGTATTGTGCTAAACAATAAAAATATGTTAAGTTTATTTTTTAAACAACAGTTACATGTATACATTAATTAACCCATTAGTCACACATTGTTAATACACCACTTCATATTAGTTCATACTCATTGTTAGTTGTTTTTTTTAATAATGTATTTTTGTAATTATTCTGCCAGCAGTTTCTCTGGACAGCCTGTTTGTAATACTTCCAGTTTTTCTGCTGGTTGTGATACTTTTCCTTGGAAGGAATCATATCAGAGCCGGAATGTGTACAAGTACGTATGACTGTATTACTTCTGCTAAGCAGGACTGAGATGTTTATTTAAGGTGATTGAAAAATAAGACATAGGACACATGCCAGCAGAGTTACCCTCCACATCTCTATGAAACCTCTCTTTAAAGCATAATAGCAGTGTCCTAATACACACACAGGAGTTTATTTAGTAGCGAACCTAGCATCAACCAATCAGAGCTTAATAGTGAGACAAATAGTTGGTAACACACCATGACAGTCACATTCTCAGGCCTTTCTCTATAAACACGTTTACTGGAAATGCATTTTGGGAACAACGTCCACAAATAACTGACCAGTAAAAGTCATTTGTTATTTTTGTTGTTGCAGAGTTGTTCCAGCGCCAAGGACAAAGGTACATTACACATGTACTCAGTGGTACAACATATGACTGCAGTGCGTCCTTACCCTGTTCTGAATGATGAATAGTTTTTATGTATTAGAACCACCACGTTAGACAGGCATGCCCAGTCTTATCTATGAGGGGCGGTGTAGGAACAGGTGTACACCCTTAATAAAATGGAACTCACCTTATTCCACTTCTTTAATCGGGTCCTTTGTGGATAGGATTCCGACTCTTGGTGGATGAGATTGAACACGCCTGCATTAGCATGTCAGTATATCTGTATGAGCCGTATTTAAGGCTGTGTAGAATACAAGTTTTTCTTCTCTCTGTTTCAGTGGACAGGATAATAATACAGGTCACTGTGAAGGTAAGTTCCCATATGGTGTTATATATAATATCGCCTATAGCTCCGCAAATAAGAACAAACTATCTCCATAATGCGCACAACTTTACAGGACAGCCACGCCTAAAAACCTAATTACATTTAAATTACAATTCAAAATGGGAACCAGAACTTATTACTATGTAGCAGTTGATGCGCCCATTTCCATGCTTGGTTCCATTCATGAAGACATTAATTTCGATGCCATGATAAATACAGCAGCCTAGACTGCTGTTTTCAAATGATTAAAAGCTAAAAATGAATAAAAATAGAGAATACATTTTTTTGAGTGTAAACAGACCTGACATACTGTGCCTGGCAGAGTGGAATTCATTCTCTCTTGTAGTTAGCAGAGCGTCTCAGAGCGAGTACCGAACTGACACCACTGGCCCATGTGTGAACAGGATACCTTTGTTGTACTGCTAATAACATTTCATACAAACCCTGAATATTCATCTTTCTAAACATATTAGAAAATACTGTACATGTATTTACTAGTCCTAGATCTTAATTCGATTTGATATTAATACTACAGGAAGATCACCCACTTTAATAGACATGTGTGCTGTATACGCTACTAATACCTGACCTAAAGCAGGTAAGATCAGTTACTACACACTACATGTGGGGTTACAAGTCACAAAGGGACAACAACTGGTAATTCCAAATAAGGCCAGTTTTGTAGAGCAGAGGTGCTAAATTTAAATGTTAGACAAGCAGAAGTTGACTTAAAGCAGTTTGGATGCACGGAAATTTTTCAGTCAGTGCCAGTTATCATCTAAGTCCACAACATACAGAATTGTGAAATGAAAAAAAAAATGAACTACGAAAAAATTAATAGGTTTAATATTACACAGAGTTAAGATGACGTTCCAGCACAAGATGCTTTGGCTAAGGTGACCACACAGCCCATAGGTCTATACTAGATGGCAGATATCTGAATCCTAACGCTATTAAAGAGACAGGCCGATCTTCCATAGTTTGAACTTCATTTCTCTCTCCTCTCTAGTAAATGCCTGACCAGCTTGGGACGTCTATATTCAGGGTAAATGAACAGCTAGTGCGTATACAGCTCAGTAACAACCTTCTGGTAATGATATATGTAATCTTTAGGGCGTCCATGCTATTAAGTGCATAGTAAACCATGATATGTAGAATTGTGGTTGCCAATGCAACTGCTGTGCTAGTACACATCGTCTTTATATAATAAAATATTTAAACTAGTATTATAACACAGCTGCCCTTGATGCGACGCTACTGGATTAGAGGAATCTGTGCTACTAATGTCAAGATCACTCCAAGCTCTCTGTTAGCTTGGTGTTTTTACTCCCAGCTTGTCGAAGACTTGTCCTAGTACCTAACCACGAACCATGACTGCACCACAAACCCTCAGTTTATGCACAAAAGTACAGAAGGAGGGGAAACAAGGCCGAAAGGACCCTTATGATGATTACACCTCACATGTATGAATAATTATAATAAAGCTAATTGTGGCGCTGTTATTAGGTAAATGTCAGGTCCTCTCCTAGACCTGGGCTATAATTTTTAAACACTCAGCACAACTATCTTTCGTAATGGGACTTACATTCGCGGAGGAGACACTCACTCTCCTCTACATGCATTCAATCATTGAACCATTCTTGATGTCATGGTTCACTCAGGAGCTACTGAACTGTGCCTGAATGCAATCTACCACAAGGCCTAATGTAGAAGACTCTCGGTTCTCCAGTACATGCAAGACTTCCTGTAATACATAATGAATATAAAAACAAGTTTACACAAAAACACATGAAACACATTTACCACTGAAATAAAAAGACTCCACGTGTTGAAACCTTGTACGAAAGTCCTGTTTAAACAACATGCCAAACATGACATAAAATGCAAAAAATTCAACAGTACATAAACAGACCCTCTAGCCCAGTAAGAATTTTCAATAATGTTTAACTACTAAAATGTACGACTACTGAGTTAAATAACAAACAAATACAAAACCAAATAAAAATGGCGTTATTTATTAATATAAACAAGAAATACTTTATCCCGCCGTAAAGCCAGCATTGCATGCCGTAAACGTGTTGTTACTGCTTTCAGAGCCATGTGCAAACAAATAAACCACCGGTATCTAGTTCCTACCTTAAACTCCTCCACTTTTAAAACGACACCGCAAAGCTGCACAATATGGTAGCCGCCCCTGCCTCCCGGTCTTTCCTAGTAATACCTTAAATTTTAAATTGTAAGAGCAGCCGCTTATACAACAAGCAACAATCTCAGGTACGTCGAAACAACACATTCAAAAATAAAAATATCTTCCCCGCCCTATGATCTCCACAGGATCATAACGCTTACTACAGCTAAATTCCAATAAAGACGTGTCAATCCAAGTCTGTAGACCATTTAGCCCGGTAGAGAGTCGAGTTATGCTCGGCCAACGCGCATATAAAGGTTAGGCTGGCGATCTAAAATAGACCGAATTTGGTTTTCAGCAACACTGGAAGCCGAAGACGCCCACTCACGCTGCGGAAGACACCGTATCACACGTTTCATCTTTCCTTTGCTCCTTTACAACAAGCTGAAAACATTGAAAATGTCTCTTACAAAGTAAATAAACCAAAGCCGCCAAAAAGAGTTCTATAAGCGCTGCTACAAGAGCGTTTTGGCAGAAGCCTTGAAAGAAAAACGAGTAAAACTGAAGAATTATGCTGCGAGTCTGTAACAAGCTGCCAGAACGCTAACAATTCAGCCCTCCCCGAAAGCCTTGCCAGGATGGGGTAGGCTATATACATACATACACACAATACATACATACATACCATACACATATACAATAGCTAAAGACATGGCTACTAAAGGCGATCCTTTATTCTATATTTTCAATTCTCATAAAAACCCCCTCCTCCCCCCCCCAAAAAAAAAACAACCACACTCCCCCCAACAAAAAAAGAACACCTTTGTTTTTGTTGTTTCAAAACTAAGGAATGCAATATATCTATATATAAATAGTTATGTATGTGTATGTAAATATTATTATGCTAAATAGATATATTATTACAAGAAAGAACAATCCCCCCCCTCCAACCAGAGAACTCTACAGACTTACATACCGCCTAAGGCCTCACGTCTATGACCAGCGCAAGATTTTTTTGCCATTTCAAGATAATCAATTCATTACTAACTACATCGGTCGCTAGGATGCGATGAAGAAAACATCGGCCATAAAAAAGCGCGACTTCAGAATATGACAAACTTCAAACTCACACCCCTCTACAGTGACGTACCTTCTGCATGCCACACTTTTTCCACTCCAAAAAAGAACTCTCGTTGAAGGAAAAAGTTCCATGGCATCAGGAAGAGGACCTCCCCTCATTGGGTATGACTCCTGGATTATTCAAACTCTGACATAGGCGGGGGACAGCGAGATTATAGGAGTAGTTTATGCTGTACTGCCTCTATAAGGAAAGGGGCATACATTGTAATATTGCACTGTCCCAAGTGCTGGCCCCTCCGCAAGATAGAAAGCAGAGCAGAGTGGAGAAGAACGAGAGTGCGTTGTTATTCCTAACCATTCTCATCCTTTTATAGTGTTTTACCCCTTTCCTGTAAAAGCTTGAGCTGTAACTACAGTCATAACTATATGCTATAATGTGTGACTGCCTTAGTGGCCCTGCGAAGACCTGATTTCCAGTTAGGGCTCAACCGGTGAATAAAACGAGTATACTACCTGGAGTCCTCGCAACTAAACGTCTGTGCTGCGCCTACAAGTGTGCTTCTGCTGGCTCATCCTCGTCCACCATGGGCCTACCGATCAGAAGGACTCTCCCCCATTATACCGACCGCCGACGAAGAATGTTACACAAGCCACAAACTACTTTCTGACGTCCTGATACATAAAAAATAACTCATGCTTGTGGTACCATACGGCCTGAACGATTCTTGGATACCTTCCCGAATTAGCAGAGACCCATATAGGGGGAAATCACTTGCCGCTAGTGACCAACAGGCAGGGTAAAGCTGGCTGGTACGCTGAAAGTTCGGATGCGACACACGGGCGGCAAGAAGGTGGCATATGTGGTGTTCCAAAAATACACACGGCATCACACAAGGGGATCACAGTGAACAGAATTTATTTTTTTTTTTTTTTGTAAAAAAAATTTTTTGAGCACCAAGATGTTTGGGAGTATACCACTCGCTGTTCCCATTCCCGCTGAATGCGAATAAAAAGAATAAGCACATAAGGCGCGGTGTTGACCATTTCAGATGCTCCTGCCATAGAGATATTAAACAATGATTCTTGCACAAAGTCAAAGAAAAAATCATAATACGATTCTTTTTGATCATCTTTAATTGATATCTAGCCAGTTGTCAGAAGTTTCATTCTGCAGCAGCAGTATGGCCAAGAATACATGAGAAAAGACCTATGCTCTACCACACAAAAACTCTTCAGGGAAACACTACTAACTGCAACTTCAAACATTCGCGAAGAAATAACTTCTAATGTCTGCAGCCCATAATGAGCCCTACTACGGCCCATCATCCAGCGCCAACCCAGGATGTGAAAGCTACCATCGCCTTGCCCATTCTCTCACAGATGCTACAGCCTGCCAAGTGAAGAAAATAGTGAACATAGTGCAGAAAATGATGCCCGAAACCCAAAGTAAAAGACTCCGTCGTGTACTGCACAAAATAGAGATGTGGCCCCTGAGCTTTAGCTGCCAAAACGCAATAGTTTTCAAGCAATGACATGCCCGTAATGAATAAATATATACCTTTCTTACACGGAGGCATAATATACATATATATAACATATATAGAATATATGGCCAGAGATAGTGCTTAGATCTTGTAAATAGTTCGTAAGTAATTGTGAACTGCACTAAACGCCTAAATAAAAAAGAGTGCAAATCATTATCATTCTATCTATAGACCATAAAGTATTAAGGCATAATGTAGATTTTAGATTTTATTTGCCAGTAAAATTTGGTAAATTATCATGTTAGGAGACGGTTAGTAGGTTCGGACCGGGGGGGCGGGGGGGGGGCGCCTTGGAGACTATCAAAGGACGCCACTATGGAGAAGCCACCAAAGTGCCATGATAGCGTTAAGCTATTGTCAGTGGGAAGGCCGTAAGATAAAGAAATACAGTATAAGAATATTGCCCCATAGAAGTTTAGATTACACATAGTACACTATATATCACACACAAAATAGTTAAAATTTAGTAATTATCCTGGTTGGAAGAAGACTGTTTGGAGCTCGGCCCTATCCAGGACAGACTCCAAAGGGCCCCTTGCTTGAAATGCTGCTTGCTCATTGTATATTCCAAGCTAAGATAATTCGCGAATCAGTAGAAAGACCCAGAAATTAACTTTAGTTTTGTTTCTTGGTATCTGCCAAAGTAGACCCATGGCGGAGACAAAATTTTTAAAAGCAAAGAAATTATGTGCGAACATAAAACTCTTTCAGTTATATAGTCAATAAATCTAAATTATAAAATGAAATTTTACAAAAATAGACGTTACTTAATTTACTATTTTAATTAAGACATTAATTTAATCTCTATCAAGTCGATATATCTCCTAATAACATTTTGAAGGCCTTAATTCAGTGTACATTACTATTATGACATTGCCGCCGTCTAGTTTGTGGTTACTGTTGAGGATAAGGGCCTTCTCTTAACATGTGCGGTGATCGTAATTCTCACGATAATAACTAACTAAAATGCAGCGGGAAAACCAGTGCCGCTAGCATAGATGCGGTGACGAGGCATCCGCCAGGTGCCGGGGTGCGAGGGGAAACCCCCTTACTCCACACACACATCCGATGGCACGCCCTCTAGAACTGCTTTGCCTTCTGAAAGCGCGGTAGGCCCCTTAAGCGTTCGACCACAAACTAATGCTCACCACAATATGGAAATTATAATCATGGCATCCATTTTAGCCAAATTGGCCCATAGAAGTTAACATTTAAAAATAAAGGACATGCCAGGCTTGAGTGTAGTGCCTGCTTCACCCTGTGCCCGGGGCAAACACGAGCAGGCCCAGGATAATAAGGTATGCAAGCATTTAATGAATCATAGAATACACAAATGAGAACAAAACAAAACCAATATGACAAGAACAAACATGAAAAACCTAGAGAAAACGAGCAGCAGATGTGAAAACAGAAACAAAACAGGGAGCTAGACTAGACAGCGATCGTGACAATGGGTATCTTACAGCCAGTTAAGCTCGTGCCTCCTAGGCCCGTCCCTTTCTTCCAAGAACTGTCCTAGTTTATGCTTCTTTCAATTAATGAAGTTCCTTTGGAGAACACTGCTTTTAAATGCGTCTTTTGAGATCTAGGCATAGTCAGCCAGTAAACTGTATTGTCAGAACGTTAGAGAACTGCGAACAAGCCAGTTAACATATAAAGATAGTCAGAGCAAACCACAGGGTGTGCCTTAAGTGTACATATAGCTACATGATACATACAGTAGCACACAATACACCAAAGCCAATGTTGCAGCCGCCTATCATAGACGTGCGCAATTAATGCTGTATATTACTATATTATATATTATATATAAATAAATAAATAAGGTACAGTGTAGGTAGTGAAGGAACTTACTCGCAGTCAAAACAGCTCAAAACAACCAGAAAAGCCTACACACACACAATCATGTGGCCTAGCTGGTCTCTTTAAACCCCCATAAAAATGTCTACCTTTACATGCCACCAATTTCTTTAATCAAACTAGCTGCTCAGGCCCCCATTAGCCTTAAAAGCAAAGGAATTGAGCAAGCCTTTGCTCGTGCTATGCTTCTAATACTCGCGGCATGCTCTACAACTAGATGCGACGCTCTTACCATAGTACTGGCCTAGATTGTTCAAAAGCTTTTTTTTTTTTTTTTTGTGTACTAGTCATCGTTAGAATACTATGCTTCTTATACTGCCATTTGTAATATCTTGCGAGTTAATTCACTTTATATTCTTATTTCCAGATTTACCATTTGTTGTGATACCACATGGCCATATTGACCTCCCATTAAACCCACGTAACAGTCAAAGAATGTGGCCCAACGTTGTGTAGGTTCTTTCATAGTGTGTGCTAAGGGAAAGCAAGTGTCTTGTAAAGCCAATAAAAAAAGTTATGTCCATCGTAATTCATCATATGCCAATTCTACAAAATCAATGCCTTCATCATAATGTTTTTTTATAATATAAAGCCGACCATACTAATAATAGTATATTAGACCCGTAACCCTAAATGAGTGCTGCATAAAAAACTAATCCACTCCAACAGCAGCGTCACTGTGACACTGATTGCTAGACTCGAGCGCAGGCGAAGACTACAGCCAGCAGCAGAGCAACTATTGCTCTCGACTGTATATACTACAAAGGTGCGACCAGCAAGGTAGAAGTGTCTAATACAGACGCAGTAGGACAGTGACGTGCGACCACAGCAGCCACTGCTGCTAATCTGATTTCACTGACTCACCAGCACAACCCCCAACCTAACCACATTAGCCGTCACAGCAGTCCCTGTAGTGCCCACAAGAATTAATCACCACCCACATTAATGCTACTGCTCCCTGGTGCGTCCTATGCTGATTTTTGACTAATAAAGATGTAGAGTTTCAAGAGGGCAGGTTAATTAAAAATACAGTAGAAACTGCCCGACTACGAGTCTAGAATAAGTGCCCTGCTTCTAGGAACTAACAAATGCCGCTACCTATATGGTAAGTGGAGCTTGAGCAATACGGGACAGTGAGTGTGACTGAAGCCTGAGGAGCGTTTTAATGTTTACGGCTGATGCGGTGCCTATGCTAAATGTGTTTTTTTTTTTTAACACTGAATTTACAGGAGCACAAGAGCATGAGTCCTTCTGAGTTACAATTTGTAAAATAACCAAATTAGCGACAAATATAAACTGGAACTGGGCAGGCGTGCTGCGGTATCTTTTACCTAGTCATAACATAGAAATACATTTACTATAGCTAATATATGTTGTAATGTATATTTACAAGTGTAATAATACATACATTAATGTATATATCTGTTTTAGGAACCAGTTATAATAAGATAATATCTGATTAAACCTCAACATTATGGCATCAGCAAAACGAAATTCATAGATCATCTAAAAGGCAGGCCGTCGTATACTGAACGCACCAAGACCTTATGTAGGCTAAACCACGTTTGCGTTTTAGTTTCACTTTAAACCTTTATGTTGGTGTGCTGCAATTGGGCCTAAAGCACATTAATAGTGCCGGCACCAACATAGGTAAGCCTGTCGAAGCAGCTCTATATGTACTGATGTTGATGTATTTTAAGAACGCGTAATGAGTTTTGTGTTCAGACCAAACGGAAGTAGAAAGAGCGTAAAATCATTAGCCTCTTTTTATTTTATCTACACCCCTAACTACTACTCAAATGCCCTACCAGCGCAGCCAGCCGAAACCCAAGGAGGCAAATGCTAAAACTCACTGCCAGCAGTTTACCAAATGAGAGATATACATGAAAAAGCGATGTTAACTCCTAAATGATGAATTTAGTGCCCCCAATTAAAGTCTACTGATGCAGTGTATTAAACCTCCTAGCTATGTTGATATTAGTGTTGACAAAGGTGCCAGATCTAATGCGGTTTTAGCCCGTAGTAATGAATATTTTTTAAGCACTACTTACATGCTGGCCGAGAGGGAACGGAAGAAGCATAATGGTGTTAAATTAATACTACTCAGGTTCATTTCAGCAAATAGATATGAATGATTAGATGACTATTAAGATTATACATGTGTAACTGAATTGTACAGGCGGCACATGTTTTAGTAAAAAACTGCACCTATCCCGGAACTATGCTCACTGAAGCCGTCACGAGAAAGATGCCAGCACCCTAATGAATCGTTGTATTAAGTATTAATATTATACTATATTAAAACAATTCTAATAATAGAACATAATAGAGCACACCCTGCTTCTAATAGCGAGCCAGATGGAACGAGTACTGGTAAGGTCTCAGAGTGCTATATTATCAGCTCTGTGCTAAGTCACTGCAGCCAATAATGAAGATCTACCCGAGGCGGTTCACAGTGTGGTGTGATTTAAGCTTCAACCAGCAGCCCAGAAGTCATAGCCTGGCGAATCAGTGATCAGTGATGGAGCCACGACGCCTCACACTATGTAAGTAACTTTTCACGTTAAATTCACTAAAACTAAACTTTCTACTACTCCTATACAAGCACGTAGCCCTAAACACTGATAGCTTTTTTTAAATGTGCTTCTCATCATCTAAAGGTTTTTTTCTTTGATTTCTTATCTTATATTTTTTGCTACTATATTTTCTTGGGGTTAACATGAATACAGTGATGATGACAGCCATCGAGGTAGTTTTCACGAGAAAAAAAATATGTATATTTTATATTTTACTTATATAATCGGCTTATATTTTACAAGTAAACTTGATATTTTGTGTAGTGTGTGTGTGGGTGTTACGTGTGTTGCTGTGTGATGTGTGTGTGTGTTTGTGTGCCCCCCGGTTCATTTAATAAAACTTTTTTAAAAATCGCACGTTCATATCATTCTATTACATAATCTTAAGAAAGAAGCAGTTAATTTTTGCAATAGTAATATTCACAAGAAACTAATAATAGTTTAGTTCCATTTTATAATATTGATACTTAAATTACATCATGTTGCTTTTTATTCTTTCAATCCAAATAGATGATCCTCCTGATTCTTTCACCCAGCAGAGATAATTGCCCGACCAGCCGCTCCGTGAACTTGCTGAAAGTATAAAGGTGCTAAATATTAAAGTTAAAGTGCCCCCATACGCATCTATCTCAAAAGATGCCCATATACTTCTGAGCGATCTCCACATGTACCTTGTAGTAAAAAAATGGTGTTGAGAGCTGATGATGCGAACTACTTGAACAGCAGGGAGCGGATTTTTTGAGCACAGTCTTTGTTTTGAAGAATTGTTTTCCAGTAGCCAGCGACTCGGAGACACTACAGCCGGCGTGTACTCTACACGAACAAATACCAGTCGGCTAAAACAATGTCTGCACGAGCACATCAGGACAAAATACAAGTCCAGCTCAGGTCACGGTAAGCGACCATGATTCGGTTTGTGTAATAAAAGGCGTGGCCCTGATAAGAAACATGCTTAATTAGCAGCCAGTCAGAAGTCAGTGAATGTTCCGGTAAAATGTAAAAAAAGCTAAAAGCTTTTTCTAAATAACTATTGAAGGTATTTATACTCTCATAATACAGCTAGTGAGAGCTATGGACAGAGTTCCACGTTAAAAGACCAAGTGCCATGAGAACGGCCTGGCCCTGGTTCAGATATGTTTATCTAAACACCCACATAATAGTATGATGATAAAGAATCCAGTGGAAACACCCTACCCATGCATTAACAAACATGCCTTAAACAAGTTAGATCAGATGGAGTTATGTGATGCGCCTATGTTGCCCATTTGTCAAGACCTTAGCCTAGACTCAGGCCACACGTAGGGGCGGCCCTAGTATAAGTCACATGTGAAGAAGCACGCCCTGCTGTTTTGCAGGACTGTTATATCACTTTAAATTATGATAGTATTATTAGAATCAGTGGCAAATATGTTATCCGTTCATGAATCCACTGAATTGAGTATGATATACAATGCCAATATGTTGCGTCTTAAGTAGAATTTCCAAAGGTATTGTCGAGAAACCCAGGCACTCTCAGTATTGCTTCGCACATAACGTAAACCGGGATGGGGAACAATAAAATATGAGTAAGCCCGGTGTTAAAGAGAAGCGAAAGTCAACGATAAAGTGTTAAGTACCAATAACAGGGTCTGTACAGCATAGAAAACGAAAGTCAGAGCTCCTTCTACCAAGTGCAAGTATAAGAATCAATACGTGTATAGGTACTCGTAGTGCCAAAAAACAAACTAGACAAAAACAACGATGTACGAGGTATGGACATGTGAAACAAGAAGTATAGAGAGATGCAGGGT
>JAMWET010001384.1:252500-259181 GCA_024036415.1 Prochilodus magdalenae | reverse complement strand
CGGACCAGAACCGTGCATCACCAAGATGGTCACTTCATAGTAAAAGGTGAAAATGTACTAGGACCTTTGTTGCAACTAATTAATTCTAATTATGAAACAGATAAACAGAATTTAAAGTTGTTTTTTTTTTTTTTGGTATAAAAGGGCCTTATGGCTTTGTCACCAGCCCTAGCACAAACAAAACCTGAGAAAGAGATACTAAATGATACCTGTAGTTAGACATAATGAACAAAAATGATATTTATGGATACATTATATTTTATTTTAAGTCATTTTTGTATCATTTCTATTAGTCAAGTTATCAACAGGTTCTATTAGTCAGTTCACAATAGCTGCACCCAGAAGGAATCCCCCAACAGGAATGAAACTTGGAGGGTCAGTTTAATCATGAGACATGTCAATGATTCAGGTTTCACGCTCAGCTACACATGTGAGGTAAGCTAGGACGGGTCTTATCTCTGTACCTGACTGACCCAACAGCCACCATTGCGGACATCCAGCGAGCAGCGGTGTCCTCCATGAGTCCTCCTGTTAGTGCAGCACCGTTGGCAGACGGCTGCACCACGCAGGACTACATGCACACAGACCGTTACCACGACTGTCCTTAACACCACGTCACCGTCACCAAAGACTGCAGTGGTGTCGTACCAGACTGTCATGGAGTGACTCAGAATGGCAGCGGGTCGTCTTCAGTGACGAGTCCCGCTTTAGTCTTGGTGGAGACGCCCAACGAATCCGTGTGTGGAGGCACCGTGGTGGTCAGCACCAAGATGAACGGTTTGTTGTCACACGTTGGTGAAGAAAGCCCCTCCTTATTATCATGTTCTGTATTCTGAATAATCTTATCTTGTCCACTACTACCTTCATTCATCTTCTTAGCTACTTATCTGGATGGGTCATGGGGGCTGCTGGAGCCTGTCCCAGTGCTCATTGGGCTCAAGGCAGGACACACATTGGACAGAGCGCCAGTCCATTGCAGGACGCAGAGCTCTTTATATGGAATAAATATTCTAGGTACCCAGATATGTAAAATGTGGCATGTGCCCCCCACCTCCCACCACCTCTCTATTCTCCTGAACCAGAGTGGCCACAGGCCGTAAGGGTCAGAGCACTGGGCAGCAGGGCGTCTGGCGTCAGGACATTATAATATCCACGCTGTCAGCAAGATAATCTGCGATACCGATCCATCATTCCGAGTGTCTAAGAGCAGGACTCGAATCACATCTGGCTGCTCAGATCAACGGCTTATTCATAAACATATATACATATACACACACCTCCACCCACACCTACACCCACACCTACACACATACCAAACAAACAATAGCATGTATACACATAACCATACAAGTGCAAACACTAACTAAGCATATGCATACGAGAAAGAGAGATACAGAGAGAGAGAGATAAAGAGAAAGAGAGGGAGACAGAGAGAGTAAAAGAGAGGGAGATAAAGAGAGAGCGCCAGAGAGAGTGAATGAGAGAGAGATAAAGAGATACAGAGAGAGAGAGAGAGAGAGAAAGAGAGAGAGAGTGAAAGAGAGATAAAGAGATACAGAGAGAGAGTGAAAGAGAGATAAAGAGATACAGAGAGAAAGAGAGTGAGAGAGACAGAGATAAAGAGAGAGTGAAAGACAGAGAGAGAGAGATAAAGAGAGATACAGAGAGAGAGAGAGAGAGAGAGAAAGAGATACAGAGAGAGAGAGACACAGAGAGAGAGAGAAAGAGAGAGAGAGATAAAGAGATACAGAGAGAGAGTGAAAAAGAGAGAGAGATACAGAGAAAGAGAGAGTGAAAGAGAGAAAGAGAGAGAGAGATAAAGAGATAAAGAGAGACACAGCGAGAGAGATAGTGAAAGAGAGAGAGAGATAAAGAGATACAGAGAGAGAGACACAGAGAGAGAGAGTGAAAGAGAGAGAGAGATAAAGAGATACAGAGATAGAGAGAGATAAAAAGAGAGCGACAGAGAGAGATAAAGAGAGAGCGACAGAGAGAGAGATAAAGAGAGAGCGACAGAGAGAGAGATAAAGAGAGAGCGACAGAGAGAGATAAAGAGATACAGAGAGAGATTAAGTTAGAGAGAGAGAGAGAGAGAGAGAGATAAATTGTGCTGTGCCATATATAAAGACGTAAGGTCAGACCATATAACAGCATGAACTAGTTTCTATACATAGCCATGATATGATTGCTTTAATGAAGGGTTACGCAGTTCAGGAGCCGCTCTCGCCTGCTCTAAATTCATTCCAGCGCTTTACATTAACACGTTTACTTAACACAGAGGTGGGCAGCGTGGCCCGAACCCCTACGCGAGTACAGCCAGGTCTGAGAGCCTGGGTCAATGGGTACGGTTCATATTCCGCTCTCCACATTAACCACGGCAGATATGACGGAACTGTTTCTGTTCGGAGCTTAACACATTAAATTACAGACTCGTTAACGGCAGCACTTAAAGCCCTGTGCATTAGAAATGTGCTGAGGGACACGGAGGACGTTTACCTAAACACGCAACTACACCAGGAAGGCCCAGTCCTTCGCATACAACTGTGTCTTGGGTGGAGTGATGACTCCAGTAAAACTAAAGGGTACAGGCACCTTTTCAAAACAAGCCTTCAGTAGAACCACTCATCATCCAAAGAACAGCTGCACCCAGAAGGAGGTGTGGGAGTGCGGTGCTGTTGGGAAGATAGATAAAGGTGACCAGGATCAATAACTGATGATAAGTTTAGACTGATATGATCAATATTTATTGAGCTACACATACAGAAGTCTGTCTCTCAGTATGGTGGAGTCGGGCCGCCGTGTTTGCTAACCCAACACGCCAGACTTCTCGGTATGGAGCTGTAGAGGTTCCTAATGGAGTCCTGTGATAATCCATCCCATGCAGCTTGAACATCCTCACACAGTTCCTGCAGATGGTGCGGTAGGGGTGGAGGTGGAGGGACACCAGGCCTTCTGGACGTGTGACGACACACCCTCATCTTGGTGCTGACCACGGTGCCTCCACACACGGATTCGTTGGGCGTCTCCACCAAGACTAAAGCGGGACTCGTCACTGAAGATGACCCGCTGCCATTCTGAGTCACTCCATGACAGTCTGGTACGACACCACTGCAGTCTTTGGTGACGGTGACGTGGTGTTAAGGACAGTCGTGGTAACGGTCTGTGGAATCACAACACATCTATCTATCTATCTATCTATCTATCTATCTATCTATCTATCTATCTATCTATCATCTGAATGATCCAAGACCCTTTTTAACTATAGGTAGGGACATGTCCCCGTCGCCTATGTGAAAGCCTACGCCCATGTCCTTCCCCCATTCCCTCCCTTTCTTCTTGTAGACTGTAAAGTGAAAGAGACAAGGCAAAAAATTTGTTTCTGCCAAATTGAAATAACATACAATATTCATGCGCTGAATACGAGATGATGATTTGCTCTGGGCTTCTGTTTTTTTTCTGTGCCTGTTATGCCCATTCGTTTTAAGCCACTTTGGGTTTTTTCTTTTCTTCACCCTAGCCTCGTTCTCCAGAACCAGGAGGAGCTCAAGATGAATCAATCCACCATCACTCATCTACATGTGATCAGTGTTTCAAAAATCAGTGTATCACCCCGCTCCACCCCAACACCACCCTCACCCCACCTTCTTATTCCTGTTTTAGTGCAGGGCCTCAGAGCTGCAGCCCTGGCTGCGAGATATTTGTCCACAGCGTGACCGCGCGGCTAACGGGGTTATAGAATAACAAGGCGCTGCATGCATTATTGATGCTTCGCTCCACCAGATAGTACTGAATAATAACTGCCAGCTCTGCTCTCCTCATTACGGCCTGTTTTAAAGGATGTGTTCGGTCGCCATGGACACGGCGCTTCCATTCCGGACCACGTGATGGGCTCCCCACCCCTCCCCCTCGGACCCTCGTCATTGAAATTCAGGTCACGTGCGGCGCTCGCTGTTTTTAATTTTCATTTCTTCGCAGGCGCTTTAAGACTGTTGCCAGCGCTTATTTGCAGTTTTTTCGCAGCCCCCCCTCCTCGCACCCACCCCCACCTCTCCCTCTGACAGGACAGATGCTGCAATTAATCACGGCGAGAGAAATTGGGCCTCTTCTTTCGCTTCTTCTTCTCCTCTACAGGGAGGGAATTTTGCTCGAGAGCCAATCATGAGCGTCCTCTCTCCCTCAAATTGGGCATGCATTTACAAACGGGCTAATTAAGGATGGAATACAGTTCTTGAGGATTCTATTAAACTAGGGAAGAGGCAGGGATGCACCGATGCGGGAATCTGGGGCTGATATCCAATACTTGGTGTGCACATACTGTCGATCTATACAGCATCTACACAGTGGTGTGAAAAAGTGTTTGCCCCCTTCATGATTATTTATTATTTTTTCGCATGTTTGTCTCTTAAATGTTTCTGATCATCAAACTAATTTCAATTCATTCATTAGTCAAAGACAACACAAGTAAACAGGTCCTATTTAAGTGATTTCTTGATTGGGGAGTGTAATCAGGCCTGGGTGTGGCTAAAGAAATGGAACTCAGGTGTGATAAACCACAGTTATGGGGGGGGGGTTTGATGATCTGAAACGTTTGAGAGACAAACATGCAAAAAAATAAGAAATCATAAGGGGGCAAACACTTTTTCACACCGCTGTACATTGAAATAGAGGGCTAGAGCTCGGTGTCCAACGATGAAGATGTATTAGTGACTTTAGAGACCTTCAGTTTGATACATTCCACAATTATCAACAGACGTCAGTGTGTGGTGTTGCAGAGATATCTACTGAAGCTAGCATGCTAACCAGCTAGCCCCAGCCTGTCCCGCTCTGTTATACCACTTAGTACCTGGAGGGGTGATAGTGAGTCCCTGTAGTGCGGTGGAATCAGTCCAACATGAGAGGATGAAGAAGTAACTCTGCCACCCGACCCTGTGTTCTAACCTCTTATCATGAGGCGCTGCTCCTGGTTAGATTTAAGGGAGGTTAGCCAATTAATGGAGCAGCAACGACAACCATGGCTCTTGGTGGGCAAGCAACCACCACAATTGCCCACTCTTGGCAAGAAACCTCGCTCAGCAGCAAACAAAAGAGGTGATAGAATCAGAAGCAGAGGAAGAGTTAACACTGGCTCTGGTTTCCTACACCGGAGACACTCTTGGAGGAGCAAGGGAGGAACTCTGATAAACTCGTAACTCGTGTATTCTAGACTGGTATGGAGTGAAGACGGAGGAGGAGGGACTGTACATTCCATAGTGATTTGTCGCCCCCTGCTGTTTAGAGAATGAATTTAACAGGTCGCCTTATCTTACAAACTGCTCTACTATGTTTAGATGATGGACAGCAGCAATGTCATTAAAATGAGGGCTTGTTTTGATTTGATTGATACCGATACCAACACTGATACCTTGACTCCTAACTGAAATGTACCTAATAGCATGTGATACCACCCTGAGTATGAATAACAACTGGGACTGGATTGGATGTGGACTGGACAAGTTTCTGGATGTAGCCACATCAGTGTTCAGACACTCTGCCATCAAAGAATGGGTCAGTTGGGCCAGATTTGGTGGATGCCTTTCCTGGCGGTTTACTGGTTGTTCCAGGTAGTCCCACAGATCTTCAAGAGGATTCAGACTTGGGGATTTTCTTGGCCAGTCCAGATGTGTAAACACCCCTAAATGTTTGTCCTGCTAATCGGTCGCATCAGCAGCCCTGTGATTTTGGAATACTGGGATAGGAATGCTAGGGTCCTTGGTAGGATCAGTAGCTAAAGCCTAAACTTGGTTGTTCGGCAGCTCAATGTACCCCCCCATATTTCCATGTCAATAAAAAACCTCCCAGAATGGACTCAGTTTTGTCCGAGGATCTTAATAATAGCATAACATACATGGTAAAACCATCTGTGGTAATATTTCAGGGAGCTCAAATATGGGAATGTCCCATGTCTTATGTATCTATCATATCTGTGGATGCTAATACATAAACATCATGTGCATGTTCGTGTTCTAGTATCAACAGTACAATAGGGACCGTGTTTACTTATATTAGCATTATAAATTAATACTACATTTATTTATTAAATCAACTCATCTGTCCGATGCCTATATTTGTTATCTGCTGATAACAACATGATTCATGTGTCATTGTGCATCCATAGAAATGTCTACAAACTGTCTGAGGAAACATCTACATAATGTACCATCCTGCCTGCGGCTAAGGATCAGCAAACTGCGAGGGATCCTGATCATCCTCTGTCGAATTTGATATGCTCCTATTCGGAAAGGGTGTCAGGTTACCTCAAGACATATTTTTAAGAATTTGTTTATTCCTCATGGACTTTTAAGCCATTACTTGCTTTGATGATAAAGTAGCTACTTGTAGTTGTATTGTGAAAATTCCCATATCTACTGTTTTTGAGGCTGGTGTGTGTTCATAGGCTTGATTTTGATTTTGTCATGTTTTTTGTCACACTTTTTTTTATGTATATGGTTTTTATATATATTTATTATTCTTATTTTGCTTTGGTGAAGCCAAATATATATATATATATATATATATATATATATATATATATATATATATATATATATATATATATAGCCACTGTCCGAAGAAAAATCTCCAAAGTGGCAGCTTTACAGGAAAGGGCAAAAACCTCATTTCACTTTAATGTAAATCAATGGA
>JAMWET010001384.1:237500-247500 GCA_024036415.1 Prochilodus magdalenae | reverse complement strand
GGGCGAGGACAGCGGGGAGGGCAGGACTAGGGCCGGGGACAGGCTGGTGGAAGCCAGGGTCTGCTGCACCGAGCGGATGGTCTGCGCTTCGGCTGACTCTGCCGCAGCCTGAGGACGAGAGAGGAACAGATAGAGATAAAGAGAGAGAGAGAGAGAGAGCGCGAGAGAGAGAGGGAGAGTGAGAGAGAGAGAGAGAGAGAGAGTGTTTGTATATCTGTTTATCCTCTGACAGATCTCATTTCACCAGTCCCAGCAAATATGAGTATTTATGAAGGGAAGAAGCTGCAGTATGATGCGACTAGACAGAGCTGTGATGAAACTCCCGCATTTAAATGAAAATAAACAGAACAAGATAAACAGGTGCTGTGAGCTCTCAAACAAATCATTTTGTAATGTACCCGGCACATTTAGTGGGAGAACTTAGGAAATATGGGCTCCTAAATGGCTCTTGACTTGGACATGGGGTTCCAGGAACTCCAAACCGTCCTCAAACATGACATTAAAATCAAATTTTAAAAAATGTAAAGTCCCCAAATGGTTCTTAGCTTGAACATGGGGTTCTAAACTGCCTTTAAAAAGAGAAATTGTTAAAAATAAATCAACTCTAAAAGTAATACATTCTTAAATGGTTCTTGATTTGGACGTAGAGTTCTAGAGGAGAAAGCTGTATTCTAACATGACCTTAGATTGATTTTTTATTTTTATTTTAGGACATAGGGTTCTAGGAATAAAAACTGTCCTCCAGCATGATTTTAAATAGAAATTTATAAAAATAAATGGTTTTTAAATGGGTTCTGATTTGGAAATTCTGATTAAAGTCTATTTATTGAATTTGAATGATATCCAACATTATTATATTATATATATATATATATATATATATATATATATATATATATATATATATATATATATATATATATATATATATATACACATACATAAATATAAATACATACATATATTATTTTACCTCATGACACTTAAAACACCATTTTTGATAATGTTGGATATAATAAGATTAATATTAAGTTACGAACCATTTGGGGACTTTTTTTTTATTTGATTTTAACATACATATATATATATATATATATATATATATATATATATATATATATATATATATATATATATATAAACATATTTTATATATATATAAAAATAAAACAAATACAAAGAAAAACATGTGCAGCTGTTGCAAATTAAACATGGTACTTTCTGAAATTACAAAATTTTTATGTTTTAGCCATAACAAAGTGGTATCGGGGCACCTTTACCAGTATCACTGTTCTATAGTGCATATATAAACTAGCCCTAATGGAATTATCCAGTCCACCTTAAAACCCTCTCATGGAATTATACAGTCCACCTTAAACCCCTCCAGAATGGAGCTGTACAGGAGGAGGAACCAGCTTCCTTACCCTGCAGTGGAGCTGATAGAACAAGGCTTATTACTAAGCAGGTTTGGAGCGATTCTATTGGTCGGTCCATCATGAATATTCACTAACCTGAAAGGAGAACTAGAGCTTTTACACTGTGCAGAAAAAGAGATCAAAGTTTTTACACCACTAAATATATATTAGAGGTGGAGATATGGAGGAGTATCATACTGTGTACATCAGGAGTAGATGTGGTGTATCAGGATATGGACTGGTTCAGACTCTCATCAGGTGGAGCTGCTCAGTGTACGACTGTAGAGTCTATAAGATCACTAACTACCTCTATTTAGAGGGGCGTGTGTGAACTTGTAGTGTGTGTCTTAACATGACTGCTGGTACATATTTAATGCAGTCATTTGTTTTTTACTAACTACACCGCTGGGGTTTAATTCAATTATCCCTCCTCAGACCTGCTTTAATGCCTTCAGTTTAATCTCTCACTGCTTTCATAAAGTTATCAGTGTAGAAAAAACAGAACACCACGAACAGGGAGCAGTGAGATGTTGCCATGTGTAAGACGATCAAATATGCAAATATAAGCAAATAATTTAGCAGGCAGTATCAGATATGCAAATGCTACAGGCTAGCATGCAGATCCTGGGAATTAATGAGGCATGCTCATTAGCCGGGTTTACGACCTGCTATCATTGCACCTCTACTGTGGAGAGAGAGAGAGCGAGAGGAGGAGGCAGATCTCACCTTTGACACCAAACTGGCGCGGTAAGCAGCGAGGGCTTTCAGGTACTCCTTCTTGGCCGCCTCTGTTTTGCTTTTGTAAACCTGGAGTGACAAAAAAACAGCATGGTGTGAGGAGCGGGTAATTAACCAGGGCTTCATCTGACGAGCACTCTAGGCAAAGGCAGCGGAGGCAAAGGCAGTGGAGGCAAAGAGGCTCGTCCGTTCTTATTCCTTCGTTCTTTCCTTTGTATAATCATTCATTCATTCATCATTCATTCTTTCATTTTCTAAGCTGCTTTACTTTATGGGTTGTTATGGGTTCTGGAGCCTAACCCAGAGCTTATTGGATGGAGGGCAGCAAACACAGGCCAGTCGCGTCTCATTCATTCATTCATTCACTCATTCATTCATTCATTCATTCATTCATTCATTCATTCATTCATTCTTTCATCTTCTAAGCCGGTTTACCTTCTGGGTTGCTATGGGTTCTGGAGCCTATCCCAGAGCTTATTGGGTGGAATGCAGTAAACACCCTACACAGACCACCAATCACATGCATATCATTCATTCATTTATTCACTCATATAGAAGAAGGCAGGAAACACCCTGGCCAAGCATTTTATTCATTCACTCATTCATTTATTCATTCATTCGTTCATTCTTCTAAGCTGCTTATCATTTTGGGTTGTGGGGGTCGCTGGGGCCTATGTCAGCGCTCACTGGGGGACAGCCAGTCACTTGTAGAATCATGTTTCGGAAATAGAAATATCTAGAACCTGTAGCCTATCCCAGCGCTCACTGGTCGGAAGGCAGGGGACACTGTGGACGGGACGCAAAGCACATACAATCTATTCCTTCATTCCTTCATTCGTTCATCTTCCAAGCCACTTATCCTTCTGGGTTGCTGGAGCCTATATCAGCACTCATTGGGGGAAAGGCAGG
The DNA here is from genome assembly GCA_024036415.1 of Prochilodus magdalenae. Taxonomy (NCBI): domain Eukaryota; kingdom Metazoa; phylum Chordata; class Actinopteri; order Characiformes; family Prochilodontidae; genus Prochilodus; species Prochilodus magdalenae. Next base: position 244,438 of record JAMWET010001384.1, on the reverse strand, counting down.
AAACCCAGGACAGGCGGCCAATGACTCATAGAATCATGTTTCAGAATAAGAAATATCTAGAACCTCTAAGAGAACCTCTAAAAGAACCTCTCAAATAAGAAAACAGTAAAGGCTAAATCGCAACCAATCCAAATTCTTTAGCTGAAGTCAAAACTTCTCACTCGCATATACTAACTCTTCCCTCAGAGTCAGAGGAGGCTAATAAAGTCAAACTGGCAAACGGCCCATCACCAAAAGCCAATATAAGGGGGGCGGGTTTTACATGTGTTTTAATAGACATGGCTCTGTTCCATGCTTCCACTTTCCCTTAGTTCTGAGAGCTATATAATCTCCCACACCAGGCCCACCTGCAGGCCCACCTACAGGCCCACCTACAGGCCCTGGTTTATTATTAAACGATGTAAATGCAGCGTCCTGTTTTTACTGTACCTGTTTCTGTTCCTCTCCTAGGCCATCCCACATGGAGGCCACAATCTTGGAGACCTCCCCGAAAGTAGCGTTGGGGTTCTGGCCTTTGATGGCTGCTTGAGTGTCTCTGAAGAACAGCGCGTAGGCGGAGACGGGCTTCTGAGGCTCGTTGGGGTCTTTCTTCTTCTTCTTCTTAGGCGTCTTGGGTTTCTTACCAGCATCTGGGGCAGGGCGCTTTTCACCAATCTGTCAGGGAGAGAGATAGAATAAGAGACCTCCTTTCTGAAAGCTGCTTAAACTCATATTTCGGGAGCGAGGTTCCAGGTGACAGCTCGATGCTGTGCACTATGAAAAGTACACTTATCGGTTCGTGGTTTTATGTTTAAAGGTCACTCACTTTGCTGCCATCGTCCTGATCGTCTTCGTTGATGGAGCTCGAGGGAGAGGGAGTGGCCGACTTGCTGGCAGGCGGGGACGGGGAGGTGTGGGCGATGTTTGGTCCAGTCATGCTGAGGCCTAGTTGGGCATTGAGTTGCGACTGGTTAATAGTGGTCAGCTGGTTGCGTGACATCATAGCGTTGGGGCTGTTCATGTTGATGATCGAGCGCATCACCATGGTGGGGTTTGGGGGATACTGGCGCAACTGCGACTGTCCCATACCCTAAAACACACACACAGAAAGACAAATGTTTAGCAACCACTGATATTAACGTTCCTTGATCTCTGCTAAATGACACGTAAACCCACCAGTGTCAGCCGGCATTCGAACCAGCCAATGATAACGTGATTTTAAAACTAGCCAGCTCTCCTGGAGCTTGTATATACCCACATGGGACAACACAAGAGCCCTCAAATACGCCCTAGTCTATTAGCTCTCCTACGTCGTGTATGAGTGTGCCAAGCTTGTGGGTAGACGGGCAATAAGAACTGTGTTACAAGATGATGTCATCATGTAACAGACAGAAGAGAAATGAGAGTTTCTCTCTCTGGCTTTTAGAACTTCGTGCTCCAGAATTAATTAATTCATTAATAATCCAATATTCTTTTTGCACCCAGAAAGTCACCATCCCAGAGGTCCCCAAGTTTTTGTTAACATACTGATGATCTGTTTCCAACAGAATTAATTTTCCAATGAGAAACATGCAAAAAGTTCCAAATCCCCCCAAAAATGAATCACTGCGAAGTCATCTTGACTGAGGCTTCACGGCCGCCACAAAAATGCATGAAGAGAATCAAACCAGAAGGAACTCGAGCCGCGATTCACGAGAACAGATAAGTGATAGCGCCGTGTTTAGATAGTTGGTCTTAAACTGGGTTCAAACAGACGCGAGAAGACATGTGAAATCGTAATTAATACAAGCAGAGCACATGCTTTTCTTTATCGCTCGAAACCCGCAGCATAACACACGCATGCCAAAAAGAACCAGCGAGATATTACTCCTGCCAAAGGAACGTAACCAGTCTTCTGGGAAACCACTGAGTTTGCAAAGCCACAAAATCACATTAAGTAAAATAACTACTCCAGTAAGTCACTGTGCATTTCGGCGGCCGCGGCCAAATAAAAAGCCCATACGTTTCAGTGCAGTCAGACATCCTGAAGGTTACGGCTCGCGCCGGAGCTGGTGATGTAGGCACAAAATGATACGGCGGCGCATGTTTGGCGATGAAAATCTATCGGCTGGCAGGTTTCATATATCACACTTTGACTGCCAAAGAGAGGGAAAAATATTTCTGTATAATCAAGTCTATAAATCACCCAGCTGGGATGAGATTTGAAACGTGTCGCTGGCCCCCTCTCTCTCTCTGCCTCTCTCTTTCTCTGAATATAATACCGTGCCATCCTATTTTCTCTCTCTCTCTCCCTCTCTCTCCTTTGAATGATATTCCAGCTATGGCAGCGTTTTGTGAGTGTGTGATGATAGAGTGTGTATATGGGAGCAGCCAGTTATGGGGGGGATATAAAGTGTTTTGCATTGATTGAACTGAGTGGGAAATTACAGCAGCTGCCAGTCTCATACTGCAACATGATTAAAGAGCAAAAAGAAAGAGGGAAGGAAAGAAAGAAGGAAAAGAAAAAAATACTGGCACCGAACCAAACAAAAACAGCCTCGGAGGACAACAGGGTGATATTCCTTTCTTTATTTCTGTCTCCTTTATACTTTCTGTCAGGGGCACGTACTCGCTCTCTCGCTCTCCCTCTCTCTCCATTTGCTATGCAGAGACTCCGACTCAATCTTCTCTCGTGTCAACACATCATAAAGTCTTGCACCTGGCCTTATTGCATGGAACCCTGTCCTCCAGAACAATGTTCTAACACCTTTTCGCACACGCAGATTGGATTCGCCATCTTTTATTCCCTCTGCTCGTCCCTCCTGCCAGATTGGTCCGCTCTCTCTCTCTGTCTCTCTCTCTCTCTGTGCAAATCCTGCTGGTGTTTATACTTGAAATGGGAAACGGAGAACCGAAATGTGCTTTTATATGCACTTAGTGCGGTGTTAATAATGATAAAATGGTCATGTGATTTTAACACGTGCATTACTAAAGCTGTAGAGCATTTCTATGAGAGAGGCTGGGGGGAGAGGGGGGGTGGCTGCAGAGGAAGGAGCGAGGGAGAGAGAGAGAGAGAGAGCAAGAGATGCATGCCGTGTTCATTAGCTCCGACCATCTGTGTAATAACTCTTCAGCACTGTCCCAGTGGTGACACTCACCTAACAGCAACCAAACACTGAGTAAAAGGAATGGCTTCTCTTCAGGCTGTACAGTAGAGAAGTGCCATATGGAAGCAGCTGAAAAAAGCAGGCTACATCACAGGAATGTCTGAAGCTCACTGGGTCGGAGGCAGGGCTGGGTAACGGTGGGGTTCTGATCACATTACCTGAGGTAATTAACTATGCTGGCCCGTTACCTTCAGAACATCACACACAACCGCAAGGAGGCGGCCAGGATGAGAAAGTAAACATAGATATGTAACCTTATATCTACCCTTATAATGTACCTTATGGTAGCTGAATAATCTGTCCATCATTGAAACGAATAATCGATTATTCGCTTTGAAATATCGGACACAGCTACAAGAAGGCTGCCATGATAAGAAAGTAAACATAGATATGTAACCTTATATCTACTGTTATAATTTACCTTATATAGGGCTGCAACAAACTACTATTTTGGCAGCCGAATAATCTGTCCATCATTGAAACGAATAATCGATTATTCGCTTTGAAATATCGGACACAGCTACAAGAAGGCTGCCAGGATGAGAAAGTAAACATAGATATATAACCTTATACGTAGTCTCGTAATGTACCTTATATAGGGCCGCAACAAACAACTATTTTGGTAGCCGAATAATCTGTCCATCATTGTAACGGATAATCGATTAATCGCTTCGAAATATCGGACACAACTGCAAGAAAGGCTGCCATAATGAGAGAGTAAACATAGATATGGAACCTTACACCATGCAGACAAGGCTGCAACAAATGACTGTTTTTGGTGGTCGAATATGTATATATAATATTTTTTCCAAAAAATCAATCGATTAATAATTAATAAATCATCGATTATTTGCTTCAAATTATCAGACACAACTGCAGGAAGGCTGCAACAAACAACTATTTGGTAACCGAATATTCTATAGTTTACTGAAGCAAATACACAAGTGTAGAAATACTGCCAGGATGAGAAGATATATAACCTCATACCATATAGACGAGGCTGCAGCAAGCGACTATAAAGCCGGATAATCTATTGATTATTGGAGTAAATATTGGATTATTCAGATTGTGAATCACTTGATTGTCAAAAACAGAAGGGAATAAAGATAGAGACCATATCCATAACATATTTAATAAACTGTTAAAAGTTCCACTTCTGAATTATTGCATCCCTACTTATAGATCCCATTGCCCTGTCAATCATTCCTCAATTTAGATGCACATACTGTGTTTATACACTTAATCATACTCACTCAATCATACTCACTCACTCACTCACCTGCATGTTTGTTTCAAGCTAATTTCCTAAAGTAAGCAAAATTATGTTCCAATTATATGAAATTTTGGTTTACTAAACAAATAAAATTGTTTTGGAAATAATCCAAAAATTATAATTCCAACAAATTAAAAATATCTTCGGTAAGAATTTTAAGATATATCTTGGATATAACAAATTCAAATTCATTCATTTTTTTGCAGAGTAGCTTTTATATTTCCAATATTTCATTGCCACATTTTTATATATTGTAAGTATAGATGTATTACTATTATTCTAGATTTCTCGATCATTGATATAACAGAGCGTGACTGCCACACAGTACTCTGTTGAGCTGCATCAGTCATATGTAACGCACCAGTGTATGAATACTGAGCAGGACGGTGGGTAAAGGAGATGCATGAGCACCTACAATATACGCCTAGCATTGACTAATACAAGGCATAAGCACAAGGCGCTAATTAGCTAGTCGCATTGGTAAGGAGGTACACGGCTCCTTTGTCAGAGCAGTCCGACTGGTGAGGAGCGAGTCAATAACCAATCTGTTTATTCATGTCCCCACTGCACTGCTGCCATTTGCATTTTGATTGGAATATTGTCTGTAGCCGCAGCTTGTATGTGCGGAGATGCTTTTGATAGTCTTCATAAATCTGTAAATAACTTCTTATCTAGAGAACAAAGAGGCCAGATGTGTCCTGAGCTCCCTCCTGCGTCTGCCCGTGTGCATATATGCGTCTGTGTGTGTGTGTACATGTAACCCACGTAATCAGACAGCTGATCTTCTCCCACTTCTGCTGGGAAAGATCCTGGAAATCTTGATGGACTCCTCTTTATCCACCGTGACGTTTTTAAGAGCTCATACTCAGAATGCTACTGACGGATGCTCCAGTGATCTCTCTTTCGGGTCCTGGAAGGCACTACGAAGCTCGGTTTGCTAAGCTTTCTCCAGACTGACTAAACTCAATTAGTTGGTGAGCCCGTATGAAGAGTGTGAACACTCCCTGTTAAAATATGTGGTAGTGCATATATATATAAATATATATATATATATATATATATATATATATATATATATATATATATAGATATATATATACACACATACATACACACACATCATATATACATATGAATTGTTGCTGTCTGAAATATATATATGAAATATAATATATGAAAAAAACATATTTCCATTTTTGTTGATTTTGACATTTATGCTACAGCAGATTCTGTTTACAAATTTCATTAGGAATGGACCACCAAAAATGGCCCAAAATTGTCCTGAGATGTCAATGTTTTGACAAAAAGTAAATAAATAAAGAAATACAATTAATTAAATACATTTATATAATAATAATAATAATAATAATAATAATAATAATAATATATATATATATATATATATATATATATATATATATATATATATATATATATATATATATATAAATAAATTTTTTAAAGTAGTTGATATATAACATTATCACTGCAGAATTGTTGCAAGACAATTATGAGATCATTTAACTTTTTTATGGGCTTTTGAATTTTGATATGCTGAAACACTGGCAGATTGTTTTCTACTAGCAGATATTTTAAAGTAACTGAAAGTATCTGGCAGCGGAGTGAGAAAGTTTGGCTCACTAAATCACTTAAATATAAATAAATACAGTTAAAAAATATATATAAATAATAATTAAATAATCCTAAATAATCAACTAGATTTCAGATCATTTTACTTGCCAGTGTACAGCCATTTGCATTAAAAGTGACCACAGGCTTCTCAGCTTTATAAATGTCTGTACATGGTGCTTCAGGGAGCAGTGCTGGAACTGCAGTGCAGTCAGTAGGACTGTCCACCCAGCAGATACATGGTACATACTATTTACAGAAACTGATCTCCTCTTCTACTGCAGATAACACACCTGGGATCAGCTGAAATTACACCCTGCAAAAAGAAATGACATACTGGCACGTAAAACGATCTTATATCTAGTTGATAGATCTTACATTTTCATTGTGAGATGACTGGAAGCTGACTTTAAGATCTTTTAACTTTAAAAAGTTTTAACTTTAATTTAAAAAGCTAAAGGTCCCCACTAAAATGATCTACCAAAACAGTGATAAAACATGCATTACTAAATCCCTTAATGAAGTGAAGTCTAAAAGTAAGCTTATTTTAGTAGTGTTTTTAAACTTCTAGTTTTATTTTCTAAATATTTTCACTACAATGACAGATAAGTTGGCTTGTTTCAAGCATGTTTCCTAAAATAAGTTAAATTATTTACCAATATAGTGAGATAATTTAATAATAACTTATAACTAATGAAAAAGTCTATCCTGGCAGATAATTAGGCTTTCAAAGATGTTCCTTAATGATCCAAACTGATGAACTTGGCTTACTAAATCTCTCATATAAAGAAGGCTGAAAGTTATTGTAAGATTTTTCTGACTTGCTTCTAGATGTTTATATTTGTTTTGAGCTAATTTTAGTAAGTCAAATTATAGTGGAAATATGGGACTTACTAAAGGCTAGAAGTAAG
>JAMWET010001384.1:225000-232500 GCA_024036415.1 Prochilodus magdalenae | reverse complement strand
TACAGTCTACCTTAAAACCCTCCAGAATGAAATTTTACAGTCTACCTTAAAACCTTCCAGAATAGAATTATACAGTCTACCTTAAAACCCTCCAGAATGGAATTTTACAGTCTACCTTAAAACCTTCCAGAATAGAATTATACAGTCTACCTTAAAACCCTCCAGAATGGAATTTTACAGTCTACCTTAAAACCCTCCATTATGGAATTGTACAGTCTACCTTAAAACCCTCCAGAATAGAATTATACAGTCCACCTTAAAACCCTCCAGAATGCAATTATACAGTCCACCTTAAAACCCTCCAGAGTGGAGCTGTACAGGAGGATGGAGCAGCTTCAAGGTTTATTACTAAGCAGGTTTGGAGCGATTCTATTGGTCGGTCCATCATGAATATTCACTAACCTGAAAGGAGAACTAGAGCTTTTACACTGTGCAGAAAAAGAGATCAAAGTTTTTACACCACTAAATATATATTAGAGGTGGAGATATGGAGGAGTATCATACTGTGTACATCAGGAGTAGATGTGGTGTATCAGGATATGGACTGGTTCAGACTCTCATCAGGTGGAGCTGCTCAGTGTGAGACTGTAGATGCTTTAAGATCACCAACTACACCCGTTTAGAGGGGCGTGTCCAAACTTTAGACTTGTAGAGCTTCTGCTTCCAGTTTAACCCCTAAGATGCACGGGTAGGTGGTTCACAGTGGGATGATGGGTGGAACAGCAAAAACCACATAAGACTTGATTCGGTCGGATTCCAATCATTTTTTACAGATGTGTGTCAGAATGAATGCTCAGATCAGATCTTTTGAGACGCTCTAACATTTGTAAGTGATCAGATCAGATTTGTGTGCACAGACATCTATCAGCCTTTTTGCACGGGTTGCTGGGACAACAATGTAGGCATCCTTGACTATGTAGCCGTTCTGACTCTCATATGCGAAATCAGAAGAGACGGAGGTGTATCATCTCACTCTCCAAGCTCTGTGGTGCTCTGCTTGAATCCCAGTACCTCTAGATTTGGCATCATCGCTGTTTGGCATGTTGCGAGTTACACAAAAGACACACCATGAAATCCGATGTGAGCAGCCAGAGCATCCAGGCTGAGACACGTCCATAAAAATCTGATTAGGGTCCCAGTAAAAACATCATAGCCCTGTTTGCTCTCCATGTTTCTCTACAATGCTTCATTACCCATCACCCCACTGTGAACCAGTGAGCAGTGCATTAAGGGTTAAACCAGAGGCAGATACTCTACCAGTCTAAAGTTTAGACACGCCCCTCTAAATGGATGGTGTTGGTGATGTTAAAGACTCTACAGTGGTGCACTGAGCAGCTCCACCTGATGAGAGTCTGAACCAGTCCATATCCTGATACACCACATCTACTCCTGATGTACACAGTATGATACTCCTCCATATCTCCACCTCTAATATATATTTAGTGGTGTAAAAACTTTGATCTCTTTTTCTGCACAGTGTAAAAGCTCTAGTTCTCCTTTCAAGTTAGCGAATATTCATGAGGGACCGGCCAATAGAATCGCTCCAAACCTGCTTAGTAATAAACCTTGTTCTATCAGCTCCACTGCAGGGTAAGGAAGCTGCTCCATCCTCCTGTACAGCTCCACTCTGGAGGGTTTTAAGGTGGACTGGGTAATTGTGCTACTTCATAGCCTGATGTCTTTCTGATAAGGAAACCTTTTATGAGTAGCCGTGTCTAGACTTTTGACTGGTACGGTACGTGATGTAGCTACAGGTTTTGTGGAAAGAAGAGCTCTGGTCTGCGAGTCGGAGGAAACGGCTCTTGGACGCTATCCCGCTCTGTTGGTTTCAGGCAGCTCTGAAAATCAGAGGGCTCCCATGCTGTGAGACAACAGCAAGATTGAAACGAGAGCGAAGGGAGACGCGGGGAGCTTGTTAGGGGAAAGTCGATTAAATAAATAATGACTTCATGTTCGGGGCCCTGCTAGCCGCCCTGGCAGTCGACAAGTGTGTTTCGCTGAGCCGGGGCTTGTAGCGAGGCGGCCCCCACTGAATAAACCCAGCGTCTGCACCGTCTTTAAACTGAAGCCTTGTATCAGAGCCTTGTAGCCCTGTTAAATTTATGAAAGGCTGGAAAGCAGTTAATGTAGCGTAAAGGCCAGCGTTTCCACACAGCAAAAATAATAACCAAAAAAAAATGGAGCTGGGAAGTTTTGATATTGTCGATTACAGCCATAACGTCCTGCGATGTGCTGGTCCTAGTTTTAGGACTTTGGGGCCAGTCAAAGTGGACAATGGCACAGGAAACGTAGGGGGTCGTGCAGAAACCCAGAATTACTTCCCCTAGCTGCCTTCAGCTCAGCCACAGTATATCAAACATGATGCATGGTGGTAATTCTCAGCACTGCTGGGACACTGGTGTGTTAGTGTGTGTGGTGTGAGTGGATCAGACACAGCAGTGCTGCTGGAGTGTTGAGACACTGTGTCCACTCACTGTCCACTCTAGTAGACACTCCTACCTTGCTGGTCCACCCTGTAGATGGACAGTCAGAGACGATAGCTCATCTGCTGCTGCACAGTGCAGTGTTGGTCATCCTCTAGTCCTTCACCAGTGGTCACAGGACGCTGCCCCACAGGACGCTGCTCACAGGACGCTGCCCCACAGGACGCTGTTAGGCTGGATAGTTTTGGTTGGTGGACGATTCTCAGTCCAGCAGTGACACTGAGGTGTTCAGCAGCACTCACACTGATCCACTCACACCAGCACCACACACACTAACACACCACCACCAAGTCAGTGTCACTGCAGTGCTGTAAATGATCCACCTGCTCTGTGGGGGTCCTGCCCATTGAAGAACAGGGTAATACAGTATACAGAGAAACAGATGGACTACAGTCTGTACCTGTACACCTACAGAGTGCTGCTATACGGTCGGTGGAGGTGATTAATTGGACAGTAAGTGTGGATACAAGGAGGTGTATGTAATGACGTGGCTGCTGAGTGTATACTGGTCATATATGCGGTTTTGGGTGCAGCCTGCGCCATGCAATGTCAATAGAACCATATGTACTAAACCAAGGACTACAGAAACATGCATCATCTCAGTCACTTAGAATAAGGAACTGATATGGATTAAATTCCATTAAAATGGTGCAGCTATACATTTTTCAGAAGAAAATTGACTGACATGAGTGGGGAAAGACACACACACACACACACACACACATACACATACACACACACACACACACACACACACACACACATATACACACACACACACACACACACACATATACACACACACACACACACACACACACACACACACACACACACACACAGACAAAGCCACTAGGCAAAGAGCAAAGGGCCTGCATTCTCCCCAACACGCTTTAATAGAGTCCCGACACAATCAGGAGCCCAGCCTGGCGACGCGTCTAAAGAGGAATAAATGTTTGAGAATCAGATCTAATCCCTCCGCAGCGGCGTGAGAACGGGCCGACCCGTAATTGTGTCAAGGTTCCGTTTTTCCTCCAGATGTAGACGAGCCTAACTGACCATGAAATGAAAATTCTTTTTTGCCCCCCCCCAAAAAAAAGCCTTCCGGCGGTCACTTTCTCCGCTCGGATATTTTAAAAGCCGTGATTATTTTTACACGCCGGCAGCAGGCGGATGAGCGGGGAAAGAGAACGCTGTAAAATTTTATGCGGCTTGTCCATTTGCGAATGCAGATAGACGTGTATAACATACATCTGCAGCTTTAAAATGGGCCGTGTTGTACATAAAGATTATGCTGTGTTTTAGAAAAATAAATAAATAAAAAAAATAAATAAACACATGGCACACTTATATCGTGTGTCAAATGCTTCTGGCATATTCAGGCAGCCATTAAAGAAAGATGGATGTAAAAATAAAATAAAAAAAGATGTATATAAAAAACAAAACACAGAATGTGCACATCATCTCAGGGCTTATGACCTTTCATGCTTTCTTATATATTCATATTTCGGTGACAGAGATTTCATTTCTGTAATAGCAGCGTTTAATATAACTAGTCTAGCCGTGACATTTCCCTCTCTCAATCCGCAATGCATTCATATTGCGGTGGCATTTAGGAGCCACTCCTCTTTTTTTCTGAATTAGCCATCATAACGGCTCAATCATAAAACATTAACGCTAGGGAGCGACGGAACGCCTCCGCCAACGTTATGTTCCATGTCACTTTTCATAACAGCGAGAGGTTGAAGGCAATATATTCATATATAGATTTGACCTTTATGAATGGTGTCTTTATCCCTGTGCACGTTATCTACACAATAGTGGTTAAAGATTATTTCCAAATATCCGACAGCAAGAGTCCGGAACCATGAGGAAAACACTCCGGGAAAAAAATGTAGGAATCTTCGGATATGCATTGAATTGACACAAGGCGTGAAAAAACCAGGGACTAGTTTGAAAATTTAAAAAAAAGTGCAGGAAAAAATACTTTTCCAAATATGTGTTTTGACTACATAACAAAAAAAGTCGTTTCAGCTGAAGTTAAATTAGCAATTCTTAAGTCTCTACTAACAACTAGTCCTAATAAATTACCAAATTTTGTAGAGTTTATGGTATAATCAGTAATAAAACGCATTAAGCATTTAAATAATATTTAATTGTTCGATTAAACGAAATCAATTTACACATAGCATCCTGCAATTTTTCTAAATTACAGTGCATGCTATCAAAACATATACATGTGGAGTACATGTAGTTCTAAGTGTGGAAATTTAGGGCTCAAACTTGTTTACAGGTCAAAATTGCAATTTGAAAGTATGGAATTTTCAAATTGCATGAGCTGAATTTTTAAGTAGTCCACATTACCAATTATGTCGCAACTATTTAACACAATGTAACAATCTGAAGTGGGAAAATTGGATGCTAATATAATGGAGTTTGTGAAGCATCTGTGGATGATGAGTTGGATAAATCAGAAGCAACCCATGTGCTCATCATATGTGTTCATAAACATACACAATAAAATACAGAGTAAGACTTAACGAAGGTCTGGCGTGTTAACTAGCTACATTCAAGCCTCAACCCCATAAAAGCGGCTACGCTAGTCTTCCTGGTGTAGAAAAGGGCTGGACCTCAATTTCTAGATAACGGTTTCTATTGAAATCACAGCACTGAAATTTCAGTTCTATATTTTGCCTTAAATTGTTCAGGCCTATTTCTACACATGAAACAGTTTTATGTCGAGCATCTGTTTGTGTTTTATCTGACACTGCTAGCTAATGGTTAAGATGCCTCTTCTGCAATCAGAGGAGGCTGGATGGTTTAATAGAGACAGATGTGTAAATTTCATCATCTGAGGGAAGCGAGGGTCGGGCTGCTTTCTTTCGGAACCGGTCTGGAGTTTTTATTTTCCAGGCCAGAGGCTATTGGTAAATACAGTGCTGATCGAACGCTCACCACAGGGAGTCCATTGTTGATGCCCACTCCATCCTGCTCCATCAGGTTTCTGGAGATAGTTATGGAGGGCAGGTCCAGGCTCTGAGGAGGGAACTGGGGAGTGAAGGGGCCCCGCTGCGTGCTGGCATGTTCGGGCAGCCCAGGGAAGGGCGAACCACCTTCCTGCAGGCCCAGTCCAGATTCTGTCTCCGGAGGTGGAGTGATGGGAGGGATCTCAAACTCCTCATCGCCGAGATTGGGAGTGTGAAACGTCTGGGTGAAAGAAGAGAAGAGAGACGGGTACACATCAGTTACAGTTACTGTTAGAGAATGGTGTGCTGGCGAAATGAACTCTAAGAGGTCTATAGTAATCTACATTAGTCTATAGTAGTCTATAACAGCCTATAGTAGTAGTGTACAGTAGTCTATAGTAGTCTCTAGGGGTCTATTGTAGGATACAGTAGTCTATAGCAGCCTATTGCGACCTATAGTAGTAGTGTACAGTAGTCTATGGTAGTCTCTAGGGGTCTATAGTAGGATACAGTAGTCTATAGCAGCCTATTGTGGCCTGTAGTAGTAGTCTACAGTAGTCTATAGTAGTCCATAGTAGTCTATAGAAGGCTATAGTTGTCTATTACAGTCTATAGTAATCTATATTAGTCTAAAGCAGTCTATGGGATTCCATAGTAGTCTACAAGAATCTAGAACAATCTACAGTAGGTTACTGTAGACTATAGTAGTCTACAGCAGTCTGTAATAGCCTACAATAATCTATAGATGTAATATTTAGTTGACAATAGTCTATAGTAGCCCATGGCAGTCTATGGTAGTCTACTGTAGTCCATAGCAGTCACAGAGTAGTCTATAGCTGTCTATACTATTCTATAGCAGTCTACAGTAGTCTATAGCAGTTTATAGCATTATACAGTAGTCTATAATGGTCTATAGTAGTCTGTAACAGTCTGTAGTGGTCTGTAGTCTATAATACAAAGTCTGTAGCAGACTATAGTACTCTATTGCATTCTGTAGTGGTCTACAGTAGTCTATAGCAATGTAGTGCGGTCTATAGCAGTCTGTGGTAGTCTATAACAGTCTGCATTAGTCTGTAGGTGTTGATAATAGTCTATAGCCAAATATATATGGTGCATGTACGCTCTCATGTCCACAAAGAAGTGTAGCATTGACGGAATCTATCAGCATCAGTCTCAAAGAGCCAAAGCGCAAGAAGAGTGGTTTCATGATATAGGCACCATAGGAGACCTTGGAGTGCTAATATTTTGCCGATGCTGAGGCTGTGTAGTTATTTAGGTCCACATTAGTCTTCCCATGGAGTTACAATTCCGGACCGCTTCAAGAGTATATGCTCCAGCGGCTATAATATTACAGCTGTGTAAATTACAGAGAGATTATCTGGGGCTTCAGCTCCATGATGCTCCACGCCAACAAATCTGACCCATAAAAGCGCTTTCTGATTTGCTGAGGGGGGGAGGAGGCAGCGCTAAGCCGAGCAATTTAATTCTCACAAAAGAAATCAAAACTGCAACTATACCACTCATGCAGTCCACTGAAAGAGAGCGCAGGAGAGAAAAGAGACATCAAGCCCCGTAATATCACGCTGCCATCACACTAGCAGGCAGCCATGATAGAGGCCGGTTAATCTGCGGCTGGGATGCCGCTGGGATGAAGGGAGGAGAGAGAGAGAGAGAGAGGGAGAGAAGCAGGCTTTAGAACACATTTTCACAGATGATTTTGGCTGGTCAGAAGTGTTTCGCTTTGTTCCTCACACCAGCGGCCGTAAATCTGCTCATCAAAGCTGCCTAATCCTGCAGCCTGAGAATTAAACTCCACCGTCACGCCTAATTTACTTAGTTTGGCTTCTTGGAGATGGAATTTCTCACCTGCTTGGGGTTCGTCTTGATCAAGACATTCTTACGAGGAACCTCTTTCGTTCTCTCTCTCGATCCGTCACTCACTGTCTCTTTCTCTCTCTCTCTCTAGCTGCCTCTGTGTTCTATTTCCTCCAGGTCTCTCTCGTTATCTGTATATCTGCTAGAGGTACACAGGATATATATCCGCAGTTGAT
>JAMWET010001384.1:107500-220000 GCA_024036415.1 Prochilodus magdalenae | reverse complement strand
GCAATAACCAGCGCTTGTCAGAACGGCGGTGTGGAGCAATTACAGCGTACAGTGGCCGACTGGATCGATGGAATGGAGCTTCCAATGTCAGGAAAGCAGAGAGCGCTACGCTCCTCAAATGACAACATGGTGGTAAGAGTCTGGCAAATTCGGTCTGCCTGAAATCCATCTCAACGTATTTACGAGCAGTTTCATGTGAGTAATTTGATTGGCCGTGATAGGAGATACTGCCAAAGGGAACCAAATATGACTGTGCTGGTTTCAGTACAGATGAAACTACAGAGGAAATCCTTTAGCATGGAACTGGGTGCTGGTACGGGTTCTTTAAAGGTGCAGATCTCCACCTATATAGAAAACTACAGGATGAATAAAGTGGCCTGTGAAGTTGCTGCGCTGTGATTGGAGAGATGAGGAACATGGGGCGGGTCTTGAGATGGGATGTGATTGGGATTGGCTAGCCACAGCCATATATTCAATTCAATTGAATTCAACTTTGTCATTACACTAACACAGGGTTGAACAGTGTAACGAAACAGTCAGGCTCCGCCTCCAGTGCAGTTAATATATATACATATATATATATATCGTCGCTGTCCAATGAAAAACAAATGAAAACATCTCCATTTTTGTCCATTTTGACCTTTGACCTATATATCATTTGAACACAACAGCTGTCGTTTGCACTGTGTGAAAATTGCATGATGAATGGACCAACAGAAACGGCCCAAACGTGCTTGGAAAGATGTCTGGTTCCATTGACTCCATTGACCATTGGCTTCCATTGGCCTCTCCTGTAAAGTTGCCATTTTGGAGATACCTGTTTATCTTTGGACAGTGACGAGATATTATATAGTCGCTGTCCAAAGAAAAACATGTATCTCCAAATTGACAACTTTACAGGAGAGGCCAAAAACCTCGTTTAATTTGAATGGAAGTCAATGGAACCAGACGTCTTACCAAGCACGTTTGGGCCATTTCTGTTGGTCCAGTCTTCATGACATTTGTACACACTGTAAACAGCAGCTCAAGTAATCGAATGAGGCACAAAAGTAAAAATCAACAAAAATGGAGATACATGGTTTTTTTTTTGGACAGCGATGATACATATATCTGATCACAGCATCTACCATTTAATGATGCATGGACCGGCAGAAATGGCCCAAAACGGCTTGGGAAAAAAAATCTGGTTCCATTGAATTACATTAAATGAGGTTTTTGCCCTCTCTTGTAAAGTTATCACAGCTGTACTGACGTACTGGAGCAGTATGGTTGGTGAAGCTCAGCGGATAACACCAAACCCACCAGGGAGCCATCACCACACATGGGAGACTGGGGTTGAATCCCGGTCTGGGTGACTACATTGTGCTACACCAATAAGAGTCCTTGGGCAAGACTCCTAACAAATCTGGCAAATTCGGTCTGCCTGAAATCCATCTCAACGTATTTACGAGCAGTTTCATATGTGATAATTTTGTGGATTGGGCCGTGATAGGAGATACTGCCAAAGGGAACCCAATGACTATGACTGACTGTGCTGGTTTCAGTACAGATGAAACTACAGAGGAAATCCTTTTAGCATGGAACTGTGTGCTGGCTGGTACGGGTCTCTTTAAAGTGCAGATCTCCACCTAAATAGAACAGTACAGGATGAATAAAGTGGCCTGTGAAGTTGCTGCGCTGTGATTGGAGAGATGAGGAACATGGGGCGGGTCTTGAGATGGGATGTGATTGGGATTGGCTAGCCACAGCCATATATTTCAATTTCAATTGAATTCAACTTTGTCATTACACTAACACAGGGTTTTGACAGTGTGTAACGAAACAGTCAGGCTCCGCCTCCAGTGCAGTTAATATATATACATATATATATATATATCGTCGCTGTCCAATGAAAAACAAATGAAAACATCTCCATTTTTGTCCATTTTGACCTTTGACCTATATATCATTTGAACACAACAGCTGTCGTTTGCACTGTGTGAAAATTGCATGATGAATGGACCAACAGAAACGGCCCAAATGTGCTTGGAAAGATGTCTGGTTCCATTGACTCCATTGACCATTGGCTTCACCCGATTGGCCTCCATCCTGTTAAAAGCCCTGAAGTGCCCCATTTTGTAAAGTTTCTTTTCTAGCCTGTAATTTTGGAGATACCTGGCTTTATCTTTGGACAGTGACGAGTATATTATAGGTCGCTTGTGTCCAAAGAAAAACATGTATCTCCAAATTGACAACTTTACAGGAGAGGCCAAAAACCTCGTTTAATTTGAATGGAAGTCAATGGAACCAGACGTCTTACCAAGCACGTTTGGGCCATTTCTGTTGGTCCAGTCTTCATGACATTTGTACACACTGTAAACAGCAGCTCAAGTAATCGAATGAGGTACAAAAGTAAAATCTGATCACAGCATCTACCATTTAATGATGCATGGACCGGAAGAAATGGCCCAAAACGGCTTGGGAAAAAAATCTGGTTCCATTGAATTACATTAAATGAGGTTTTTGCCCTCTCCTGTAAAGTTATCACAGCTGTACTGACGTACTGGAGCAGTATGGTTGGTGAAGCTTAGCGGATAACACCAAACCCACCAGGGAGCCATCACCACACATGGGAGACTGGGGTTGAATCCCGGTCTGGGTGACTACATTGTGCTACACCAATAAGAGTCCTTGGGCAAGACTCCTAACAAATCTGGCAAATTCGGTCTGCCTGAAATCCATCTCAACGTATTTACGAGCAGTTTCATGTGAGTAATTTGATTGGCCGTGATAGGAGATACTGCCAAAGGGAACCAAATATGACTGTGCTGGTTTCAGTACAGATGAAACTACAGAGGAAATCCTTTAGCATGGAACTGTGTGCTGGTACAGGGTCTTTAAAAGTGCAGATCTCCACCTAAATAGAAAAGTACAGGATGAATAAAGTGGCCTGTGAAGTTGCTGCGCTGTGATTGGAGAGATGAGGAACATGGGGCGGGTCTTGAGATGGGATGTGATTGGGATTGGCTAGCCACAGCCATATATTCAATTCAATTGAATTCAACTTTGTCATTACACTAACACAGGGTTGAACAGTGTAACGAAACAGTCAGGCTCCGCCTCCAGTGCAGTTAATATATATACATATATATATATATCGTCGCTGTCCAATGAAAAACAAATGAAAACATCTCCATTTTTGTCCATTTTGACCTTTGACCTATATATCATTTGAACACAACAGCTGTCGTTTGCACTGTGTGAAAATTGCATGATGAATGGACCAACAGAAACGGCCCAAACGTGCTTGGAAAGATGTCTGGTTCCATTGACTCCATTGACCATTGGCTTCCATTGGCCTCTCCTGTAAAGTTGCCATTTTGGAGATACCTGTTTATCTTTGGACAGTGACGAGATATATTATATATGTCGCACGCATGTCCAAAGAAAAACATGTATCTCCAAAATTGACAACTTTACAGGAGAGGCCAAAAACCTCGTTTAATTTGAAGGAAGTCAATGGAAAACCAGAGACGAACGTCTTACCAAGCACGTTTGGGCCATTTCTGTTGGTCCAGTCTTCATGACATTTGTACACACTGTAAACAGCAGCTCAAGTAATCGAATGAGGTACAAAAGTAAAATCTGATCACAGCATCTACCATTTAATGATGCATGGACCGGAAGAAATGGCCCAAAACGGCTTGGGAAAAAAATCTGGTTCCATTGAATTACATTAAATGAGGTTTTTGCCCTCTCCTGTAAAGTTATCACAGCTGTACTGATGTACTGGAGCAGTATGGTTGGTGAAGCTTAGCGGATAACACCAAACCCACCAGGGAGCCATCACCACACATGGGAGACTGGGGTTGAATCCCGGTCTGGGTGACTACATTGTGCTACACCAATAAGAGTCCTTGGGCAAGACTCCTAACACTACACTGGCCCACCTGTAGTATGATTAACCGTGTAGGTCGCTCTGGATATGAGCGTCAGCTAAATGTAAGTATGCAGTGAACGGTATATAGTACTCAACCGTAATCATGTATGAAACTTGGAGCTTCGACTAATGTGGATTTAAAGCACTAAGCTTTAAAACGCTGCACGTTCAGATTAAGACGTTCCCTTAACACGACCAACCTCAACGTGACTTTAGCAGAGCTCGATTTTTATTGAAACGTACCAGTGTACAATTCCGTGAGCCCTGTTTCAGAGCTTGATGTCTTCACTACAGTAAAGCGTTAAGGAGAACCTCCTATGAGGAGCCGTGTCTGAACTCTGAAACTGATTTCCTCAGGTTTCCCCTCCGATATGCATAACGCGCACTGTTGCGCTGGTACTGGCGTGATCTCTAAAGGAAGACGAAGGACGCTCGGTTAAGGATTTGCAAGAACGCCTGCTGTGCACGTTCTAATTCAAAGGAATTCATTTGTATGAGGGCTCTAGAGTGGGTCCCAGGCCATGTCGCATTTCGAACGACTAGGCGAGCTGGTTTGAACAGCACACGCTACTCGGTTTTCATCTGCTGGAACAAAAAAGGAGAACAATGTATGCAAATGATAACAGTGCATGCAAAGTCCGGGCCGTAATGCAGACTGTTTATTTCTATAAATGTAAAGGCAGAGCAATCTAGCTGGTTAATGCTTAGAAGATCCAGTAGAACCCCACCTCACCAACCCCCTCCCCTCGCGCTCTCTCTCTGTTGACACTTTAAGTAGATTAACGAAGCATTCGGGCGCTCCAAAAACCCATCACACTGTCAAATTACACCACATGGACGAGCAAAGTCTTCTGCTTAATGTCTCTTCAGGTCGGGTTACATGAAACCAGCACACGCGCTCAGATGGTTTTTCGACACTTCTGCTTTCGGGTTCGACTCCACGCTGGTTGTCCTGCAGCAGTGTGGCCTCTGCCATGTGGAGGAGGAAACAGTTGTTCCTTTTGATAAAATGGAAATGAGACAGAGCCACCAGGCTAGTAGCCCCCGCTGCCGCTTTAGGGGTCTCACAGCTGGGCTTCCCCCTAGCTATGTGCATCACAGAGCAGCTTAGCATGGCCAGAAAATGCCCTTCCAACCGCATCATGGGCGGACATCCACAGGGAAAGCATGATACTCACTTGTATGGATAACAGAAGGCCATGCCATATCAAAAATCACACGAGCAAACTTTTAATGTAAATTCAGTCAGAGGCTTTATGAATTAAGAATGCATTTCAGTCCTTCACTCATTCGTTTATTCATTTCTCTATTAAACTAATTATCTCTCCGGGTCTGAATGCTAATTTGAGCACAGAGGCTTTCATTAGAAATGATATCAGAGCAGGTAAAGTGATCTCAAATGGAGCTGATGTATACAATTCTCAATATGAGATTAAGATAAGATAATTTTAATTTTTTAATTTGAACTTTTTATTTTACCTTAGGCAAGCAGAATGATCTTATCCCAAGTTCATGTAACATATCTTCTAATTTTAAGATTATTGCACTTATTTCCAGACATTTTACTGTGAAGTCCTGCACACTGTGCTGCTTTGAATGAATTAATAAACAAATAAATAAATAAATAATAAAGTAAAATAATATAAAATAAAAATAAAATAAAATAAAATAAATAAATAAATAAAATTAATAAAATACAATAAAAATAAGCAAATAAAGTAAAATAATATAAAATAAAAATAAAATAAATATTTTAATATTTTAAGAAATTTGCTCAAAACAAACTAAATTATCTGCCAGTATAGCAAGAAAATTTAGAAAATAAATAAAAGACCCTAAAAACTGACTTATATCAACACCAAACGGGGATTCTAAAATATATTACATAGAAACAGGATACACTCTATTTCCGAAAGTATTCACTCACCCATCCAAATGACTGAAATCAGGTGTTCCAGTCACTTCCATGGCCACAGGTGTATAAGACCAAGCACCTAGGCATGCAGACTGTTCCTACAGACACAGGCGTCTGAAAGAATGGGTCGCTCTACTTAGCCATCACTTTACGTAGTGTATTTATTCACAGTGCATGTACGGAGAAGTACACGCACAAAGGAGCTCGCAGCGCTTTGCACTCAAGCATCAAAATGAAGTAGTGAAAGCAAATACACACAGAAAGAAGGTACTCTCTCGCTTTACTCGTTTGTGGCATTGTTCCACTCATAGTAGGCTACATAATACACTGATGGTTCGCATTATGATCCCTGAATGGGGAACTTAGCGAGCCAAACCGTGCACACAAAGCAAACACTGTGTGGCTTCTGTCAGTACTGCTTTGGATATTTGTGGTACCTTCTCACTCCAGCGCTACAGCCATGCACTGGGAAGCTGACGGAGGCTCGGGGAAGGGGGTAGCGAGTGTGGGGTGCAGCCAGTTATGGAGAGCTGAGGTTGTGTTATACATGAGAAACAGTGACTGAAGCTTGACAGAGGGAGAGAGACAGACACAGGCAGAGAGAGAGGGAGAAAGAGAGAGAGGGGGAGAGAGAGGTGGAGAGAGAGAGAGGGAGAGAGAGAGAGAAGAAGGGAGAAAGAGAAAGAGACGGAGAGGAAGAGTGAGGGAGAAAGAGAGAGGGAAAGAAAGGGAGGCAACCCGTGGCAATCAATGAGAGGGAGGACCGACTGAAGATACGAGAGGAGCGAGTGGGGGGGGGGGAAGAGGGCGAGAGAGGGAGGGAGGAGGAGAGGAGCTGATGAGAGGGGGGGAGGGCGGAGAGGATCTGAGAGAGAGAGAGAGGACGAGAGAGGGAGAAAGAAAGGGGGAAAGAACGAGAGGGAGAGGAGAGAGTGGGGGAATGGAAAGCTGAGAGGGAGAAATTCTTAGAGGGATGAGAAGAGGGAAAGCGGGACGGATGAGGGAGAGAGAGAGGGAGAGAGAGGGAGAAAGAGAGGGAGAGAGAGCGAGAAAGAGAGGGAGAGAGAGGGAGAGAGAGAGGGAGAGACGGAGAAGAAAAGTGAGGGAGAGAGAGAGAGAGAGAGAGAGAGAGAAAAAGAGAGAGAGAAGGAAAAAAAGCAATAAAACGATAGAGAGGAGGAGAGAGAGATATGATAGAGATGAGAGAGAGGGAGAAAAAAGAACCAAGAAAAGAGAGAGAAAGAGAGATGAGGAGGGGAGGATAAGCTAGATGGGAGAGGTACGACGTGGAGAGAGAGAGAGGAAAGCAGAGAAGAGAGAGGACGACGAGAGAGAGGAGAGGGAGAGAGGAAAAAGAGAAAGAGAGAAAGAGAGAGACGAGAGAGGAGAGAGAGAACAGAAGGAGAAAGGAGATTTTGAGTTTTATTTGTGTAAGTAGGACTGAGGGGAGAGAGAGAGAGAGAGAGAGAGAGAGAGCAGTGAACTAAGCAGGAATGGTCTTTCCTTCCCTCTACATTAGCCGTGGACTCTTGTGCACGGACGGGATAAAGAGGAGGTGGAGAGAAAATAAGGAGACCTCATCCCTCGTTCTTCTTCATACGGAGGAACCCAGATTCCATGTGAGCCTGCCTGCCTCTCTCCTCTGCGTATGCCTCTATATGAATGCACCAACAGGGAGCTTTCTGTCCTCCGCATCTTAGGCTTCCACAACACCATCACTCGAGTCAGTTCGAAGTCTGCAGCTCCAACCAGCACATCAACCACCTGGTGTTTACTCCACCTCTAACTCATGTATGCATCTAGTTTCGATCTTATCCTACCTGCACTCGAAGGCCCCGGAGCCCTCGCTGAAATAAAGCCTGTAGTCATCTGCACTCAGGTCTAACGCGGGATCAAGCCAGCCAGCCCGTTTTCAAGCCGGCGTGGGCTCGAGCTGATGGCAAACGAGAGCTGTCACTTTCCCATCTCTGCGCTCTTTACAGTTCTGGGAGCGAGGATATTAATGCTTCACACTTCCCAGACGACAGTCGCTGTGATCTGTAATATCAGGACTCATTTTCCGCACCTGTGTACGCCACACATTGGCGAGGGGAAAGATTGTGAAGCTCCTAGAATGATCTGAATGTCTGTAAGAATGTACCTGCACTGGACGAGTTTCTGGATGTAGCCACATCAGTGTTCAGACACGCTTAGATTTGATGGACGCCTTCCCTGTGGACAATTCCGAGGAGAATTCCCTGTAGACTGGGATTTTATCCACTGCTGGTAGACCCGTATGACCGTACACTTCCATACACCTGCAGATTCAGCTACTTCCTCACACTATGGTCTTTGGCCACGCCCACATGCAGTCCCTCCTTTTAGCCAATCATTAACATCTGCTCTGGAGCCATTTTCCACACATGGAACGAGACATTCCCTGCACTGTAGCACCTCTTCCCAATCTATGGATCCCGTCACTCACAGGGGCCCTGTCATCCTTATGCAGCAGCACCATCTGCAGGAGCCTGAAGTTACTACCACCTTAAACATCCAATACACGATTAGTATTCGTCGTCCTGGGTATGTATTATTGTCTGGAGTATGTACTGGATGTCCTGCACTTCCTTTACAATGTCACGTAGCTGCACTCCGTGAAGTCCTGCACACTATGTTGCTTTAAATGAATAAATAAATAAAAAATTAAATAAATAAAGTAAAATAATACAAAATAAAACAAAAATATTTTAAAAATTAAATTAAATTAAATTAAATTAAATTAAATTAAATTAAATTAAATTAAATTAAATTAAATTAAATTAAATTAAATTACAAAATAAATAAAATAAAATTAAATAAAAATAAAATCATTACCGTTTGACCACTGGAACTCCAACATACTATCACGGAAGGCTCAATAGTTAAACCGTCTGTTGAATGCAAACTGTCGTGTGTTTGGCCTAAACATAACACTGCATCCCAAAAACAAAGCCCCATAACTCTGTGAAGCATGGTGGAAGGAGTATAACGGCGTGGAGCACCCTGGGCAACCACAGAATTCCAACTAACCGAAACAGCTTTGGGTAGAAGTGCCATCAATGAGCTCATGTGTTGGTTCGGATACAGCACTGTTAACGCTGTGCTTTGCCAGTCATGCAGGAATACAGGATTCCTGATCATTCCAAGCCTCGTGTTTTTGTGATTGTTGGAGCTGCAGAGGCTGGACAGCTACTGAGACAGGCTTTAATATGTGAGTGTCGACCGCACGGGAGGCAGAGACAACGCTGTACTGTATATCCACCCCTAAAACAGTGCCAGCGGGGTTCGGGTGTGCAGCCTGCCAAAACAGCCCAAAGGGAAGACCTCTGGAGGCGGTACAGGACGCAAAGAGGGCAGTTACCATTAAAAATAATCTGGGGCTAATGAGACAAAACAATATTCCATCTGAGGAGGATTACGCTGTTCTTGTGTTGGAGCTAACAACGCTTGACCCACTGATGTCTAACCGGGTTTCTGTTTTTTCTGCCGTGTAGGATAATGAGCTCTTTCCTAGTGTTGGTGCAGCACCGAGGAGCTACTCACATCTCCGCCTGCAAGCAGGGACCCGTTTGCGTCAGCCATGTTCATGTAGTTGTTGTTGTTGTTCCCGAACTGCAACAGAAACACAAACGAGAGAAAGTTACGGACCGTCGTTTTACATCATGTCTCACACTGAGATAAACAGACGGAGCTCTGATGTCCAGTAGAGTAGCAGGACAGTGGAAGACTACCGCGGAGGGCTGGAGGTTTTTCTGGTGTTATTAAATAAAGTGGAGAGTATCTCTCTTTCTCCCTCCCTCCCTTTCTCTCCTAATAAATTATCTCTCTTTCTCTCTCTCTCTCTCCCTCCCTCTCTCACCTAATAGAGTATCTCTCTTTCTTTCTCTCTCCTAATAGAGTATCTCTCTTTCTCTCTCTTCCTCTCTCCCTCCCTCCCTCCCTCTCTCTCCTAATAGAGTATCTCTCTTTCTTTCTCTCTACTAATAAATTATCTCTCTTTCTCTCTCTCCCCTAATGGAGTATCTCTCTTTCTCTCTCTTCCTCTCTCTCTCCCTTTCTCTCCCTCCCTCCCTCTCTCTGTCCGCTCCTTTTCTCGTCGATCCCTCCTCTCACCTCCACCTGTCCCTCCTACCCTTTCTGTCTCTCTCTCTGCTGCTCATCTCTCTCGCTGTCTCTCCCTCTCTCTCCTTCTTTGGCTCTATTCCTCCCTAGATCCGTCTCACAGTCTCTCTCTCTCCTCTAGGTCTCTCTCTCTCTCTCTCAAGACACCATCACTGGAAAAGACTCACGTGGCTCACTCACTCACCTACACTCACTCACTCACTCTCTCGCTCTCTCTGTCTCTCTCTCTCTCTTTCCCTCCCTCCCTCTCTCTCTCTCTCTCTCTCTCTCTCTCTCTCTCCTAATAGAGCATCTCTCTTTCTCTCTCTTCCCTAATAGAGTATCTCTCTTTCTCTCTCTTCCTCTCTCTCTCCCTCCCTCCCCCCCTCTCTCTCTCTCTCCCTCTCTCGCTATCTCTCTCTTTCTCTCCCTCCCTCCCTCTCTCTTCCTCTCTCTCCCTCCCTCTCTCTCTCTCTCTGTCTCTCTCTCCCTTTCTCTCTCTCTCCATCTGTGTTCCTCGCTCTCTCTCCTTATCTCTCTCTCTTTGTCTCTCTCTGTCTGTCTCTTTCTCTCCCTCTCTCTCTTTTTCTCTCTCTCTCCCTTTCTCTCTATCCGTGTTTCTCATTTCTCACACTCTCTCTCTGTTTTTTTCTCTCTAACTCTCTCTCTCTCTAAATAGAGTATCTCTCTCTCTCTCTCTCTCTCTCTCTCTCTCACAGTTCTCTCCTCTTGCATGCAGAGGGAGTTCTAATCCACTCCTCAGTGCCGGTCTATATTCAGGAAACAGCCTGACTTTGCATAACAAAGGAGCGAGCTGAAATACAGGGGCATGTTATTAATGTTGGTGAGCCTGGTGCTGTAGTGTTATTACACAACCTGTGATCATTCTTATTAAGACTGATTGATTTATGTACGCTGAATATGAATTTATGTCATATATCCATATGCCTAATAAGCAGCTCATTACTGTTGCTGCTTCTGTAGCTGCACCCAGAAGGAGGTGTGGGAGTGCAGGTGTGTTGGGAAGGAAGATAAAGGTGACCAGGATCAATAACTGATGATAAATTTAGACTGATATGATCAATATTTATTGAGCTACACATACAGAAGTCTGTCTCTCAGTATGGCTTCAGGCTTGGAATGACATCATTCCAGTCACTGGTGATGTTAATGTGGTGTTAAGGGGAGGCTGACCAGGAAACCTCTCCACCAAGTTTCATCCCTGTTGGTTGATTCTTTCTGGGTGCAGCTGTTTGTGCAGCTGTTGTTTTGATGATGAGTGTACTTTCAAAGCCTGTACTTTGGACCTCATTAACACTTATAGAACTAATCTTCAGCCACTGGTTGACTACATCTGCGTTAAGAGGACAACTGAGCACATTAGACTGCCCCCAAACCAGCAAGTCAAACACAGAAGGGTAGCCCTATGTTGCAAAAATTCTTCGGGAAACCAAAGAGTTTGACGGTATGTGCCAGCTTAGGGGCTTAGGGGTTAAACCTGGGCTCTAGTTGGAGGTCAGCTGTACTGTCTATGAGTCCCACATTATACCCACAGTGTGTACTACCTCCACCAACACCAACAACAGCTGGAACTGGATTGGGAATGGACTGGACGAGTTTCTGGATGTAGCCACATCAGTGTTCAGACACTCCTTCATCTAAGTGTTGGTCAGTTGGGCCAGATTTGGTGGATGCCTTCCCTGGCACCATTCCAAGGAGACTTCCCTGTAGACTGGGATTTTATCCACTGCTGGTAGACCCGTATGACCGCTACTTCCTTCACACTATGGTCTTTGGCCACGCCCACATGCAGTCCCTCCTTTTAGCCAATCATTAACATCTGCTCTGGAGCCATTTTCCACACATGGAACAAGACATTCCCTGCACTGTAGCTCCTCGTCCCAGTCTATGGATCCCGTCACTCACACCCCATAGCTAGTTATCACCCCATCATCCTCGTGCAGCAGCGCCATCTGCAGGAGCCTGAAGTTCCTTCATTTTATAACAAATTATTTAAATATCTAATCTGAGTAAATCTTAAATTCAGAATTCCAAGGTATTCTTGTTTCCATGCTTGCTTTAATGGGAGCATGGGCTCAAGCTGGCATAGATGCCAGTTACTGTGGCAAAAGCCTTTAATGAGTGGACTGAATCCATCACTGACTCATCTGCCTCAGTGGAAGAAACAACAACACAAAAATCTGATCCCTGTGTACAAAAGCCTCAACACGGCCAGAGTCACACATTTGCCTACATTTGAATAGTGAGCCAGAACAAGCGACCTCCTCATTTCACTCGTCCTTTGTAAACATGCGTTAAGTCTTACAGAATGCTGCACCTTTCTGTTTCCAAAGCTGAATAAAAACACTCTTCCAATTATCTGACTGCTCTGGAATGGCACACGACTGGTAAATTTAATTCACTTCAAGCATTTACACCAATTAAAAGCAACAACACATGGATGCCAAATCTTTGGACTTGTAGTGTATACTTTAAAAATGAAAACATAGAATTATCTGCACAAAATAATAAGATTCCAAATAAAATACACTGCAACAAAGGCAGAACACAGAAACGGCTCGCAAGTCCAGGTGCAACAATTAATCCCAGGAGAGAAAAGTACTAGATTTATTATCTACACTTGTTAGGAAACTCTTTATTCCAGGATAGAGGCCATCACACTGACAGGTAAGAACAATGCAACAGCATCATAAAGAATTAAGGGGCGGCAGCTGGAGGGGCCAGCAGAGTGGGCTCCACCCCCCACCCACAGACACACACACACACACACACACACTCACACACACACACACAAAACAGCTACACATGAGCTGAAAGGCACAATTCAGAGTTTCCTCAGTCTGTCTTCACGTGTTTAATACAAACTCACTTCTGTTCCCAGAGCCAGCAGAAGAATTAGCTTTCGTTTTTTATGGAGGACAAACAATAGCAGAAGCAAATTAAGATCAGAGGAGAAAGAGAAGAGCATTCATTTCTTTTTTTTCCCCTGCTGCTTTGTTATAGCCCCCTTTTCTTCTGAGTGGTTAGTATGCGAATGTAATTACTGAAGGAACTGTAGCTAATCAACTGCGAATGGTATCCATTAATTAGTCTATGCCCTGGAGAGAGAGAGGGAGAGAGAGAGAGAGAGAGAGGGAGGGAGAGAGAGAGAGAGAGAGAGAGAGAGAGAGGGAAAGAGAGAGAGAGAGAGAGAGAGAGAGAGAGAGAGAGAGAGAGAGAGTGCGAAGGAGAAAAAGAGACTGAGCGTAAATGTAAATGTCAAAATGCAAAAACACACACACACACACACACACACACACACACACACAGACACACAAACACACAGACACACAGACACACACACACAAACACCTCAGAGCATCTGGTAGAGCAGGTGGCTTTGGCTGATCAGGCCGAGCTCTCACCTGACACAGTACTGGAGAAAAGGATCAAACACACACACACACACACACAACCACACACACACACACACACAACCACACACACACACACACACACACACGAATACAAGCACAAACACAATAACCCTCAACAATCAGCCGAACATCTGTCCAAAACAGAAAAGAGAATGAATGACCCTCTTCATCATCCTTTCACTGAATCTTTTATTCCATCTCTCTGGCTGTATCTCTCTCTCTCTCTCTCTCTCTCTCTCTCTCAATCTGTTCTGTTATCACTGAAGTGCTCTGGATCTTCTCTAAGACTTCCAAGCGGAAGTCCAGACATGTCTCTGTCCAAGCAGCCAGACAAATGGAGAGATGGGAGGAGAGATAGTGTGACAGAGAGAGAGTGCACAGTCCCAGGAGGGGTGAGTGAGACTGAAGAGCAAAAAATGCACAATGAAGAGACAGAGAGAGAGAGGGAGAGAGAGAGGGAGGGAGGGAGAGAGAGGGAGAGAGAGAGAGAGGGAGGGAGAGAGAGGGAGAGAGAGCTCACACAGTGCATTGTGGGAAGTGCATGGCTCATTTAATCAATAATGGGAGTGCAGCTGCAACACAAACAAGTAGTGTGTGTATGTGTGTGTGTGTGACATTGTGAGAGTGCGAGTGTGAGTTTGTGAGAGAGAGTGTGAGTGTGAGAGTGTGAGTGTGAGTGTAAGTTTGTGTGAGAGTGAGTGTGAGTTTGTGAGAGAGAGTGCGAGTGTGAGAGTGAGTGTAAGTTTGTGTGAGAGTGAGTGTGAGTTTGTGAGAGAGAGTGCGAGTGTGAGAGTGAGTGTAAGTTTGTGTGAGAGTGAGTGTGAGTTTGTGAGAGTGAGTGTGAGTGAGTGAGAGTGAGTGTGAGTTTGTGAGAGAGTGAGTGTGAGTTTGTGAAAGTGTGAGTTTGAGAGAGAGTGCGAGTGTGAGAGTGAGTGTGAGCTTGTGAGAGTGAGTGTAAGTTTGTGTGAGAGTGAGTGTGAGTTTGTGAGAGTGAGTGTGAGAGTGAGTGTGAGTTTGTGAGAGTGTGAGTGTGAGTTTGTGAGAGTTTGTGAGAGTGTGAGTGTGAGTTTCTGACAGTGTGAGAGTGAGTGTGAGAGTGAGTTTGTGAGAGAGTGTGAGTGTGAGTACAAATCTGACCTACAGACCAGTAAACTACTGTGTGTTCAGTAATGTTGACCTCATTAACGCCGAAGAGTAAACCCATGTCAGTTTGGTTACTGGGACAGTATGGTACAGAACGGTTAATCCCGCTCTCGCCCGCCCCAGTAAGAAATCATGCCAGTCCTGCCTGCTTTCAGCGGGTGTCTGCAACATTTGACCCGTGTCCGCCCGCAAGCTGTACGTTACGGCCCGCTCCCGCCCACAGACCCACCTGAGGGGGTAAATGGCATCCAGTGTTTGTGCAGGACTGTATTCACTGACTTGTCTTCACTGACTTGCCCTCAGAGGGCTTAACTCCGTGTACTGGCCTTTCTTAGGAGCACTCTCCACAGCTGAGGCCGACTGCCCGTCTACAACTCCACCAGTTCTGTATGTGAGTACTATCCGGGTTACTATACTGTCATGTCTGCTGCCAATTCCCCTCCATGCCTCCAGAGGTCACTATCACCAGAATTCTAACTGGCGAAGTGGTTTCCTGTGTCCATGTTGTAAGGTATAAACCACAGGCTCAGTTGTATTCTTAGTGAAGCCCTGCGTTTCTGAGTGTTGTATGGGTATGACCTCTTGCTTCCACGTTTTGCCAACTGATATCTGGATCAGGTTCGGGTTTGTTTGCTTGGTGTCCTGGCCGGACCCGGCTGATTTGACCTGGTCTGTTTATCAGTTTCTGTTATTAAACCCACACCTGATTCCAACAAGCTAGGCAGTAGTTCATTCTGACATCATCCTTTTATATAGGCTACTTAATCATTTTCTCCCGACTGGATTGGTTAACCAGCTGTGTCATCTGCGTCGTGAGACACTGTGGTGGGACTCGGGGTGGGACAGTTCAGAAATACACAGAGTGCAGAAGTCAGAGACCACCTTTCATTCACCTTGTTTCCAGTCTAAGCAGCCAAGTTAGTCTATTTGCAGCATCAGCAATACAGCAGAAATCATATTTACGAGTCTCAATAACTAGTTATGATTATTCCAGTATTTAGCGATCCCGCTCTTCGCCTTTGACATTGAGGTCTGGGTTCTGAGACCACCAGCAGCCTCCTGACTGTAGCTTCCATACGGTGGATCACTGTAAATCAATAGAAGTTTGGTCTCTGGCTTTTGCACAGTGCTATATATAAAAAAGGGGGCGGGACAGGGGGCGGGGTTAATGTTTTGCTGTGTTCAGGTTATTCATTCAAACATCAGAACACATGACACACCTCTCAGTGCAATTAGCTGCTGTGCAAGGCCCCTGAGCTCCACCCTTCCCCCTGCCAACGCATACATGACACACCTCATATGAACCCCCGCCTCCAAAGCCAGCAGTAGCGTGTGATGATTCCGCTCAGTGTGGTGACGGGACCCGTGCCATCACACTCTGGAGGGGGGGATAAATCTACAGCTACATGAAGAGGGAGGCACGGTATGAGGAGGCAGAAGTAGAAGGGCTGCAGAGTTTGTTATCCTCACACCCTGGGCTAGTGTGTAAATGCTAGTGCGCTCACAGCGGGGTGACGCTGAGCCGGACGCCAAAGCAGATTAGCCCTGATGGAGGGATGAGAGGGGAGAGAGAGAATGACGGAGAAGAAAAGAGTGAAGTGGGTCAGATCAGACAATGAGGCCTCTGTAATTAACTGGACGAGCAGGGCATGGAGAGCACCTCGTTAGTGCGGAGTAACGAGCATGAGAACACGCCCCCCTCCCTACCCAAACTCACTAACGAGCAAACCAATCAGATTCTCTGAGATGACCATGAGGAAATGATGCATGATCAGTGATAATGTTGAAGAAGGGGAGGAGATCTTTCGTAAAGATGCACAAATAGCTGCACCCAGAAGGAATCAAGCGACAGGAACTAAACTTGGTGGGTGGGTTTGACATCATGAGACACGCTAATGATTCAAGTGTCACGCTGGACCGCACATGTGACGTAGGCAAGGACGTGCCGTATCTCTGTACCTGACTGACCCAACAGCCACGACTACAGACATCCGAAGAGCAGTGGTGTCCTCCATGAGTCGTCCTGTTAATGTAGCACCATCGGCAGACAGCTGCACCACGCAGGACTACATGCACACAGACCGTTACCACAACCGTCCTTAACACCACGTCACCAAAGCCTGCAGTGGTGTCGTACCAGACTGTCATGGAGTGACTCAGAATGGCAGCGGGTCATCTTCAGTGACGAGTCCCGCTTTAGTCTTGGTGGAGACGCCCAACGAATCCGTGTGTGGAGGCACCGTGGTCAGCACCAAGATGAACGGTTTGTAGTCACACGTCCAGAAGGCCTGGTGTCCCTCCACCTCCACCCCTACCGCACCATCTGCAGGAACTGTGTGAGGATGTTCAAGCTGCATGGGATGGATTATCACAGGACTCCATTAGGAACCTCTACAGCTCCATACCGAGACGTCTGGCGTGTTGGGTTAGCGAACACGGCGGCCCGACGCCATACTGAGAGACAGACTTCTGTATGTGTAGCTCAATAAATATTGATCATATCAGTCTAAATTTATCATCAGTTATTGATCCTGCTCACCTTTATCTTCCTTCCCAACACCACCGCACTCCCACACCTCCTTCTGGGTGCAGCTGTCCTTTTAAGGATGAGTGTATTTGAGATATAAATGCAAATCGTTTGAATTTTGGCAATCACGTTTAAACTGGACACTGAACTGAAAACAATAGCGTCTGAGGGTGACAGGGCTACAGATAACTCATCACACGAACGCAGAAGTATAAAAAGAACCGTTAGTGGCTGTTACGTTCATTCTGTCTGTTATTGTCCAGCTCCGTGTTCCCTAGCAATCCCATTTCCTTGTTTATGCCTTGGCCGAACAGGCTTTCATAACCTCAGCGCAGGCATATTCTTATGCGCATGTGTCCACGGGGAAATAAACTGCTTGGTATCTATTATAAAGTGCTAAATTATTTGCACCCCCCAGGTACGGCCAATATTGCACCACCCTGAACCCTCCTTGCCCTGGCCATCACACTGATTCTGTCGGTGAGCGATGAAAAGATGGCCAAGGTCCGCGGTGCGCATGACCACATGCCAGCAAAAGGGGGAAATCACAGAGGTGATATGGCTATTATGTTTGGGTAATAAACTGCAGCACTGAAATACAATGAAGCTGAATCTCTCTCATTTCTAGCTGGGACAAAGCTGGTCAGCAGGGCTGCAAATCTTGGATTATATGAAGATCTGATGTAATGCTCATTACTTTTTCAGACCGTGAAATCATTCAGTTGCATCAATTCAATGCAACTGGAAAGGAACTGGTTCAGAATTGCATTTCAAAAATGACCTAAACGCACCAATCTGCCAGGAGGAGCTATCCACTGGGGGTATAACACACATCTGTACAGGTTTTCAGGATTCTGAGGTCAAGATTATGTACCACACAAATTATGTACCACACAAATTATGTACCACACAAATGGTTTGGCTCAGAAAAGAACACCAACTAAACCAAAAACACAGATCGCAAACTAGCATACCCATACGCAAAATACACCACACTTATAAAGGATACCTAAAACAGTGGTTGGTGTGGCGCAATGGATAACACCACTTGTCATTGAGATACCGCACCATGTGGGAGATTGGGGTTCGATTCCCAGTCTGGGTGACTATGTTGTGCTACACCAATAAGAGTCCTTGGGCAAGACTCCTAACACCACACTGGCCCCCCTGTAAAGTAGTTAGCCTTGTAAGTCGCTCTGGATAAGAGCGTCAGCTAAATGCTGTAGATGTAAAACCCTTTGAAGTTCCTCAAATACCTTTAATATCAGTGTTTAATAAAAGCACAGACATGAGTCTCTGCTTTCACCATTACCTAATAATGGAAACTTTAACGAACTAGCCAGAAGACGCTAACGCTACTCTGATGCTATCTCATAAATGCTAATGCGTTTATTATTCCCAACCAAGTGCTGACCTACACCTGTTTTTCGGGTACCGATGTGTTGAAGCCCCCCTCCTTCCTCTCCATGACCACTAGTCTGGATCTGCCCGCCCCCGCCCCTGCTATCCCACTCTGGTAGGATCAACAGAGGTCTCAGTGCTCCAAAACGTCTGGCGTGTTGGGTTAGCAAACATGGCGGCCCAACGCCATACTGAGAGACAGACTTCTGTATGTGTAGCTCAATAAATATTGATCATATCAGTCTACATTTATCATCAGTTATTGATCCTGGTCACCTAACTAGTCTGGTCCCGCCCGTCACCGCCCCTGCTATCCCAATCTGGTAGGATCAACAGAGGTCTCACTGCTCCAAAACCTGAACCTCCGAAACCTCACTGCTCCAACCTGGACTGGAGGTGGGGCCTGAATGACCCATTCATTTCCAAACTACTGTATCCATTAACACTGCCTTCGAACTACGTTACTGCCACACCTGCTGGTTTCCAATGAATGATAAACCCAAGTAGGATCCTGTAACACGCCATACTGGACATGGCTTCAAATGTCGATACAAGTATTTGCACATCCTTCATTTCAGTATTGAAACAGTTAACTCCTATTTACACACAGTGAAATAAAGACGATGGACATAATACCCCAGCTTCCTTTGGGGATTTAAATGTGTACATAATCTCACCAGAACAAAACATACCCAACACCTTGTAGTCCCTACACCAGCACCAATAACAACTGGGACTGGATTGGGCTTGTATTGGACACATTCCTGGATGTAGCCACATCAGTGTTCAGACACTCTTACATCAAAGACTTATTTACTTGGGCCAGGTTTGGTGGATGCCTTCCCCAGCACAGTTTCCAAAAAGAATTCCCTGTAGACTGGGATTTTATCCACTGCTGGTAGACCCGTATGACCGTACGTATCCACCTGCAGATTCAGCTACTTCCTTCACACTATGGTCTTTGACCACGCCCACATGCAGTCCCTCCTTTTAGCCAATCATTAACATCTGCTCTGGAGCCATTTTCCACACATGGAACGAGACATTCCCTGCACTGTAGCACCTCTTCTCAATCTATGGATCCCATCACTCACCCCTCAGCGACCTCGTGCAGCAGTGCCATCTGCAGGAGCCTGAAGTTACTACCACCTTAAACACACAAGGTGAGTAAAGACTAGTCCCTAGCCAGCACTGATGTGTCTGTGCAGCCTACTGGTTGAAGGCTGACCTCAGGACAGTGCTCTGCTGGAATGAGGAGTCTAGTGCTGATGAAGTTTCCCCTATAGCGAAGGATAACAGATAGACCCATAACACACTTTCTTGGCCAGTCAGTCACCGTCTTTACTTCCCTCACTCGACCATGTGCTTTATTATCTCCTTTTAAGACTTGGCAGCCTGCCAGCTCGAGGCCTCTCGTTGGTTGGCTTGGAGGTACTTGCTGCTGCATTGTGGGTAAGGAGAGGCTCGGTGGGGGCTGCCTTTGGACGGTTCTCTACACTAAATATTCTCTCATTTACAAACCAATACAGCGCAGAGCATGTGCAGCTGGCCATAACAGATCACAGGGGCTATTCAAAAGCAGCAGGCGGTCTCACATGGCTTGCACACGCACACACGGGCACGCACACGCACGTAAACACGCGCTCGTACGCACACGCTCGTACACACGCACACACTATCGCAGCCCTGAGCTCGCTCGTTGGTCCGGCAGGGCCACGCGGAGAGCTGAAGCTAGGCTGCTTTGATCCGCAAGAGGAATCGATTGCTAAAACTCAGTTTAGAGCTCAAATCATTACACACCAGCCCTAAACTCAGCAAGACCGCAGCTCCATCACTCCACTCTCTCTCTCCCTCTCTCTCTCTCTCTCTCCGTAACTCTCCGTCCTTTTAACACAGACCTCACAAATATAAACTAAACATCTGCCTGAAGAGGCATCAGCAGAGAGAAAGTGAGAGGAAGATGAAGAGATGCAGAGAGAAAAAAAGGGAGTGAGAGCAAAAAGAAAAAAAAGAGAGAGGGAAAAAGAGAGAGAGAGAGACCATGTGACAAGCAGACAGAAAAGAGCTGATGTTATCACAAACCAGGAATCAGCAGCTGATAGTTTCATTCAAAGGCTGTTTCAATCCCTCTTTCTCTCTCTCTCTCTCTCACAATCTCTCACCCTCTGTCTGCCTCCTTCTCTCTCTCTCTCTCTCTCTCTCAATCTCTCACCCTCTGTCTGCCTCCTTCTCTCTCTCTCTCTCTCTCTCTCAATCTCTCACCCTCTGTCTGCCTCCTTCTCTCTCTCTCTCTCTCTCTCTCATTCTCTCTCTCCCCCCCGAAAGCTATCACCTTCTGTCCTGCCTCCTTCTCTTTCTTTCTCTCCCTCTTTCTTACTTTCTGTCTCTTCCCAGTCTCTCTTGCTCTCAGTCTCCTCTCTCTGACTCATCCCCCTCTCTCTTTCACTCCCTCATTCAATTTCTTCTCTTTCTCTCTGTTTTTTTCTGCGCTCTCACTCTCACTCACTTTCTTTTCTCACAATCTCTCTCTCCTCTCTATTCCTCTCTCTTTCCTTCTCTTTCTTGCTTTCTCTCTCTTCCTCTTCTCTCTTTCCTTCTCCCACTCTCTCTATATATCTGTCTCCTTCCTTCCCTCTTCTTTCTTTACCCCTCTCTCTATCACGCATCATCTCTTTCACTTTCTCTCTCTCTCCTGCTCTGACTCTCTCACTCTTACACTCTCTACACTCTATTCCTCTTTCTCTCTCTCTCTCTCTCTCTTACAATCTCTACACTCTATTCCTCTTTCTCTCTCTCTCTCTTACACTCTCTACACTCTATTCCTCTTTCTCTCTCACTCTTACACTCTCTACACTCTATTCCTCTTTCTCTCACTCTTACACTCTCTACACTCTATTCCTCTTTCTCTCTCTCTCTCTTACACTCTCTACACTCTATTCCTCTTTCTCTCTCACTCTTACACTCTCTACACTCTATTCCTCTTTCTCTCTCACTCTTACACTCTCTACACTCTATTCCTCTTTCTCTCTCTCTCTCTCTCTTACAATCTCTACACTCTATTCCTCTTTCTCTCTCTCTCTCTCTCTTACAATCTCTACACTCTATTCCTCTTTCTCTCTCTCTCTTACACTCTCTACACTTTATTCCTCTCTCTCTCTCTCTCTCTCTCTCTCTCTCTCTTACAATCTCTACACTCTATTCCTCTTTCTCTCTCTCTCTCTCCCTCCCTCCCTCCTTTTCTCTTTTTCTCTTCCCCTTTCTCATTCCTTCCGAGCTCCTTCTATTCACAAAGCCTACACTTTAACCCTTGAGTGTCCAATTAAAAGCAGCTCAGCCCTCTTCGATTCTCTAGCACACGTCACTGGATCCCTATTACAGTGCATGTTCTGTATCCGTGTTCAGTGCTCAGACAGATTAAGGCACACGCGATAGCGGCTCTGCGGTGAGAGTGGCGACACAGCGGTGTTTATCCACAGACTGCCGATAGCTCCCTCTCTGAAGGCACGGCAAGTTCATCTGTGCGCCTTTGACCTCCCACCCTTAATTCTGAAGACGCCTGCATTAAAAAGCTCTCTCCGTGAAGCTAATTCAGGCATCAGGTGCGAGACACATTTGCTTAAGTGAGCTCAGGTAACCGGAGAGCGCACAGTGAAATCCGAGCTGTCCTTTTGTCTGTTTCCTGGTATGGGTGTGACATGAAATTGACCCCAGGTAATAAAAATGCACCTCCGCTGCCTGTTCCTTGCATGAGTTCTGCTTGTTTAATCAGACGGAGATGGATTTCTGGCTTTGCCTTCAGAAATGCATCCCATCCAAGCAGGCCTGCTCTGGCAGGACATCATAAAACCGGATCTACAGAGCAAAAAATCGGACTGACTGGATTACAGAACCTCAGAGTCGGCCAATCACGAAGTCATATAGGCGAACAAAGCAGAAGGAACTGAAAGGTTAAAGCAGGGGGAGCACTGAAGTCTCCTACAGTCTCAAATGTGGTTGGGATGTACTGACTGCTGAGACCACACCCCCTTATTAAGTCAGCTTTCACAATTATTATACACCACGAGTCAACGTTTGGACACGCCCCTCTAACTGGAAGATGTTGATGGTCTTATAGACTCTACAGTGGTACACTGAACAGCTCCACCTGCTGAGAGTCTGAACCAGTCCATATCCTGATACACCACATCTACTCCTGATGTACACAGTATGATACTCCTCCATATCTCCACCTCTAATATATATTTAGTGGTGTAAAAACTTTGATCTCTTTTTCTGCACAGTGTAAAAGCTCTAGCTCTCCTTTCAGGTTAGTGAATATTCATGATGGACCGACCAATAGAATCGCTCCAAACCTGCTTAGTAATAAACCTTGTTCTATCAGCTCTATCCACTCTGATATAAACAGGTGGGGTAAGGCCACACCGCTTATGTTAGCAATAGCATTAGCAAACCTATGCATATGGTGGTGACAGTGTTCCATAACATATATTGTAGGGATTATGATATGTTGCCTGTCCTGGACTAGTGTCGTGTCCAGGATGTTCTCTGCCTTCTGCCCAATAAGCACTGGAATGGGCTCCAGTACTCCTGACCCAGAAGCATAGGTGGCCTAGAAGATGGATAACAACGAATGATTGATATGTCGCCCTGTCTACAGTATCGTGATATATTGACTCATAATTTCTGTATCATGATACATATCATATTGCCAAGTTCTTGTCAATACATAGCCCTAGATAAAAACACATGGACAAATCCTCAGGTCATTGGTCTGATATCGGCATAGGCCCTCACTTATATCTGCACTGGCTCTCATTTATAGCAACACTGGCCCTCATTAATATCAGAATTGGCTCTCACTGATATCAGCATATATCCCTTACTGATATCAGCCTTGGCTCTCACTGATATCAGCCTTGGCCCTCACTGATATCAGCCTTGGCCCTCACTGATATCAGCCGTGGCCCTCACTGATATCAGCATATATCCCTTACTGATATCAGCCTTGGCTCTCACTGGTATCAGTCTTGGCTCTCACTGATATCAGCCTTGGCCCTCACTGATATCAGCCTTCCCCCTCACTGATATCAGCCTTGGCCCTCACTGATATCAGCCTTGGCTCTCACTGATATCAGCCTTGGCTCTCACTGATATCAGCCTTGGCCCTCACTGATATCAGCCTTGGCTCTCACTGATATCAGCCTTGGCCCTCACTGATATCAGCCTTGGCCCTCACTGATATCAGCAGTGGCCCTCATTTATATCAGAATTGGCCCTCACTGATATCAGCCTTGGCCCTCACTGATATCAGCCTTGTCCCTCACTGATATCAGCAGTGGCCCTCATTTATAGCAACACTGGCCCTCATTGATATCAGAATTGGCCCTCACTGATATCAGCCTTGGCCCTCGCTGATATCAGCCTTGGCCCTCACTGATATCAGCCTTGGCCCTCACTGATATCAGCAGTGGCCCTCATTTATAGCAACACTGGCCCTCATTGATATCAGAATTGGCCCTCACTGATATCAGCATTAGTCCTCAGTTCTACTGTCAGACCATCCCTGGTTATCCCTACCCCAATATCCGACTTCCGATCATCAAAACCCATGAAACATGAAATCGGACTGTCAAAAGATCAAATCCAAAATGCACACAGGCACTCGAAAACGTCTACCATCATTAACTTTATCAAAAGCCATTAGCCTTATAGAGCGATCTGGTGTAAGAGGCCGTGTGACCAAGCCTCTGAGAGAAGTGCCAAGACGAAATGAGTTTGATGACATCAGCTGCCACCCACTGACCCAGCATCTGTTGCCGTGGTGTAATAGACCTGTTCCTAGTGGCGAGGCCATTTTGTCATGTCTAAACACCTCCAATTAATGAGAACCCCCCCGCTACCTCCTCCTGCTGTCCCTCTCTCTCGGCAGTCACAGCTCCAGATTTCTTCTGCTGCTTGTTCCTACGGCAGAGGGCTCAAACTCAGCTCGGAGAGTCATCCTTGAATTTGTGGAGTGTAGCACTATTGGCCTTTCACCAAAAAGGGTTTGGAGTTAGTCCTTCAGGAACCCTGGAGCTGGGTCTGCGTGTGTATACACTGTGCTGACTGTGATAGGATAGTTAGACAACTGCACCTCTAAAAATATAATAATATAATAATTGAGGCTTTGCTGTAAATCGACATATACTGGTATTGCATACGCCTGGATCATTGAATTCATTTAGATGGATCTAAAATGTAAAGGTTTGGAGCGATTCTATTGGTCGGTCCATCATGAATATTCACTAACCTGAAAGGAGTCAGCAGTATATGTGGTGTATCAGGATATGGACAGGTTCAGGCTCTCATCAGGTGGAGCTGTTAAGTGTACGACTGTATATATATATATATATATATATATATATATATGCATGTGTATATTTGCAGTATATGCATATGTCTATACAGTGTACATGTATGTGCAGGTATCCATATGCCTGGCTGTATATGTGTTCCTGTGTATATGGGTGTGTACAGTTGTATGTATACACCATACCCCGCTTCCCTAGGCCAGGCCCTGACACTGCACCATCATCTTTAATCCTTAATACTTTACTATAATACATACTTCAAATAAAACTGTACCAATGTTTTAAATTCGTTTTTTATCCACTGTGATGCATCTGCAACATCATGAGCCTCCATGATCAAATCATGACATAGCATAAGAGTATCACATTGCAAGCTAATGGCCAACACATGCATGCATGAGCAGGTTCATGCACATGAGCATGTGAACACACGCGTACGCACATATTAGTAGCATGCTCACAGGCGTGCACGAGCAAGCTCCCATGTTCAAAGAGCGAGTATAGCTGTGTCGGAACAGCGGTGTGTGCAAAGCACTTCGGAAGAGGACAAACAGGAACCGCTGATCCTCAGAAAGCATTACGCGTGTGCCTTTTCTGGAGCATCTCCTCTAAAAGCCATTTTATGCACTGCTACTTTGATATGCTCATTCAGCGGTGAAAACCCCGTTTTCCCTTGATGTTAGCCAACGCCGCTTTCCATTCCCAGTCCCGTTGTGCACAAGCCTTCGCCGCACAAGCCTTGGCCGCGCATTTGCCACACTTACAATAACAACGCTGCTGCGGGACGGTTTGCCCACTCCCGGCCGCCCTGTTCCCATTTATTGCCCTTTCGATAAGACTACATGGCCAGCCAGTTGTTCAGTCTCTATAAATCTGGGAAACGCAAACTGCTAAGAGCTGAATCATATATCAGTCCATTATTCTGCCAGGGCTTCAGTGTATTAAACAAATGGATCAGCCTACAGCTGCGGAGAGGAAACCAGGGGGGATGGGGGAAGGGGGGGAGGGGGGGCAAAGGTTATTGTCTAATTTAAATCTTGGCTGCCTTCCCGGGCCTGTGCCACATTCCAATTTGTGGCTGTGTAGCTTGGCGCTCCCGACAAAAGGGCCTTGCTGAAAATGCTGCTGTGGCCGCCCTCCAGAAATGTGTCGAGAAACGAAGCGATCAACAGGTCGGGGAAGATTAACAGCGTGACTGGAGCTAATTAGCGTAAATTACGGGACTGCGAGAACGAGCATGTTTGGTTTAGGTTTGATGCCACGTTCATCTCCCTTCTTTCTTTCCGACAATCGGATCAACATCGTGAACACATGTGATCGAAGGTTGTTTAATTCACCTGCTACAGCAAGAGGCTGATTTCGTTTCAGGTTCCAGATGTTAAGCGACAACCGAGCAGGGCGTTTGCAGGCAGGTGTAGCTATTCAACAACAACGCGCTCACGTATCAAACGTATATCAATTACTCCCCATTCATACTGAACTGACAACCAAACGCAAAATCAGCTTCTAAAAAACGGAACGGCTTGACAGCTCCACACTTGCAAAGGGTTTGTTTCTCCTTGCTGACAAGAGCAATCTGTTCCGAGTACCCTGTTCATTTATCCCCACCACCACCACCACCCTCCCTCCACCACATTTACACCTGAACTGTCATCTTAAACATTTTCCATTTCAAAAGAACAGTGAGATTATGATAGCGGCGTTGGGGGAAATTACAATGCCTAATCTTCGCCATTCATTTCTCGTCATTACGGTGACATTTTCGAGAGCTCGGGAACAAAGGCGCGCTAAAGGATTCGTTCGGTCGCACTGTAAAATTATTCCTCTCCCGAACGCCGGCAAACGGGCGGGAAGATCAAAGGAAATGCAGAATGTGACAGAATAAAGAAGGACTGGAATGGTGCCGTGTTTTCAGGGGATTTCGTTTGGGATGGGTTGGAAGGAGCTCGGTTTGAGCAGCAAAGCAGCCATTATGGAAGGAAAGCCTTCTTTTAAGTGGATCATTTTTTCAGATATCAGACGTCAAAACAACAAGCAAGAGTGGATGCGTTGCTCTTTACAAGCTGCGGGACAAAATCAAGCTAAGTATGTGGTCACCGCTAATGTTTCACGTCAATCATTCCCATTCCCAGCGATATTCAAACATCAAATCCCCATTTAAACATGAAACAGACTTCTTCCATCGTTTCAAACGGCAGATGAAATGATTGCTTCAACAGGCGCAGAGTATACGAGGGAATACCATTTACTCCGATGCAGGTTTATGGGATAGACTTCGGAATTATGAAGGAAATACCGTATATTAGTTTATGGAAGTTATAATGCAGAGGGTTTCCATTTTCCATATTTATCCATGCTGTCAAAATGCAGTCTACAGCATACTGTGCATAACTGATCTCAAAATGAAACAAACTCTGTGGCTGCATGATATAATAGATAAGATATATCTGAGGTTTATTTGAGAATTCATGGCTGATCTGCCAGGCTTGAAACCGTTGGCCAATCACACCGTTTAGTAGTTTAAATAAAGGAGGACAATGCGGGGTCACTCACGCCATACAGATAGATAGGATGGATGGATGGATGGATGGATGGATGGATGGATGGATGGATGGATGGATGGATGGATGGATGGATGGATGGATGGATGGATGGATGGATGGATGGATGGATGGATACTTTATTGATCCCAGAGGGAAATTCAAGATGTAGCTTGTGTAAGCTGGGGTTCAGGAAACTGATTCAAGAAGATGAACATTAGATTCATTTATTAACAACAATAGTAATAGGCTAATGCTGATACCAAAACAGGCCACATGTCATGATTTACAGGCAGAAGCCAAGCGGGTCTATGTAAAACCACAGGTCCAGCAGCAACCTATAGCCAGAATGGAACAGTCCTGGTTCCACAACCAACCGAATCAGCCTCCTAGAATCAGCCTAGATCGAATAGGACAAAAGCAAAAGCCATCGCTGGCCAAAATGCAAGGCAGGCAACTGTTTGGGGTCCCAGTGATTACATTTCGCTGTTTTTCTGTTGGTGGTTTGTTGGTGATGATGAACACTGGCTGTAGGGTTCCCCCTGTGAATTGCAGCCTAGGGCCCCCCAACAGACTCTAGAAACAGTTAACTATTGTGGGTCACCCCTGTGATATACTGTCCAAGCCCTGCTGATACCTAATACTACAAGAACGTCAGGTTGATTGAAAGCGAGGCTCTAATGAGGTGAGCATGAATAGGAGCGTATGTCACAAACGAATTGTGTTTTGTTGTTAATGTGGTTAAACCACCCAGTCACCCATAAGTGCTTACCAAGAGAAGGCGCTTGAGCATTCACAGTCAAGACGAATCACAGTGCATCCAACAATAACAGCAGCCTAGGTGCTTCTTTCATATGGTGATATGTTTTTTCATATTGTGTAAAAACAGTAGCATACAGAAAGTCCCAGTTTTCCCTGCTGATATGTTTCACTCAGACCACTGCCAGATTCCCAGAATGGATCGCTGTTGAGCTGCCCACTTGAATAGCCTAGCTTTAGCTATAGATTGTCACCTTCCCTCGGTTTTACGCCGAGATCAAAGACAAACACTGTGCCTGACT
This sequence comes from Prochilodus magdalenae, assembly GCA_024036415.1. Taxonomy (NCBI): domain Eukaryota; kingdom Metazoa; phylum Chordata; class Actinopteri; order Characiformes; family Prochilodontidae; genus Prochilodus; species Prochilodus magdalenae. The sequence goes on along the minus strand of JAMWET010001384.1, from coordinate 191,588 downwards.
CTCGACCCCAGCTTAACGGCAGATGGGAAACAGTGCGGCACTGCAATAAACGGGAATACGCAGGCTCCAGAAAAACAGCCCGCTAGCCAAGTATCTTTCCCAACCCATGTAACAGCATCGCTCTCCACGGTCATCTGTCTTCATTAGGCCAGTGTGTTTGACCTGTTTTTCTAGCTCTCTGTCGCATGGAAGAGGTCTGCAGGGAGCTGGTGTGTAGGCTACACTTAGCACAGTTAGCTTGGGTCTACACAAGGCCTCAACCTCGATACAAACAGCTCAGTCAATTACTGACAATAATGGGCTGATAGTAGCCTTTAGCCTGCTTGTGGCTGGGAGGGAGGAATATTTTGTCAGTCATTCCGTCTCCGGGCAGCTTACTTGGAGTCTGGAAAGCAGGAATTAGCGGACACAGAGGGAGACTTCATTTTGTCGTTCACCTCTGCTAAAGACATCAATGAGGCTAACTGGGTTTGATGGAGACTGTCAGACATTTCTGAATGAGTGCGAGCTCACATGCGTCACTCTGTCCAAATTTAGAACAATCATCTTCAGCCATGACTGGAGTCCGGAGGGGCATAGTGAAGAACTCTCCGGTTCACGCACCGTGATGGCTTTTTCACGTGTGGAGCGATTGGATATTTGGTAGATTGTCCGAGGTATCCGGCGACCTGTGGGTTAAATTTGCCTACGGATATTCCTTGTTCTCTTCAAAAGAGCAGATTTCCTTTCAAAGCTGATCCTTCTCCAAGGTGCCTCGGTAATCATTCCCTTTATGAGGGGTCAGTATGAAAATCGCACCCGGTTAAAAATCAGAAAATTGACAGCTCCAAAGATCAAGTGAGGCTTTTATTTCCCCGTGGTCTTTCATTTCATCCACTGATATTCAAATCCAGCTCCCTGTGACTGATGCAGGCTAATCTGTCATTCGGCTCTCTAGCCAGAGGCACTGCGTTTCGCACACTGGTGGAGATGCTGTCAGATCAGAGTTGTCATGTATAACAAAGCATGTTTAAGGGATAATTAGGGCCAGATGGCTGTTTCGGGTGCCAAGCTAGACAGATAGTCCATATGCCCGTCTGTGGCACATCTGCATGACTGTATAAGATAGACTACTCTCACAAGTGTCAGTCACTGCCATCTCTATAGCATCGATGACCCGCTCTTCCTTTGTTAGGCGGAGTTAATGATCATATGCTGCAACAATGTGGTGCCGCAAACACGATCCGGGCAGGGGCCCTCCTTCGGCAAGCCAGTATACAACAAATGGCTAATTCATCTAGAGCAAAACAATCAAGGGAATAACAGCTGCCTAATTGGTCAAGAGCACAACAATCAAAGGGTACAGCAAACAACTAATCCATATAGCGCCAAACAGCCACGCTGGACATTAAATGGTAATGACCAGCCAATTATGTGGGCCTGGGCTTCTGTTTCCTTGACTGCGTTCTACCATTTGCATGTTGATGACCCTCAAGCAGGATCCCTTTCACCGGGACCACTCAAACCAGCACTGAAAAGCAGCCACACCGTGTGGCCGACAGCACGCTGATCAAATTTGGTGGAAAGTCCAGGAATTAGGCCTAGCAGGGCAGCTTTACCCAACACATTTCCATAAATTACACACAAAAAAAATGAAATCTTTCATAAATAGACTCATAAAATCGATACAGCCCATGTAAGCCCATCTGGGTAATTTTGAAATGAACACTCTGGACTAATTTTGGCAGAACGGCTGCCAGTAACAGTAATACCCGCATTAATATCCCCCAGCAAATCTACAACTACAGGAGTGTATTTGGCACGCTGCCCTCCCCATAGCACTTTATTAACTGTGTAGAAATAGAATTTAATGCTTTCCATGTTCCAAAACACACAGCTGGCGTTCTGGGGCCTAATTCGTCATTGTTATTCAAGAGCTTGCTCACCCAACACTTAAAAACGAGATCCTTCTAGATTCTAATTAAGCACTAAGGTACCTCCCAAGGGCTCTGCTTTGGCAAAGCAAAAGCACTTTGATTTATGTAGCACTTTGCTGTTAGCACTCGCAAGGCAGGCTTGCCTGTTGTGAACACACCGCTGATGAGTATGTGTATAGAGCAATTACTCATATTTGTTAATTAACTCCCGCTAACAATGTTTTCCTCCACATTGCGATGAAAACGCAGCAGATTGAATGCAAACATGCCCCGTTATTTCACGTCTCCACCTACAAGCAATTAAAACCAAAATAATTTGCTGTCTATTGAGCCCTCGCTGGGAGGGTGAAACTTTCGGAGCGTACCAAATAACGGCCGTTTAGCCAGCACAGCCAGCAATCACACACTACTGATAGGCTTTTAAAGCTCTAATTAGCTCTCAACCTTGTGGCCGTCCAACGGCATCCCTCTGAAGCGCGAGTGCCGGCGTTGGCGAATTACTCCAAATATCACGGCTCTCTTCGGCTAGCCCTTCGGCCTTGCAATCATTAGACACAAACACTCTCTCCCCCCTCCGGAATCACCGGGGTTAGCCACTGCCACTCTCGCTCTCCCACTACAAACCGGACGGAATAGACACAAGCACTTTCCCGACATAATGTCAGAGATTAAACACAGCATCTGTTAACAGTCACAGAGATTATATGCTAACTCACACTGAATAAATGATAACTCTCTACCACTGAAATAAGACCAAGCGCTGTCCCATCACAATATCGCTGAGATCAGACACACTCAGACTGCCAGCTCAGTGTAATTAGATACAAGTACCTACCAAAACAAAAAGGTTTGACACAGACGTTTGACAGTTCTCTGCATGACACACTGAGATTTGAAACATTTGAACTGCGGACACAAGAGCTTTGTCCTACACATGATTCACTGAGATCAGAAGCAAATGCTTTCCCATTTCTGGGCCAGTAGAATTATATACATGGTCTCATGCTATACATATATTGATGCAGTTCTAAGAACACCCTGCATCTCTACGACAGTTTAACTGCAGATGGAACTCCATAACTTGTAACGTAACTTCAAAAAACTTTTGAACTAGATGCCACCAAAAAGAACAAACAGGATGCTGGAGTGCCTACAGGATGTGTTTTTGGGTGTTATATTTCTGCTTGATTAAATCATCAAGAAATGAAGGGTCTTGCTCCTGTCCAGAGCTGAGCACAATGGTGGCAGGAGGAACTAGACATACAAAGTGCATCATGCCTCCACAGCCACCTCACAGAACCTTTTTTATGTAAACTGGTTATAAATATGCTGCCTGGTGCTTAAGACATGAACCCAATTCCATTTTACCTTTTCCCTTCACCACTTCATACCACTGTTCATGCCTGGAAGAAGGGTGTCCCGATTCTTGTGGGGCCAGAGGGGTTGGGTGAAGTGTTAGGACAGAGCCACTCTCCAAATGGAGAGTTAAGAGGAAATTTCTCAGGATGTCATGGGCAAGCAACCAAAGAACCCCTCTCTCAGTTTACAACAACCATCCCATTATTCATTCATTCATTCATCTTCTATACTGCTTATCCTTCTGGGTCTCTGGTGGGGTGCTGGAGCCTCCTATCCCAGCACTTATTGGTTGGAAGACTGGACAGGCCATCAGTGCATTGCAGGGCAGACACACACATTCACACACAACGGCCAGCTTAGCATCTCCACCTGACTGAATGTCTTTGGACTGTGGGTGGACGACGGAACACCAGGAGTTGCACACTCCACACCAAAAGGACCCCTGGCACCCCAGCCGGAAACGAACCCAGGACCTTCTTACTGTGAGGCAACAACACTACCCACTGCGCCACCGTGCCACCCAAGCATCATAATCTACACAACGGCTTCAGTGTATTCTGATCCTTTTCTGATCACCAGAAATCACCAATAGCACTAACTTAGCTCCAATGAGCAAGGTGATCAACGGGATCATGCCTGAACATACTGACTCCTTTAAACACATTGAAGAGGCAAATAAAGCTTATGGCTACATTCAGAGTCCATATGCGAACACACATCAATTAGGAAACACATTACTCCTGCATTTTTTTCTGGTACAGTAAATGCACCGTCAGAGCGAAACTGTCGCTTTCTGTTTCTACTTAATCTCAACTACCTCCATTACAGTGGCCAAGGGACAGAGATAAAGCAGATAGCAACTTAATTGCCTTCAGCCTTTGACAGAGCACAGATGAATAGGCCTCACTTTCTTTTTTTTCTGCGCGTGTGTGAGTGTGTGTGTGCGCAAGAGAGCAAAAATGGCCGATCACCAGGGTAATTACAGATACTGGAAGTCAAACAGAGTCAGTGTTTCCTTTTTCTAAGTCCCCCTCTGCTGCCTCATTAGCTGCAATCCTAACATCGTTGTTTTCATCCAGATTTTAATACTTTCCTTGCAAAACGCTGCTGGAGCCGAGGAGCGGGCTGAGCGAAGAACTGGAGCGCGCTTGTGCAAACAGTCTTTCCGGGTCTTTCCTTTTTCTCCTAGTCTCTGCAGTCCAGCCATTCGACGTGTGAGCCAAGAAAGCAGGAGGAGATGAATGCTCTCCTATGAGAGGTTTATTAGGGGTGGGTTAAAGGGGGAACGGTTATAAAACAATACTCCATTGAACTGACAGAGACTTTGCATCGAAGGCCTTCTGCTACTGTTGAACAAAGCAGCTGCTCTGCTACATCTGGTGACCCCAGCACAAGTGGACAAGCCCCAGATATGTACGCACCCGGAAACATGCTAAAGTCTCGCTTTTCCTTAAAGCCGAAACCGCGCTAGAGGTCTCCCGGATCCCGTGCTGTCCGGAGACTGTGTGTGTGTGGTTTTATATGAGCGCTGGCAGGACTTTAATAATTGAAATAAAGAGTTGCTCTGAGACCGAGAAAGGTAACAAGTGAGCTGTAAAACTTCCAAATTCATTTCGCTCAAGCTGAGCGTTTTGTTGTCGTTGCTATTCTCCTGCAAGGTCTCGTCAGAGTGTGCTGTGAAATGGCTGCACTCTTCAAATATGACAAGCAAAGCAGCGATCGGAAAAGGCTTAGCTTGACGCTTATTTTAGGACTGTAGACTGTAGAATAACAGACTTCTGCCAAAGACCTCTCTATGGAGTGTTTGTACAGGAACAGAGAGCAGAAGATTGCAGGGCAGGTAAATCTCCCTTCATAAAATTCAAATTGTGCACTGGCTGGTTAACTGGCATACCAGACCTACGCTCCTAAAAATGAAGATTCCTGGACGGTTCTTGAGCTGGGCGTATGGTACAAGCAAAAATAGTCAATTTATTACAGACCATTTACATGATCTGGAGACTCTTTAAACTTCAAAAACATTCTCAACACAAAAGTGGGTCCCTAATAGGTTTGTTAAGGAAACCAAAGTTGTTATTCTATGGTATTCCTTAAAGGAACTCATATTGGCATTTTAAGGGTGCACTGAGTAGGGCCACACGATATCCAATATGATATCCAAGTCACAATATGACATTGTGATTTTGCCATATGCTGACAATACGGAATATCCATTGCCCTCGACATCCACCCATCAAAAGTTCACGCAATCCTTCCCGCTGTGCTCAAACCAGTTGGCTTTATTATTAGAGTATTAATAAATGACTTTGTATTTGCAGCTCATATAGTAGTATATCAATACGTGGCACCTGCATAGCCATACAATATTGCCACACAAATTATTGTGATATGCTGTATGGAAGCTTTGACGACCCCCTACTATTTACGGAGGTACCAGTTCGAGTTATCTCTGTCCCACTGTCCCATATGGTATACCTATATATCTTAGTTACTTATCTTCTAGTAAGAGGTCTTATCATTACTTAATATATATTACTATACTATATTTAGCATTTAGCATTAGCTTGTGTCTAGTACATTCAATCAGCACGCTATTCTGCAACTCCTGCCTGATTTCTGAACAGTGGGCTGATGCTGATATGAGGTACCTTCAATCTACATAACCCCCGATACTTTTACAAATTTGTAGAAACTGGAGCTTGATCCACCTGGGTTAATATAAACGGTTACTTATACAGGGTATTTTTTATACAGGATACTATTTTGTGCAAAAATAAAAAAAGAAAAATCATTAATTACCAAATATCACTTATCACTTAATTACCAAATAACTCTTATGTAGCTGTCAGTCCTTAAATTTAGCTTAAAGCTGTGTTATCCGTTTGCTAACTGTCAATATAGACAATAAAAATGAATATCTTATTTAAATATATATTGTTTTAATGAAGTTTTCTGCTAATAAAACAACTTCCAATAACTATCATAATCAAATTCATAATCACAAATCAGAAAAAATATAAATTTACATTTCCACTGTGCATTAGTCACCAACTAATCTGGTAGTCGATTAATCGCTGCATCCCTAAAATGAATAATGATGCAAATATTTTAGAGCAGTAATCTAGCATCACTAAAATACTCTGCTCTCCCAGGGTGCCCTAAATACATCACCAAATATTGGTATGCACTGGTATGTAATATTGGTCAACCCTCTCAGAAGCCAATCTTTTCTATAACTGCCAATATTTTCGTGTATCCGTACAGCAAACTCAACAACTCAAATCAGCCGCACTGACATATTACCATACAGCACATATTCACACCACCTGTATCCGTATGTCTGTTGCATCGTACTGTAGCGTATTGAATCCGATTCTGGGTTTTAATTACCATAACAACTGGGCTTTAATCACAAGCAAGCCCAGACACACATTCATTTATTCGCCATAACTATTTTAGACCCGCTCTCCTAAAAGCCCTGTATTAAAGATCCGTGTACTCTCTACGGTGTCTTCCTGTGACCTTTACGATCCTTTTGGAAAACAGGCCCATGATAAAGGGTTAGAGAGAGAGCTTTAACTGAACAGTCACAAGCTTTCATAAAACCACACGGCGTGTCATTATTTTCACGCTCTTTCATTACGGCTGGTTAACCTTGGACAACTGTACTGTAACACTTTAATCAAAACCCAGTTAATACCGAGATGATACGATGTAATCTTTCAGCAGCTTTCTCCTGCGTCCAGAAATAAAGAGAGGAAGAGGGGGGTAAAAAAAGAGAAGAAAGAAAGGAAGAGATCTCAAAGGTCTCTAGAGAGAACTTGCTCGAGTCCAATTTACCTGTGCAATTTAATGGAGCTGTGAGGAGGATGAGGAGCGTGAGGGTTGAGGAAGGTTAGCGATGCTTTTCATCGATCTGGCACGTAAAGCAGTTTTGTAGCCGACGATGCCAGAGAGTTCGACGTCGGCTGTCACCAAAGAACATCGATTCGAAAGCGAGTTTTGTAGTTCAAAACTTCTAAAGCATGCAGCGTGTTTCGTGTGCTGCGGTGAGGAAAGGCGTTTTATCTCAGTGTTCTGTTACACACTGATCGTTTTTGGAGAAAGAGAGATGATCATAATGTCTGCTCCTCATCTGTCAAGGTAATACAGACTTCTCAGAGTAACAGAGCTTCAGTATTCTACAAATAGGAATACTGGTTTTAAGACAGGTTCCTTTCTTGTCCTGGTATTTATATGGGCAGAGCAAGCTGATTCTACAAACACATGCACACCTGCAGTCTACTGTAGGATGGAAAGATGTCTTCGTTGTTCATTATCACCAAAAAATGAGTCAATTTGTGTGTTTAAGGTGGTAGTAACCTCAGGCTCCTGCAGATGGCGCTGCACAAGAACGATGGGGATATAAATACCTGCGTGGTGTGAGTGACGGGATTCATAGATTGATGACTGACCCATAGATTGAGATTGGCTGAAAGGAGTGATTGCATGTGGGCGTGGCCAAAGACCATAGTGTGAAGGAAGTAGCTGAATCTGCAGGTGTGTGGAAGCAGCGTATGGTCATACAGGTCTACCAGCAGTGGATAAAATCCCAGTCTACAGGGAATTCTCCTCGGAATTGTGCCAGGGAAGGCATCCACCAAATTTGGACCAACTGACCAATTCTCTGATGCAAGAGTGGCTAAGTACCGAACATAACCATGATTAACCGGCAGTCTTGTTTACTGGCTCAAGCCAACAATAAAGTGGACACCCTAGCAGTTTTGGCCTGTACCTCTATTTATAAATAGTAAACTGTGACTCGCTCAATTGCCCAAACTGTATGACCATAGTCCATCAGCTCAATGATCAACAAAGTGCTTGCCAGGAATGTGTTAAGCCACTTACCAGGAGAGTCAGAATGGTTACCAGTTGAGGCACTATTTCATAGAGGTAATGCTGTTGGAATATATGTAGGCTGCCTCAAAATGTTCCCCCAAAGGCAAACATGAATCATTTATGATCATCATATTCCATAACCATCATATAGAGCTGACCATTGCCTACTAGCTCATCGTAATGTACAACTTGTGTCACAACTTGACATCCTGGAGGATTGAGAGGGTTGTCGCTTGTCTCTCCATGGACAATGCGAAGCAAACAGCAAGCTAGATATGGAATTTCTGTGGACAGGAAGTCTAATGAGAAGCTCTTTTATAGCTTCTGCCGTCTGTAGGCATTAAGCAGGTATTTGATCTATAATGTTTGAGCTGTAGCAGTGGGTATAAACACAAAAGTAAACAATGAAATAATGAAATAAATATCGAAATTGTAAAAATTCAATGGTCGTATGATCGTAGTATCGGCACAGCTCTACCAACATAGCTATTCAGAAATGTACTTTTGGCAAAAGCATCAGCGTGTGTGCAAGATCTACAATCTTCCCACCATAATTCATCTAGCACACATTTTCTAAAAACGCTCAACTCCAACCTGAGTGGTTTCTAATGGCGAGGTAGCGGGTTTTCAAGCCCCCTCCCCATGTCGATACTTTCCCCATAAGCTCCAGATGGGAACCAGCTGCTCCGCTTCCCTAATACAACTTTATTAGAACCCCAATGCAACATTCAGTCGCTGTGTAGTACAGAGGGAAGGGCCGGCGTGTTTGTAAAGGATGCTTCTGAGGCCAATAAAAATCACATCAGCAATGAAGCAATCACTGTACGATTTTTGGAAAGCAACTACAAAGCAGCCACTCTACCCTTTTTAATACGCGCATGAAATAAATATCAGCACTGAGGGAAACCATATGTTTCTGTGAAAGGCTCACGCTGCTTCAATCATCTTTTCGTTTTTTCTTCCCCTCCGGAGCGGAGTTAATGCTCACCGAAATCTCTGCTTTTAAACTCCGCTTTTTTCGCTCGACATCAAAACGGAGAACGTGTCAAAATGTGTTACGACGTGATCGACCTCAAACGCGCTTTCATTTAGCCACATTAGCGAAGAGAGGAGCTGGAGAAGGGTGGAATCCGCACGTTGCCGGCTTTGCAGGAAACTGGAGGTTTGTATTACAATGGAAAACATGCTGTCGTGGACACGAAAACAATTTCATGGTTGGTGAACTGGAAGACAGTGCAAACATGTGTGTGAAAGGTCCCTGTTTTCCTCCGTGTGTCTGATACACTATCATCTCCACACGTGCTATAGTCAGATGATTAATTGCCCAGGGTAGTTCTGTCAAGCACAGTCCAAAGAATGAGCTTCCAGGCTTTTAATGCGAGCGTCCTTGGAGCGAGTGAGTACACAAGCCCAATTTTGTTTAGGGTAACATTTAGAGGATCCTCTAAATCATACTACACTGAAGTTCCGATGCGCCAGACGTTGGACAGCGGACATTTGGACTCAAGCTCAAGGGCGGAAAGCCATCGAGGAATCAACTGCGTTATGGATCCAAGCTTTGTAGTGATGATGTGGGGCTCTAATCTACATACAGAGACCAAGCAAATCCTCTCAAGGACAGGACTCTGACAAAGGAAAAATGAAGGGAGAAAGGAAAACGTGCTTGAGAGGCCACGACAGGGAAAGAGGATGCGCGTAATATCTAACATTTCATTTAAAATTATGGCAAATTGCATTCCCCGGGAAAACAAAGGGTCCTCATTCTTATCAAACTAATGCACTCCTATAAAAGATCCCATTAAAATCCCGGGAGAGGATGATGGTGCTTTTCCAATTTATATTAGCTTTTTTTGTGGAGACTATTAAAGTTTATTTATTGGGTGAAGATGACTTCAAATGGCACCGTATCGGTGCTCAGGCAGAATTGGATTAGCAGGGATTTGAACATTACCCTGCTACCCTGGATGGCGGTGTTGGAGCCAGGGATGAATGGGGCTAGCTGGAGGATCAGTAACTGATGACCTTTCTGAGCCAATAGCAAACACACACACGGTTGCCCCATTTCCATAACACAGCACCCAGCTGTGCTGGAGGACCTTTCCTGGTTGGGAAATCCCAGAGAATCGCAGGATGAGGAAAGATAAACACAGGCAGAGTGGCAGTGGCCGAAGAATGTCAAAAAGAGCCTTTGGCCGGGCCACACTTGAGACCATGGCATTAATGCGAAGGTGCGGCGAAAAAGAGATGTTCCTCCCCGGACCCCACCCCTCCCCCCGACCCAACCGGCCATTTTCAGCGTGTTCTGTTTGCACATTCAAATGAGTCTTTTATTTACTGCCACTCTCTGAACTCTTTGCTCACTGAGCCCTACTAGTATTTGAACACCTGCTGTTTTTGTCATGGGCAACCAGGAGCCGCACAGGATTGTGGGTACGTGAGGCACAACAAGGAGCGGTGAAACAAAAGACTAATGGAATAATCCGATTTGTATAATTTCACCTCATCGTCTGACGCACAACATTAGACACTTCATTCTCCTGCCTCATTAATGAGGGCAGGGGGTTCTCACTGTCCCTCCCTCTCTCACCATCACTCCAAATGGATGTCAAAACAGAGACCCATGCCTGGGTGAAATGAAGAGGACATAAACGAGAGCAGAAAGGAATACAGATATCTAGAAACCGAATCTGGTGACTCTATCAGGTTGCATACTGTTTCTAGAAGTAGCTGTAGCTCTAGAAGTTTTAACAATGCTAAAAAGAGCATTAGCATGTAGCATGTGCTACATTGGCCTCTGATATATCAATGTTATGGCAGGTTTACAGGAGAGGGCAAAAACCTCATTGAATTCCAATGTTAGTCAATGGAACCAGACTGGTTCCAAGCAGTTTTGGGCTATTTCTGTTGGTCCATTCATCATGAAACTTTCACACAGGGTAAACAGAAGCTGCTGTGTTCAAATGATGCAGAAAAATAAATATCGACACAAATGGAGATACATGTTTCCTTCGGACACGACATATTTGTTCTTTAGGGCCAGGGCTGGACAGCCTATTCTTCGGATATTGGTTCGTTGGGTAGGTTTTCAGATTTTCCGGATTTGGATTCGGATATTCAGGAATTTCTTTTTTTATATAAATGAATTTAATAAAGGTGAACTGCAAAACACTTTCACAGTGAGCGTTCTCAGGAGAAGCTTACTCAGCTTTATTCTTAAGAAACACAGCCTCTTCGGCTCAAAAGCCCAGCCCTCTGCTCTACTTCGGCATGTCACTTCTTGGCAGGTCTAATTACGCCTTACGTCTAGTTGGTGTATCTCAAAAATAAGGACGAAGCGAATGTTCAGCAAGCAAAACTTCTTTAACTGAAAATGGCAAAAAAATCACTTCCGGTGTTCGGCCGAATAAGCACAATGATGTTTTTAATGACACTGACCTTTTGCTAGTTCATGGATATAGACGAAAACGGGAGTGTTAATAAGTTTCAAGCATTCGAGACTTCTAATGGAATAGGGAAAAAGAGCCGTTACAGGGAGGCATCAGATTCTTCGAGGTCGGTTTTGGCCAAAATATTTGATTTCAGTGCATCCCTACTTAAATTTCCAGACTGTTTTAAGCAAATTATGAGATTATTTAACTTATTTTTGGATATCTACTTATCTACATTTTAATAAGCCAGAATTTCTGAATGTATTGGCAGATCATTTGACCTGATTCAGGTAGTTTCTTAAGGTATGTAAAAATGATCTGTCAGTACAGGGAAAAAATCTGGCATACTCAAATCTAATACACAGGTAAAAACATCCAGAAATATGTTCATTCAAATTCAAAGTAGCTTAAAACTCAAAATGAGAACTTTTAAGATGAATCGACTTGATATTAGATCATCTGATTTACCAAGATATAATTTGTTGCTGTGTAAAACAGCCGGGCATGAACATTCCTTCTGGATATTTGTTTTCGTTTTTCCATAAAGCGCATGTTAGACCACTGCGCTACTAGCTCCTAGCTTATTAGATAAGCTAGCAGGCCTGATAGACAAAGTAAAGCTTCAAATGTTTGCCGTTGCTCTGAAGCCCAAAAAATGGACTATGGAACAGCCCTAGCAATTAGTCGTAACGTTGGTATGACCATTGCTGCATTCTGTTTCTAGGCACTGGGTTGGGAAAGACAGTGAGGGACTTTTTGACTTGGAACTCTGAAAGAGAGGTTTTATAGTCCCGCAGACCGATTCCAGTACACTCTACTGTGCGTTAGCGGAATGGTGCAGTAATTAGCTCGTGTTCCCTGTGAGCAGTTGCACATATGGCCTTGTGCTGAACGCGTTTTTAACTACCGGTTAAACTTGAGGAAAACTGAATAGAGGCAGAAATGGATAGGTATCTCATGGCAGCCTTTGAAATAGAACTGTGTGGGTGTGCAAAGCCTAACATTTATGGGACAAAATACTTCTCGAGCCGCACACTGACAAATGACTGACTGGCTCTTAGAAAACAGCTCGGAGAAATCGCTGTTCCTGGGGCAATGAGACTGTTTCCTTTAATAAATCAGAGAGGCTGAAGCTATCGGAGGGGGAAACAAGGAAAACAGAACGGTGCTGGAAAGAACAGCCCAGTGAGCACCAAAAATATTGTGTTTAAATAGTTATTAGACCCCCGCAGACCCAAACAGAGCCCTAATTATTCTAAAAAAGAGACATCTGCGGACTGGGGGGGGGAGATTCTGTTGGCATTGCTAGTAGGATCAGAACAGGCTTATATATCTGATGCTGCTTCTCAAATTGGCTACAATACTCAGCCAACGCTGTTTATGTTTCCGTTGGAACCTACAGCGCACTAATAACCAGACGGTTCATTCTGTTCTGCTTCTGTAGATTTGAGGTCATAAAACTGGCAATTGCTAATCAAATTACAATCTCAGAAATGACATAAAAGACCACTGACACAGGAATTTCCTATAGAGGGGTGCTGATCCTGCTGACTGGGACCGCAGATTTAAATTAGATGGATGTATTTATTGGCTTGGGGTGCACTTAACCGGGAGGAATAACCAGGTTTGGTGCCAAAATATCTAACAGCAATATATATATGAACATGAAGCATTAACCAAGCTCACAAATTTCACCAGGCCAAGTATCTGTAATATGCCCATATTGGATGACCATAACCCAATGCATCTTGATGGAGAACACAAAGCAGATAGGGGTGTAAGAAAATACTGAGTATTGCAATATTGAATATATATACATACATATATATTCATGAAAACCGATACTGTGTTTTTGAGAATCGCGATATATATATATCTATTCTCAAAAACACAGTATCGGTTTTCATTGAGTAGACCAAAAAGTCAAACGTCAAATCACTTACAACCAGTAAAAACATGTAGAGGAAAATTAAATAACGTTAAAATGAACTAAAATCAAGGTTAACATAAAAATTATTATTTATTAGCTAGATAAAAGATTATTTTCTACTTGCCAAGAAATAATTTTCTGCCGTGTGGTCATCCTACATTAGTCAAACATGTCTGGTCAAACGTGGTACACTAATTAATAGAGTAATGCTAGCTCATGTGTTAGCTTTGTGGCTTTGCTCAGTTCTACACGTAATTCTAGACATTTGTGCGGGTGCAGCATTAATGCAACCAGTGTTAACTAGTCAGTACACACAGCTAGCAAGTCTGTTTGGCCACCGCAGGAAGGAAAAGACAAATAAATGGTCAATTACAAATTATTTATATGATAACTACTGCTGAGCTGTTTCCTGATCGAGTCAGCGCTAATAGAGTGGTTCATTTTGTGTTGCGTTCATATATCCGACTGTTAGATAGCAGTGTGGTATATATGGACGCTTCCACTGAAACATTAACAACTAGCCTATGGAGAATGTGTACATCAGCAAAGCAATGGTTTTCCTAAAATAAAATTTTTAAAAATCATGATTTATTACCTTGCTTACAGTATCACAATATATCGCAATATATAAAATCGTAAGTGCTGTATCTTCACACATATCATATGGCCATCATATGGTTCTCGCTGATAGGCAGGCCTAAAAGCAGATCCCAGATAAAGCCTTCTCACATCCTTCCACAACCTGAGATACTTCTTAAAGATAATGAACCAAAAGAGGTCCCAGACTTCAGAGTCAGAAGCGGAATATCTCCTGACCGATCCGACCAATCATCATTCCATTTTGGCTTCTGTAAACAATGAGGTTTGGAGGAGAGCTCTGGAAGAGGTTTCCCAACAAAAGGACAAGGACACTCTAAACCTTCTCCACATTGTTCGCTGGCATCAGCGCAATGTGAGCTTGTGCTCTTCGAGCAGCCAGGGAGAAGAGGACGAATTCCTGACTTAAAAAGAGTCTTCGAAATCTTTGTCCCACGCAATCTCAGAGGACGATCTGATGACACTTTTCAGCGTCTCTTAATCAATGCTCCTTTTCTCTCCGCCTCCTCCTTTCTTTCTCTCTGTGAAACATTAATATGGAGCACAAGCACGCACCAACATGGCAGGTGGCCTACTGATGGCCAGGTCAAAGATATGGTAACAGGACACGCCAGTTTCTCAGACCTAACCACTTGTTCCCTGTACAGAAAGCGAAGCCATTTACCAAACAAAGTGCGGATGGTTTTTCAGTATGCACAGAAAAAGTGTTTTTTGATTTCTTATTTAACCTTTAGTTTAACCAGGCAAGTCATTAAGGACCAATTCTTATTTACAGTGGCGGCCTGGCAAGCAGCAACGCCACTTGAGTAGGAGAGACAGAGCAATAAAATAAACAACAGAAGGAGGAAGAGAAAAAAATTAACACAACATCAAACATCATTAGACATCAGCAGACACATGCTGGGCTTAAAAATACGCAGTTGGTGGGAAAACAGGCACAGGTATCAGTACAAACCTCCAGTGTGTGATTCAGAAGATGATCCATACCTCGGCAAGTACAAAGGATCTTATTAGTTAGTTCGTGTATCATTATCATTAGAATTTCTTATGTTTTGCTTGTTTTAGGCTCATTTTAAGATTATGTAACTTATTTCCAGATGTTTTCACCTGGTGTGGGTAGATTTTATCAAGTATGTTTCCTAAGATGAGAACTGAGGACGTTAGGCGTATTAAAGTCTCTTAAAACCAGTAAAAACGTCTAGAGATAAATTAAATAACCTTAAAATGAGCTTAAGACAAGCTTAACATAAAAATGAAGTTTAATTAGCTAGATAGAAGATTATTTTCTGCCAAGAAATCATTTTCTGCCATGTGGCCATCCTACATTAGTCAAACAGGGCTGTATTTACCATCTTGGGTTAGTCTCTCTCTCTGTCTCTCTCTCTCTCTTCCTTTCTCTCTCTCTCTCTCTCTCTCTCTCTCCCTTTCCCCCTCTCCCTTTCTCTCCCTCTCGCTCCCTCTCTCTCCCTCTCTATCTCTTTTTCTCTCTCTCCCTCTCCCTCCCTCCTTTTCCCTCTCTCTCTCGTACCCTTTTCCCTCTCTCTCTCTTTCTCCTTCACTCCCTTTTCTCTCTCTCTCCCTCCCTCCTTTTCCCCTCTTTCTTTTCCTTTCTTCTCCCTTTCTCATCCTCTTTTCTCTTTCTCTCTCTCTCCCTCTCTTCTCTCTCTCACTCTTTCTCTCTCTCTTCTCTCTTTCTCTCTCCCTCCCCCTCTCTTCTCTCTCTCCCTCCCTTCCCCCCCCCTCTCTTCCTTTCTCTCTCTCTCTCTCTTTCCCTCCCACCCCTCCTTTTCCCTCTCTCTCTCTCCCCCTCTCCCTCCCTCCTTTTCCCTTTTTCTCTCATACCCTTTTCCCTCTCTCTCTCTCTCTCTCTCTCTCTCTCCCTCCTTTTCCCTCTTTCTTTTCCTTTCTTCTCCCTTTCTCATCCTCTTTTCTCTTTCTCTCTCTCTCCCTCTCTTCTCTCTCTCACTCTTTCTCTCTCTCTCTTCTCTCTTTCTCTCTCCCTCCCCCTCTCTTCTCTCTCTCCCTCCCTTCCCCCCCCTCTCTCTCTTCCTTTCTCTCTCTCTCTCTCTCTCTCTCTCTCTCTCTCCCTCCCACCCTCCTTTTCCCTCTCTCTCTCTCTCTCCCTCTCCCTCCCTCCTTTTCCCTCTTTCTCTCATACCCTTTTCCCTCTCTCTCTCTCTCTTACATTTGTCACTCAATAGGCCCAAACGCTCTCAGGTTACAGACCACAAAGTACACACAGTACAAGCACCTTAAGCCCACAATCAGGAAGTGAAACAACACCACTGTGCACGATTAGCTCTGAGCTCTCCATCACATCAACATACTGAACATGCATGTTTCATCTTTCAGTGCACGTGTATCTCAGCTGGAGCCCACACACCACCTTTGGGTTCCCCAAGACCTTGTTTAATGGGTGGTTCTTTGTAGACCTTGAACTGCCATATATTACCATAGTCCTTACTGAAGAACCCAGAACGGAAAACAAGCCCTAATATAGCAAGACTGGGATTTTAGGGGGCTAAGATCGTCTGTTCAGACAAGCTCTTCTGGAGTTGCTGTTTCTCAGATCAGAATATGTTTTGAATAGGGCTTCACCAAACGACTAATTGGGTTGTTGAAAAAACTATAAATTATCTAAACAATAACTGATTAATCAGAATATGAAACATTTGGTTAACAAATGACTCCAGCTTTTGTGTTTGGTCTGAGGTTGCTTTATGCATTTACTAACTAACAATGAAGCCAATAAAAACGAAACCCGTATTTAAACATTCACTGGTTTAATGAACTTTCTGGCAAAAGCAAAAGATAAATAAAACTGAAAATTTAAAAGTCAAGGGTGTGCAAAACGTAGGCAAACAAAACACTAGTTCTCTAATCAAGTGAATACAATTTTTTTAATAATTAGATTTTTTTTTTTTTTTACAGTGTATTCTGCCATCTGTCTACATGCAGCCACATTGTTGCAACCAAATTCTACAATCATGAATCTTCACTGAAATGGAGGAAATGATGCCACCAACTAACCCACTACTCATTTAGCTGCCAACTAATTAAGTCAATTAACTGTTGCATCGTTACACTTCTTCATGTTAGCATTGTTTGACGTTAGTGTTTACAATTTCAACTTTACTAGCAGACTATAATTAGCAGTGTTTAATGGGGTATAAAAAACAGGCCTCTTTTAGAACACCACAGAGACGCTCTAGCGTCTAGAGATCAGACGAGCTCTAGAGGCTCTTTAGTGTTTCGACATATACACTTACTTGCCATACAAAGCCAGTGGAACCAATCAGATTCGACTCCATTGTCTCCAACTTCGAGACCGCCATGGCGTCTGAGACCGAGGCTGGCTTAACAGTATAAGCGCTCATGTTTGGAGAGCTAATCGGAAGCCGTGAGGTTAAAGATGTCCTCTACAGCAGCTGATCTCATTAGGCTAATGGTGGGTATCAGCTACAGATTAGCATAATTATGTTTATTAGCTGCGCAACAGCACTCCATATAGATAATCAATCACATAGAAGATTTTAGGTGAGTGATGGAGCCCGGCGAACAGGCACTATCAATGGAGGAATTTTCTCATTGCACATACGCTCACACAAATACACTCAGAGTGGCCACATCGCTTGTATCAAACACTGGAAAGCTTGCAGCGGCCTTGGCTGTGTGGCGCAAAACAGGACATCAGAGTCTTATCTGTGTGTTTCCACCGAACTGGGCAATCTCTCAACCACGCAACACGCTCTCTCAGAGTTATGTGATGTATTTATAGGGTGTATTTATGGGATATATGACTACAACTGCTACCAGCGAGTGACTCTCTCGTCCTGGAACCGCAATCGCATTACAATCCAAGTTCATCTAGGACAAGGATCAATAGACAGAGAACCAGAGAGAGTGGGACCGAGAGATGAGCACTTCATTTGATTTGGGTTCATCTTTCTGAAGAGAATGTGATATGATTGGAAGGTCACTTCGGTGCGTGTCTCGGGGTAGTTCATCTTTCTGACATTTCGTTCACAGAGCAGAGGTAAATTCACCAGCACTTACTACTAAGTGTATCTTTTGGAACAGATTTTAAAGTTCGGCCTCTAGTCTTTACTAAAGCTCTACATGATGTAGCACCAGTTCGTATCGTAGAATGTTGAATGTTGATGTTTTATTAGACAGACGAGCTCTAATAAGTCAACATCTCTCTTGAACTTGGGGTTTAATTGACACTCCTGGCTCTTTGTGGTACTTATAAATGTGATCTAGTTCTTCAGCTAATTAGAAGTTTCTTCTCTTACCGAAGAATACTGTCTGTAAACCTTACAGTTTGTTACTTGAGTATGAGTAAAGCTTGTTACTCATTAGTACTAATTATTAAATTTACGGTAGTTAGCTAATTTAGTATTAAGGCTAATCATATTACAGGTAGCCTAGTGTTAGGAGTCTTACCCAAGGTGTAGCACAGCGTAGTCACCCAGACTGTGATTCGAACCCCAGTCTCCCACATGTGGTGTTACCCACTGAGCTACACCATTAGTGCATTTTTTCCCCAAGAGGGCGGAGCCATCACTGCAACATGATCTAATAGAATCTCATGAGATTTTTTTCACTCTAGTTCTACCAATTAAGCCAAAATCTCACATTGTAATACATTAAGACATGAACACAAAGGAACAGGACTGATGTACCAGCAAAACAACAGTGATATCTTAAAAACTAGCACAGCTCTTTAAACCAGCCTTTGTGAGGAATGGTGAAGTAGCAAAAATGAAATTCATTCAGGAAGATAGCGGCATGTCCTGACACCCATGAAATGCTATATTGTAAAACCCCTATGAAGTCTATAATGTATTTTTGCCATAACACAGCTGTACTTCAGCCTGATTGTGTTATAAGTGTTCTATGATCTACTCAGGAATATTTATTGTGACATACCATGTACTACAGTGCAATAAAACCCTAACTACATAATAGTATGGTTTCGCGCTGGAGGTCAGGTTATGTCTACCATTATTCAACATTCATATCGTATTCAAGAAACACATTTCACCATCTGTCATCACGATACATGATGTAACATGATGTCACCCTCTCTGCTCGGCAAATCCACTGACAACAACGTTTACCGTTTTATGAGCCGCTGATATTATGAAGTGATGAAAAATAACATAAAGTAACGTCTGGAAGTTTCCCCGGACGGGCCGAACCGCGGCTCGGCCTAAGGAAACGCGGAGCAAAACCTTCACATCTGCTTCCTCTTCAGTAAAATCTCCATCTAGGAGCTGTCGTTTGAAACCCGATCGCCCAGACCCGATGTTGTTTCCCTTTCAACACTTGATCATTCCGGTGTTTTTTTGCCCACTGCAAATAGAAAGACACTTTGTCTGGACAGCCACCATGGCAACAGTTATCAGTGTTGTTGCAGTGTTGCTAAGGAAGTGGCAGGAACTGACAGAAGACTCAATCTAAAAGCACAAAGGCAGAGAAACAATGCGAAACCCTGCGCCTCTTTTGCTAATGTGACATCCACACAGCTGTCTTTCATAAGCACCAGAGACCAGAGCATGAAAAAAGAATAATAAATAAGTTAAGGTAAAATAAATTTTGCATGGCTAGTGCTTGAAAGTGTGGCACTCTCACTCTCCCTGTTCCAACTTTGTGCTAAAAATATGATCCTTTTTTCCCCCGCTTATGATTTCTAACTACACAGCCCCGAACCTGACAAATCCACCAGCAATGTTCTCTGGACTGACAGGGTACATTTGGGAAAGGAATCTGAACATGTCTGAAACAGGTATCCACTTCCTCCAGACGTAAAAACCGTCCTGGATTAAGGATTAGTTTACATCAGTCAAGCTTTGTGGAGAAGCTGGGCCAGAGCGAGCTACGCCCAGGGTGTGTTCATGTAAAGTAGTGTTTGGACAGGTGCAGAACAAGTGCGTCTATGCAGATCCTTTAAAACAAAGACCTCGGTGTTTCTCTCGTCATGCCTGAAGGACATGATTATTCTGATTGATTCTCCAACCCATCCAATCCAATCAGATCCCTAAAACCCATCCCTAGTACGCCATGTTCCACATACTACACTATTAGCACCTACACTCTACACTCACTAGGACTGGAAAAACTGACAACCATTGATCTGCTATGTGTCATAGCTTCTAGATAAAACCCTAAATCTAGATTCTTGATTTACTACTTCAGTTTTCAGATTAGGCTTAATCCAAGCCCATAAAACCAGCCCTTCATGAACTTGTTACAGGGCTATTAAACACTATATGGTTTATTACATGTTTATTATCCAGTAACTAATGTATTATTACTATTTCTAGTCAGAATTACTGGTACTGGTATCTTCTATGAGTTGCAGTTGTAGTAAGACTAGTGGAACCGAAGTGCACACTCACATAGCGGCTTTGGCAGTTTAACAGAAAAAAAATTAGACTTATTACCCAGTTATTAATGTATTATTACTATTTTCAGTAGTATTTTCAGAACTACAAATTATTTGGCATGTACTGTGGCAATAATACGAATGAGTCGTAGTTGTTGTTTGATTGATGGAATTGAAGTGCACACTCCCATAGAGGTTTAGGCTTATTATCTAGTAATTAATGTACTATTACTATTATTAGTCCATAACTAATACAAATGATTTGCTAAGTACATACATGTATGAGCTGTAGTTATAAGAGAGCTGTAACTGAAGTCAACCCTCACATAGATGCTTTGGCAGCCTAACAGGGAAACCAAGGCCCATTTTCCAATAATGAATGCACTATAACTATTATTAGTCAGTAATTACACATTATTTGGTAATTACTGTGATAATAATATGAAGAGTTGTTATAAAAGTGATGCAACCGACGTGTACACTCATATAAAGGCTTTGGCAGATTAACACAACTATTATTAGTCAGTAAGTACTACAAATGATTTGGTAATTACTATGATAATAAAACAAGGGTTGTTATAAAAGAGTGATGCAATTGACGTCCATGCTCCCATAGATGCTTTTGCAGTTATGGAGGCAAAAGCTATTGAACTTAACCCATACTTAACATCATATTTTAAATTAACCATGTTTCCTGTAGAACTACAAGTTGCTAAATAAGTTTTGGTGTTTGCTAGCTTGTTACACTAGCCACCACACTAATTAGCAAGCTGCCTCCTAAGCGTTTAACAAGACCTCTGAGATATTAGCCACGTATTAAAACATCACTGATAATTGGGAAATGGTTTGTCACAAGCGTGTTGCACAGAAGAAGCAGGCTTCTTTGAAGTGTAGTGCTAAACCATGCTACTTCATCTCAGCATATTCGAGACTATGAATACACAGTCTATTTTTGCTAACTCTCGAAATGGCAAAAGTGTACACTGTTTTTATGAGGACGATTGAGTATAGTGCATAGTCAGAAAGGAAAAAGAAAAGTCCTTCAGGGCTAGGGTTACGCCTAAGCTTGTGGTTCAGGTCAAGGGTCATAGGCCAAGGCTTCGGTTTAGGGAGTTAACATTTAGCTAGCATTAAGCCCTTATAGATGAAAACATCCCACCAGATAGAAAGGTATAGACTTTTCCAGTGTGGAGTGCGTATGACGAAATGACAGCAGCTGTGTACACTCCAACAGAGCAAACACAGAGCACGGCGAGCAGTTTAACCCCTGCGTGCCTGATCCATCACAAAAGAGTGATGTAGCCTCGGGGAAAAGTGTGTGTGCCGCAGCACATCTGAATGGGTGTTTTTGTTTGCTTTTGTGCTGGTGTAACAATGCGTGTGAGAGGGTGTGTGAATGTGTGTGTGTGTGTAAGGGAGTAGAAGGGTCTATGAGTTTAAATGCCTCTGTAAATTACCATCGCTGATGGTTGTCACCTCATTTCCTTTTCTCCTTTGTTCTTTGTACAGGAGCATGAAATAACAGTTTCCAAAGGCTGACACAATCAGGCCTTTGTTCCCGAAATTCTTCCCTTTACATCACCTTAATAAACTCCATTCCTCCATGCAGTCCTGGCCCATATATAGAACAGTATATCAGTATTAATGCGACTGTATGATAACAGGTTTTAAGCGCTATTGGTTTTAATAGACAACAAGCAATGGGATAACATCACCATGTTATGTTTTATTATACGATATTGATTCTCGAAAGGACAGTGTTGATTTTTAATGACTAATTTACATGTAAAGACGGTGGTTCATTTTGGGCTGTGTTTAAATCACTACCACTAGATGGCAGTATGGCAATCTACCTTCAGTCATCAAACTCCAGCGTAAACAAGTAGCATAAGGGCGAATGGCTAACATCCCCACTAGCACACCTATGGTGGTGTGTGTTTATGCTATGCTGGTTTTCGGCTGGCTTACAGTATCGCAATATGCCTCAATACGCCGAATCATAACTCTAGTATCGTGATACGTATCAAATCGACGGGGTCTGGCCAATACAGAGCCCTATCCTGTTAAGCTGCATTGTCTGAGCAATGTATATCAGTGGGAGGGGGATTTAGATTAATTTGGAAAGCAATATGGAAATAGGGATGCCCAATGATTCCGGAACTGGGAATCATATATGTAGTGGTAGGTAACTGCTTGGTTGGCGCTGGACAGATGTTTAAATGTTTAGCCTACTGTGCTAAATGAGTTAGCGTTTGGTTCGTTTTACTGCATTTGTAACCACATAGAAACAAATCTTAGGTATCTCTGTAAAGCTAATCCAGTCAGAGCCAATATATTATTAATTATTATGTATCAGCATCAATATATAGGTGAAAAATATCAGACATTGGGATCAGCCAGGGATTCCCACATCAGTGCATCCCTAATTCAAAACACGAAACTAAACAAACCCAATGCTTTCTTTCCGAAGACCTGCTTTCAGTCAGGCTAGCTTTTCCCAACTGCATATAGATCAATAATACCTACAATTATTAGAATATCATATCAGAGGAAGACAGAACTGAACAGTCCAATCCAAATAAGCTATGCTATGCTAAAGGGCTTCACTATCCTAAATATCACCACATACTACGATATCACGATACTGACTTTTACCCATACTGCCCACACACGTACCTCCCTACCGAGAACTGCAAAGCCGTCCGCACACATCATGATTCCAACATCAAATATGAGAGGTGACATTAAACCCAGGCTAATCCGGCTACGTATAATCCCGTCTTCAATCTCGCCCATTCATTTATGATTTGTTCGACATGTTTTGGTGAACAGAGAGGAAAGAAATTAGCCTGTGCTCCGCCAGTGATGTGTTTCTGAGGCAATTTGTCACGAGTGTGTGTACACACTCGCCATCTGTTAGTATAAACCCCCACTTGCAGAGGCACAAACACACACACACACACACACACACACTTCCTGACACAAAGTCCAGCGGGGTCGCCATGGAGAGAGAGGGGCACAAAGAGAAACGTCCATTCTTGCATAACTGAATGAAGCTTTTCATCGCAGATAGAGGTGGGGAGGAGGGACAATGAGAGAGCGAGGGGAGAGAGAGAGAGCGAGAGAGTGCATGCGCGAGAGAGAGAGATGGCCAAAACTGCTGACAATCCCCAAACTGTGGCCAACCTCAGCCTAGAAAAATGCTGCCTCATTATTTGTGATACTATTACTCTCGCTATCGCGTTTTAGCCAGGCATTTTCTTTGGCTAGCCTGACTCCAAAGCTCAGAATAAGGCAGGGTTAATAAACCAAAGATAATAAACTCAAACGCTTACACGAATAAACACGTGAACTGTCAGTTTAGTGACTCCCTCGCGGGACGGACCGATTCGGGGAAAGAACCTAATAGCGATTTTTCAGACTTACATTGCAACTGCCCTGCCCTGCATCTGCCCTGAGGCCTGACCCCTGAATGCAGTGTGGCAGACTGGCGGTAAGTCGCGGTTGGGAAGTCACAACACATGCAGGTTTGGTTGCCTCGGACTGATCTCGGTAATCTAGAGCCAGTTCACAAGCTTAATAGGTTCAATTTCCCCATTTGATCTTAAGACCATGTTTTTGATAATGTAGGCTATTATCCAAAACCTGCACTTTCATTCTGCAATTTCAATAATAAAGATCAATCTTCCAGCCCCACTCCCTCTGTCAAGTGTTTCGGCAGACGATTTGATCTACCGGGCAGAGTGCATACTTGACATTACTGTAAAACTACTATAAAAATAAAACTAGCCTCGCTAATGACATCCACATGCCTACGAGCCCGGCGCTGTTAGTTTAGAGTGTCAACTCCGACTTTGTCAGTCCGACATTGTTGTAAATCGCAGGCCAAACAAATCAAAAGGCCCCGGTGTAGCGTACTGACATTCAGAAGCACTTGAAAACAACCAGAGATCCCATGGCACGCATTTAAGCGCACGAGTTAAAGAATTCCACTTGACTTCCAGCGAAAAAATGACATTAGCAAAACAGCATCGTCCGAAACAATGTAGGCATGTGTTCGCTTAAGCCTTTCAGAAGTGGGCCGTTTTCCTTGTAAATTTTCCCTGACTGCTACCACATGTGTGCTCTGTCTAAACCCAACGCTCCAGCCCAAAACCGCACTCAATTACCCCAGGACCATAGAGCAGCGAATCGGCCCGCGGCGGCGGCGGCAGCCAATCAGCGGCCTCGCGGACCTTTAACTACAGTCCCGAAAATCCCGCCAGAGCCCGTCAAATCCAAAACCACACGACCGGCAGCAACTCGGACCTAATGCCGTACCTCGGGGTAATTCATACTGAATATCGAAAAACGAGGAACAACAGCTTCGGACTGCCAACCCCAGCGTTGTTTCCCAGCAGGCTGAGATTGTGGCCCTGATTTCTTCCCTAATCCCAATGCCTCTGTTTCAACAACAGCCCTGTTTCCTTTTTCCCTGCGCCTGAGGACATTTTACTAACCGAGGCCTTAAAGAGAGTCCTGCTTTTCTCCCTCTCCCTCTTTCATCTCATATCTCATTTCCTTTCAACTGTCCAGCCTCAGCCACAGCTTCATTAGACCTGAGTGCGGAGCCTAATTAAGGTTTGTGCCGCTCGTTTGGATACGGCCGTAGATTTAAAGCAATCTGAGGACGTTTCCAAGAGCTTCCGACTTTGTGGGCATTAAAACTGGATTGAGTCCCTCCGACAGAACTTCTCTGAAGAGGAACACTGGTTTGAATAAGAGCTAGTATCGGTCTTAAGTCCTGAGGCACCTTGGGCTGTTGGGAGTGAGGCAGGACATCAACATAAGAGGAAGTAGTTTGGGGAACCGAGCATTCACCGCCACTTTCCAGTCCCGGGAATAATAATAATAATAATACTGAAGACAAAGTGGCCTGAATTCATTACTAAGGCATCCTCTGAACTGCTTCGTAACAAGTATATCAGATATGTCTCTAGGATACATCTATGAGCGTGCGTGCATGTGTGCCCACTGCCTATCAACGTGACCTCTCCTAAATGTTCACATCAAACCGAAAGTAGAGATGGGTGGGTTTGATAAAAATCATAACAGGCTCCAATCATATCATCGCTGTCCAGAGAAAAACATGTACCTCCATTTTTGTATCTCGATTTTTACTTCTATGCCTCATTTGATCACATGAGCTGCTGTTTACACTGTGTGGAATATTAATGAAGAATGGACCAACAGAAATGGGAAAAAAAAGCTTGGAAAGATGTCTGGTTTCATTGACTTCCATTCAAATTAAATGAGCTTTTTGGCCTCTCCTGTAAAGTTGCCATTTTGGAGATACCCGTTTTTCTTCAGACGGCGACGATATCCTGCTTTCGGATGCTATTTAGGTTTGCATTCATGTATTTAATGTCTCAGTTCTTCCTTTCCAAGCCTGGCCAAAGCTTTGATTGGACCTATTTGCTCTAGAGAACCTTGAAAGAAACCAGATCAGAACCTTAATTTTGTGTGTTTTGAACCGTTCTTTTCAAACAGTGTGAAGTACCAATTGATGCTATCCATCAACAATGCTAAAGCTACCAATCAATGTTGTCCCATGTCCTCAATGCTGGTATACCAGTGGCATAAGCATTGTACAACAGTCGGTTCTAGAGCAAGGCACCGTCTTTGGAACCGTTCTTTTCAAACAGTGTGAAGCACCAAAGGATGCTATCCGTCAATAATGCTAAAGCTACCAATCAATCTTCTCCCATGGCCTCAATGCTGGTATACCAGTGGCATAAACACTGTACAACAGCCGGTTCTATAGCAAGGCATCGAGGCACTTCACTCACTAGCCATTCATTAAGCGTATAAACACAGCCTGAGTCCATCTCTTGTTCTCCTCTCAATTTCTACCTCCAGTGCCTTGGAAACAACATCTGACAGACAGGGGAAAAAGGCACAGCAGGACTCTTATATATTCATTCTCCTACTTCTAGAACTGTAGCACTGAGGGACAAGTCATTATGCACTGTGTATAAAAGGAAACTTCCCTGTATTGTGTTCTACTTCTCCATAAAAGAAGTAGAGCTAGAGGCAGGGATAGAGGAGTAGAAGCTATGAGTGGTTTTAGAAAAGGAGGATCAGTTTGAGCTATTACTACCGTCTACATACGTGATAACAGAAACATTGACCTGCGTTCCTAAACTGAGCTTCATGAAGCAAGCACACCATCGTGGCCAGCGTTAAACTAGCCCTTGCTCTGGATACGGTGTCCGGATGCACGCTGCTGCATCCGAGCCTGCGGCATGCATCAGTCGTTCAGGAAATCTTTGGTCATCATATCTCATACTTTTCATCTTTCATCCTTTATCGCACATGAGATGACATCAGCTCGGTCTGAAGGACAGGACAGGACAGGACGTACTCTTCTGGACGGGTACCATGCAAAAGTGAGCTTGGGAACCTCGCTGGTCTTCCTGCTCAACACAACTTCACTCCAGTGGCCCAATGGCAACATTTCCAGAGGGCTCTCACAACACAGAGGCCCCCCAAATTACACAACCGTTCCAATGAAAAACATTCCGATCATATCAACCCCGATGTGGCAGGGCCGCACAATCCACTCATTGTCCGGTAACGGGAGCTCTCGGCTCTTTGTTCGGGAGGCTCACATAACTGCTGGTTTACGTGCATGTAAATCTCCTCTTAATCAGCCATCATAGCCTTCATGCAATAAGACACTCTTCATTATGGGATGGAGTCTCCGGGTTACAGGCTACTCGTCCCCCAGCTTCTATTTGTTGTCCTGGAGGAAAGTGGGTTGGACCTTACAAGTTTCTGAACAAGTGCTTGAATCAAAAACAAGTTGGCAACTTAGAGAGAAAGAGAGGAGCATGGGAAGGGAGGCGCATCACTGTTGGGTTTGGTTGGTTGGTGTCCAATGAACAGCCCAACTCAACACTGGGAACGTGCATACTTGATTCAAGTGTGCACGTGCGTGGAACCTATTGCATCAACATTGTGTCAGTGAGCTGATAGCCACTAGCCACTGTGTTGGTGTAGCATGTACCTGAATCAATCAAACCCCATGTTTTTTTGTTGTTGTTGTTTTTTTTTTTTTTTTGGGGGGGGGGGTCGGTTTCTGTGCACGTGCAACACCCATACCTATGCAGGAACCCAGATGTCCAGTGCGTTTGGGTCTAAGTTCCACCTGCGTCCCTGAAGATGCTCGGCCTGCATCTCCACTAACTAGGCTACCCTGACTACCACTCATTCCAGCCTGCTTGTCCTGCTAGACCTGGCCGGTAAGAGTGACGGGACCGGCCGGGCACTGGAGCAAACTTTGCCCGGCCGTCTGTTCGTTGTTGGTGGGGTGCGGGGGACGGGAAGGGGGACGGCGTGGAAGAAGAGAAGAAGCCAGCGCCTCTCACCTTGTTGTAGCCGTAGTAGCCCAAGCAGTGGGAGAAATCCAGGCTCTCCGGGTGGTTCCCCCCGGCAGACGGATAAAAGCGTACATCCATGTTTCCCGCTCCTCAGCCACGCGCAGCTGGCACGGTGGGAAATCGCGCGAGTCCCGGTTTTACAATCCGCGCGCGCGCGCGACACACACAGAAGGAGAGAGCGAGAGAGAAAGAGAGACCGTGCACGAGGAGGAGAGAAAGAAAGAGAGAAGGAGGGAGGGAGGAGGAGGAGGGGGGGAAAGTTGTAGTAATCCTGGTCTACACGAGGACGCTAAAAATGTTCGCGCGCCTCCGCACTTTAAGCGCCAAACCGCAGAACACAAAGAAAAGAGAGGGAGGAGAAAAAGCTGACGACCGGCGAGGCAGCCTCCGCTACACTCTTCCCTCACCGCGCTCAGAGAAAAGAACAGACAAGCGCTGAAACGAAGCCGTGCAGTCGGAGTTTGCAGTCGCCCCGCTACAGTCCGTCAGCATTATCCTCGGGGTCCGGCCTCGGAGCTCCTCGCTGGAGAACCTGGTTAGGCGTCAGTGGAACGTTTCTGCCTGCGCTCTCGGTGCTCTCAGTGCGCTCCTCGCTACATCAATCTCCATCAGCCTGTTGTTCCTAAAGCGGAATGAAGCACAGAAGCGCGCGGCCGAGCATGGCCCCGCCCCCGGGCGAAGACGGCCACGCCCCGTGTACCACATGAGCACGCCCCTCATACACAGAGAAGAGGCACATGCAGGAGCAGTCACTTAACCAAGCCTTTATGCACTCTTTCAGCCGATCACTGAATTAATGTTTATTATTATATCACATTTTAATTATGTTTTTATTTATTAAATATTAATAGTTTTAAACAATAAAGCCACAAAAACATGAAATCTTGGCAGGTAAAATGACTTTGCACATTGTTGATGTATTTTAATGTGTAATGTTGAAATAGTTTGAAGATAATTTTAATTTATACATTTTTTTCCATATATTTTTACTGATTTTAAGTGATTTTAGTGATTTCGTCACCATGTAGGCAGATAAGTGTGCTTATTTTAAGAAACCTGCTTCAAACAAGGTAAAACTTTAAGAGAATGTTGCTACCTAAAAATCTGGAAACCAAATCAAATCATCTTAAAATTAGCCTAAAACTTATTTTTAAGAAATTTCAACTAGAAAAGTTCATTTTATTTGTCAAGATATCGTTTTGTGCAGTGTAGATTTGTTAACATACTATTAGAGCTCAATATAATAACAGGCCAGTATCCTCCTTGTGTCCGCTGAGGTCCACTTGTGACAGTGCAGTATACAAAACTGAGTTTTAATTACTGTATAATTTCCTGTAACTGCAGATTTTGTTGTTGTTAGCTCAGAATGAGTCCTCATATCTAAATAAAACAGGTTTTAAAAGGTTTGGAAATACGAAACATAATCTACAACTGATTTCAACAATCTACAAATGGAAATCTTGAGATATATCAACAAGAAATAAGATTGTTGATTTTAGTACACCACATTTTCTGACTATATTTGCAAATTATTTTGCCTAAATGTGCCTGAAAGATGCAAATATTTTCCAGTATAGTAAAAATTTGGCTGGCTAAAGTTAAAAACAAGTAAAAGATATGTGGGTAGTGTGCGTATTTTAAGAAACATATTTAAAAAATACTTTTTTTAAATTTTAAGAGAATTTTGCTTACTAAAAACCAGTAAAAACATCTGAAAGTCAAAATCAAAAACGTCCGATCATCCTAAAATTAGCTTAAAACAGAATTTTAAGATATATCACCTAGAAATATGAGTTCCAGTCCTTATCATTATACTTACCTTAGCAAGCTCAATATTATAATGGGCCTCTGTTGTACTTTTTAAGTCTACTTATGACATTTACACTTCGGTCTGATGGAATTAACATGCATGTCTATTATTATGTTTGAGCAGAAATAGAGTACAGGATACAAAACTGAGTTTCCATTAGTGTATAATTACTTGTAGCTATAATTAATTGTGTTGTCATTAGCTTAGAATGAGCTAATATCTATATAGAAGCGTCTCCTTTTCCAACAGAGGCTGCCATCTGGTCAATGATTTCAGCACACCAGATTTTCTCAGTATATTGGCAGAAATAAGAAACATAATCTAAAATGCCTAACAACAATCTACAAATGGGGATTTTGAGTTACAGCTAGATGTAACATAATTCTACTTGCCAAGATATTCATTTTTGCAGTGGTCATGTGTCACCGTACCTTTTCACTGTACCCCAAACCATCCATCAGTATCCATACCCAGAAATCCATCAGGGATACTTACAGCAAATCTTAATTCACACCAACTGAAAACAGGACAATGCAATTTGATCTAATTTCAGATTTTACAGTCGAAACGAAGATTTCTTTATTTTTTCAGCCATGCTGACTGTTATATCGAGCCCAGTACGGAAAGTGGTGACCACGGTGAAGCAGATTTTATGGTGAGATGTTGTAGCTTAATCTCATGTGATGTATTTAAATTTTAATACTGGGTTTGCAAATCCGAGGCAGGTCGTTTGCATCTGAATAGGCCACTTCCTCTTCGGTCTTTCCATAGAAGCCCGAACTACCTTGCAAATGTACCTGCACACATACCAGGAATTGGGCGCTTTATGATAATCCATTAGTCACTGGATCAAAACAGACATCAGCGTTGCATAAAATTGGTTTACATGGTTTTATGGCTTTATCACATTGTGCTCCATGACTAAGCAGTAAGTGGTTGAGCTGGGAATGCGCAGGAAATGCCGAATATTGTGAAGGGAATACTGTGTGATCTAAAGAGACGGAGAGAAAGACAGAGATAGAGAGTGTCTCCATTGCTACGTCAAGCAAATATATCCAAGCAGGTGGACATCATTCCCTAATGCGACCATGAGGGGCAGGGGAATGAGATGTAAGGCTACAGAGGGGTCATTATTGTTTAATAAACCCACCTGGGTATTTAGGAGCTTGTCTATGAGGCTGCAGTGGCCGGGTCTATGAGACAGAGCTCATAACAATGAAGCCCAGATACCTTTTAAAACCAGTTACAGTCAGTGGAACCAAAGGTTTGTGCAGGGAAGGGAGCTTTTTGAAACCAGTGACAGAAATTCTGATTCAAAACCTTCAGGCAATGCAAAATGTGTGTTTGTGTATTCATATGCAAATGTTTCAGTACCCCTAGTCAAATCACATGCATCTCTACATAAAAATAAGTCCAACAAACAACAACCTGCACCAAGGACCAGCCAACTTAACCCATAAGAGCCCGGATCCGTTTGAATGATGAGGGATCAGGTATTGGAATAGACTAGAGCAGCCTTATGGTGGAAGGTCACATGGTGTCTTCTGTAACTATTTCAGGGTTCTAGAAATGGTGTCAGAATGGGTTATAAGCTCACCAGATAAAAAGTGACAGAGTCACCTTGTGTGTTTAAAGTGGTAATAACTACAGGCTCCTGCAGATGGCGCTGCTGCACGAGGATGATAGGGCTATAAATACCTGAGGGGTGTGAGTGACGGGATCCATAGATTGGGAAGAGGTGCTACAGTGCAGGGAATGTCTTGTTCCATGTGTGGAAGTGAGTGACTGCATGTGGGCGTGGCCAAAGACCATAGTGTGAAGGAAGTAGCTGAATCTGCAGGTGTGTGGAAGCGTACGGTCATATGGGTCTACCAGCAGTGGATAAAATCCCAGTCTACAGGGAATTCTCCTCGGAATTGTGCCAGGCAAGGCATCCACCAAATCTGGACCACCTGACCAGTTCTTTGATGCAAGAGTGTCTGAACACTGATGTGGCTACATCCAGAACCTTGTCCAATACGTGACCCATTCAGTCCCAGCTGTTGTTGGTGCTTGTGGAGCTATTATGCACTATTAGGTACATTTCAGTCACAGGAGACTTATTTTTGTCTGATGAGCATAAATAGCAGAGGGTGGCTAACAGCTAGGCTAACCGTACTGTATCTCAGAACAGCGTTAGCAGCAGCTAGCTCTAAACAGTGGATACAGTAATAACAGCTCTGAGGTAAATGTGGGTGTAGTGATTGTAGTGGGGTGTGTGTTCATCAGAATGAGCCTCAGAAAGTTAAATATACAGGTCTGAAGATTAATAAAAGATGAACTCGCTTTAGAGGATCAGTTTTAGAGTGAAATAGCCGAGGGTGGCTAACAGCTAGGCTAACCGTATCTCAGGTGAACTGAGCAGAATTAGCAGCAGCTAGCTCTAAACAGTGGATACAGTAATAACAGCTCTGAGGTAAATGTGAGGTAACTGGTCATGTGACTGTGTTAGTATACCACACTGTAGGTCAGAACTTGTTACTGTACTATGTACCACACACAGGGGGCTTATACAGTGTGTAGTATAGTACTGTAGTGTGCAGTGTGTAGTATAGTAGTGTGCCCTTTTGAACAGTCAGGGACTCCATGAGTTCATGTGAAGGATAAAGCTGTACGTGACACGTACGCCACTGTGGGCTCTTACGGGTAAAACGTGTCATGTTTCTGTGAAATTTAGTGCACAGATGGGTTTGGAAAATATTAAACTTCAAATATACACTGTAAAATTTACCAAAACTTTTGCAAAAGGTCACATGGTTTAGCTTTTTGTCCAGTATGTTCAATAACAATGGCCTTCAACATGTGCAGAGGATGCATTGACTTATTTTTGCAAAGAAAGTCAACAAAACATGTAAATTCACAAAGGGTGCCCAAATATTTGCATATAACTATAAACATAAGAGGAGACATTTTAATATGTTTTCAATTTGGTGAAAGTTATTGTTCTATGTAAAGTCTAGTTTTATGGAAAGGAACAAAGCAGTCCTTATTCTTTCCATGTGTTTGTCATTTCTGGCTTTGGAACAAAACAGAATGTTAGATGTGTACTTTCCAACCTGTCAGTTTCACATATTTGCATCATGTAAGTTCAATTAAAAATTGTGCAATCGGCGACATTGTTATCCCATTTATATACTTCTTTTTGGTACAGGTTTATTTGTGCATGAACTAGTCCCCCAGTTTTCGAAATGTCATCACCATTCCAGCTCTAGAAGCTTTAGCCTGATCCGGAATGGTGTGCTTTAGTCCAAGATGGAGTAACTGCAAATGTCCGTAAATTTGTTCCGTATTTCCGTAAATGTCCGATATACACATCTGTCATATACACGTGAATGATCACAATCTCTCTCTAACACCCCCCACCCCACCCCGCTGGACTCAGTTCAAATACGGAATGCGCTTTCCATATTACCGTAAATTTCTGAAAGGTGGCAACCCTAACATAGTCATATCATAAACATGTCACTGAATTCCAAAAATAGAAATAGTCCTAATAGGAATCAGTGGGATGGAAAACGGCCGCTCATCTACTGTACCTCTGCCTGACCGACAGATACCGTTTCACATACAGGACGTACATCTCAGGACCGACCGCCATGTTGCACTCCCTCCATCCCTCCCTTAGAGCCCCATTCATTTACACCCCCATTCAAACCCTACCCTCTCCTTTAACCTACAGCCACCAAACTGCATGTACACACTCGAGGAGGATCCCCAAACTCTAATCCACAGTCATACTGACCCGCACTCCTCTATGTGTCGTTTAATCATCCCTCGTTCCTCCCATAGACTCCCATTCATTTTCAGCAGGACCCAGGGACCACTTGACATCTCCCCAACAACCACCCAGTAAAAACTCTGTACAGCATGCAATGCCCTAGCAACAGTTTAGCAACCTATCTGGCAATACCTTAGCAACTAGCTAACAACAAGCTTAAGGTACTCAATCACACTGCAGCTTCTTCAGGACATGCACTTTTCTAGTTCATTATGGAACCTGCAAAGCAATCAATCAACAAAATGCATAATTACAATTCAACAGCAGAAAAAAAAACATAGCCCTTAATTTAAAAGGGCTATAGGCTACAGAACTGAATGCAATGCAGTCACCGTATTGATGTTTCTAGATACATTTAAATGCAAGATTAGGTAGCACATTCAAATGAACACAGTTAAATACAACTGGAAGAACCATCATCAGTCTAGGGCTGTCCGGTTCCGTAGTGCATCACCGGCAGAGGCATCAGCATGCATTTATGTGCCAAAGAGAACAATGTCAAAATGTATCATGACAGCATGAGCCAAACATGGAAAAACCGCCTTAGGAAAGAAGTGCAATTGGTTGCATGTCAAGGCTGGTGGTAGACCAGCACTTTAACAGCATGTTTACTGAAAAGGACTCAGCAACATTCTTAAAAAACGAATTAAGCCCTATCCTATTTGCCAAGTTGCAATTAAAACCATGTCATTTAAAAGCTATTGTTTATGTTAAGACCCCCATTTGGCAGCCGCTCGTGTTCAGAGCCTGAATGCAGATATGCAGTAACTCTGTGTAGCAGTAAGAAAACTTGGCGGCTGCAGCAGTGGAGGAAAGCATTTGGGTTGATGAGTCATGACATCTGGAAAAGATTATTGTATGTTTGGAGAAAGCCAAAAGACACCTTTGACCCATGTTGCTTATTCCCCTCTGTTAAAACCAGTGACGGGAACATTGGTGAAGGTAACAGGCTGAAGCAGAATGAACAGAATTAAAAATACATCCAACTTTAAAACAAAACACAGCACCCAGTTCAGATTTCATACAAAGTATTTACATGTAGAATTCTATTAATTTCACATGACATTTATTTCTTTACTGGTTAGACTGTGTTTAACCTTCTTAAATTCTGTAGTGATTCTAAAGAAATATAGTTAATTGAAAAATTGCTAAAAATGGCTAATTGCTTTAAGAGATTTTTGCCAACATTAAGAAAAGCCTGTACATTTTTTGTATTTAAGGGACAACCGCCCTAAAGCCACCAAGGATCTACGGCCAAATTATCTTGTACCATATCCACTCCAACGTGAATAAGCAGTGTAACGGTGCACTGCTAATGTTAGCATTAGCATACATATGCATATGGTGCTATGTTCTTCATGCTAACACAATTTAGCTAAGTTAGATTTGGTAACATCATAATATATTGTAATTTGTTGAATCATATCCCCTGTATCAGGATATGTATCATATTGTCAGGTTTTTGCCAATACCCTAGTAGCTATGATGGTAACTTTAGATATTCCACAGTAGCTACAATGACAGCTTCATTCTACAGTAGCTACAGTGGTAACTTTAGCCATTCTATTTTAATTATGGTGGTCAGTCATTCTACAGTAGCCAGCGTGGTGACATAGAGTCAGCCATAGAGTAGCTATAATGGTAACTGAAGCCCTTCTACCGTAACTATGATGGTGACTTTAACTGTTCCACAGTATCTATGAACAGAAGTTCATTCAACACTAGCAACAATGGTACTTTTATCTATTCCACAGTAGCTATGATAATATTGGACAATGGTAGCTTCAATGGCCACTTTAGCCATTCTACAGTAGCTACGATGATTACTTTAGCCATTCTACTGTAGCTACGATGGTAACTTTAGCTAGTCTATAGTAGCTGCGATGGTAACTTTAGCCATTCTACAGTAGCTGCGATGGTAACTTTAGCCATTCTACAGTAGCTACGATGGTAACTTTAGCCATTCTACAGTAGCTACGATGGTAACTTTAGCCATTCTACAGTAGCTACGGTGGTAACTTTACCCATTCTACAGAAGCTACAACGGTAACTTTAGCCATTCTACAGTAGCTACGATGGTAACTTTACCCATTCTACAGTAGCTACGATGGTAACTTTAGCCATTCTACAGTAGCTACGATGGTAACTTTAGCCATTCTACAGTAGCTACGATGGTAATTTTAGCCATTCTACAGTAGCTACGATGGTAACTTTAGCCATTCTACAGTAGCTACGATGGTAACTTTAGCCATTCTACAGTAGCTACGATGGTAACTTTAGCCATTCTACAGTAACCACGAAGGTAACTTTACCCATTCTACAGTAGCTACGATGGTAACTTTAGCTAGTCTATAGTAGCTACGATGGTAACTTTAGCCATTCTACAGTAACCACGAAGGTAACTTTACCCATTCTACAGTAGCTACGATGGTAACTTTAGCTAGTCTATAGTAGCTACGATGGTAACTTTAGCCATTCTACAGTAGCTACGATGGTAACTTTAGCCATTCTACAGTAGCTACGATGGTAACTTTAGCTAGTCTATAGTAGCTACGATGGTAACTTTAGCCATTCTACAGTAGCTACGATGGTAACTTTAGCTAGTCTATAGTAGCTACGATGGTAACTTTAGCTAGTCTACAGTAGCTACGATGGTAACTTTAGCCATTCTACAGTAGCTACGATGGTAACTTTAGCTAGTCTATAGTAGCTACGATGGTAACTTTAGCTAGTCTACAGTAGCTACGATGGTAACTTTAGCTAGTCTACAGTAGCTACGATGGTAACTTTAGCCATTCTACAGTAGCTACGATGGTAACTTTAGCTAGTCTATAGTAGCTACGATGGTAACTTTAGCTAGTCTATAGTAGCTACGATGGTAACTTTAGCTAGTCTATAGTAGCTACGATGGTAACTTTAGCTGGTCTACAGTAGCTACGATGGTAACTTTAGCTAGTCTATAGTAGCTACGATGGTAACTTTAGCCATTCTACAGTAGCTACGATGGTAACTTTAGCTAGTCTACAGTAGCTACGATGGTAACTTTAGCTAGTCTATAGTAGCTACGATGGTAACTTTAGCCATTTTACAGTAGTTATGAGGCTAACGTAGCCATTCTAAAGTAGGCTATGACAATATTATTATGGATATATGCATGAATGATCACTAAAAAAAAAAACTCATTACAAAACCAGAAGAAATGATGGATGCCCACCAACCACACGATCGTATAAGCATTGCATCATGCTAGCAAAGCTAACACCGCAAATGTTGCTGAAATTCTTAGGCTATCAACCAGATATACATACAAACTGTAATTTCTCAACAAATAATACAGCTGACTTAACGAAGTGACTTTTAGAAATAAAAATCATTTAGTATTAATATTAATATTACAGCCTAAATGTAGATTCACCTTGCTTGTGCAAATCTAAATACGTGTCCAATTCCATGAAACATGGAGCTTCCTTGTAAAGAATCTCGTCCTGAAATTCCTCCCAGTCCCAGACGGCTAGATTGTAAAAATGAACACTGCCAAGTACAATAACAGCAGCAACAAACAATAAACAACAAGAGACTTTCAAACGTGGTACCAAATCATTCAGGTTCAATACCACTCAGCTCTTGTGTTTGTTGCAGTGAAGGGTGCGTTAATGATTCAGCCCCTAATTTTGTGCAGGCAGCACCAGCGCCAGGGTTTAATTAAATAGCACTGGATCACATTCAATCTCGCAAATGAGAGCAAATCCCTAATAGCATTCTAATAACTAGCGAATATATCCACCCCTTTAGGCTGTACATGTCACGTTACATCTACGGCGTTTGCAGCGCTGCCAATTTCGCCCTAATATATTCCCTGTGTAGTCTCCATGTTCGCCGGGTTCACTCAGCACGCGGATCACAAACGCTGCGTCTTAATTGGTCAGAAACCGGGTGGTTCTAGAGGGCAACAGTGGGGTGTAGGCTAGGCCATGTATAATGTATGTGGACTCCAGCGTGTTATGATATGTGTTACTTTGCTTCTTTGTGCCGTGCACAGTAGCAGTGCGCTGCCATTCTATAGGCTGTTCCCACAGGACGGGATCAAAGACGTATAGAGCAAATTAATTCCAAGGAAAAGAAAAGAAATCATGCTGGGAGATGAGCGATAATCCATGTTTCGCGAGTAGTCTCGCGCCAGCGCTGCCTTCTGTGTAGAGTCAATATTATACGATTCCATAGAAGAGCATTATTGCTAAATGCAGAGCCGACAATGTAATTGTGTTTTCATTTTCCATTAAAAAAAAGTGCAGTTATGTGGAAAAAAAGGACCCGCACACACACACACCACACACAATAAGCTGGAGAAATTGTCCCCCCCTCACACCAGACCCCCGGTTCTAAATATCCCATATGCTGTTATTGTATTTGATATGTTTGCTTATGAATCCTCCGCTGCGGCAGCGCGAATTAGCGCCTTTGATTCACTGTTGTTATTTATTTCTGTGTGTAATGTTGTTTGGCCGTGTGGCGAGGGTGGCAGGGGGGTGGTAGTAGTGGCGGTGGTGGTGAGGGGGTTGAACTGAATTAATTTCCTCTCCATGGGTTTGGTGTCAGTGTCGGAGCAGCGATGAATTATGCCGCACACACACAACGTGTCATTTCCTCTCTGCCGGGCAACATTGTCACCATTTGGTAACCTGAAAACAAATTATCCTCGGCTGGCGCGAGTTCAAATTCAATTACGGCAGCCCGCAGTAATTATGCGGAGGTATAAAAGAATAATAAATGCAAAATAATTAATTAACCTAATAATCTTTATTTATGCGCCCCTCGTATTAAGGATGTGATCTCTCCATTGCTGGCGAAGGCCTCTCGAAATTAGACGCCGCAGCTGCCAATGCATGAAAGCCATCGGTGCTATCAGGGGCGTATTGTTCAGCGCGCGACTCACCTGCGCTGTTGGAGGCCTAAAACAAGGCCAGGGGTACAATGCTTATGAGCAGATTTTTTCATTTTTTGCAGGCAGCCATATTGAAGGCAGGGTTTTTAGTATGGGTGGTACCACCACAGTGCCTTATATAAACAAGAACGCCTGTCAAGGTCGGCCAACATCTTGCACAAGAGCAAACAAATAAGATAAGAGCTATAAGAGCCGTAAAGCACCCTTCACTTTGTCTCATTCCCAGCCAATACCACCATTAAGTTCAAGTTATTTGCTTTCAGCATCAGGGAACAAGCCGAAAACATATTTGACAGAAATGTAGCAATATCATTTTCCAGTTATTTCGTCCGGCCGCGCTCTTTTCTGGAGACGTCCGCAGAGATAGCCTTCTGTACATCCAAAGTTCAGTCTTAGAAGTTGGTTGCACGTTCTGCTGCAGTCCATATTGACCCGGTCAGGCATGTTGCGGGCTCTGGGGTGGTCAGTTCACTGTTCTACACATCAGCATGGTTTCTCGTCAAGGGCTTCTTAAACAGCTACATATCCATCCAGGTAAACAGTGTTGTCCTCTCACAGTGGATGGATGGACAGAAACACCTGTGGATGCTGTCAGCTCTAAAGGCTCTCCTCTCTCTCAAAGCTGAAGGGACTGTTTATCCGATTGTGGTGGTCTTCCAGGTCTTGTAAACGGAGTCCCGTTGGGTGTTTAAGGTGGTAGTAACTTCAGGCTCCTGCAGATGGCGCTGCTGCACGAGGATGATGGGGCTATAACTCCTTGTGGGGTGTGAGTGACGGGATCCATAGATTGGGAAGAGGTGCTACAGTGCAGGGAATGTCTCGTTCCATG
Source organism: Prochilodus magdalenae (assembly GCA_024036415.1). NCBI lineage: Eukaryota > Metazoa > Chordata > Actinopteri > Characiformes > Prochilodontidae > Prochilodus > Prochilodus magdalenae. The sequence goes on along the minus strand of JAMWET010001384.1, from coordinate 152,270 downwards.
TGTGGAAAATGGCTCCAGAGCAGATGTTAATGATTGGCTAAAAGGAGTGACTGCATGTGGGCGTGGCCGAAGACCATAGTATGAAGGAAGTAGCTGAATCTGCAGGTGTATGGAAGCGTACGGTCATACGGGTCTACCAGCAGTGGATACAATCCCAGTCTACAGGGAATTCTCCTCGGAATTGAACCAGGGAACTTGTCCAGTCCATGCCAAATCCAGTCCCAGCTGGTATTGGTGCTCGTGAAGGAGTTATGTGGGGGGCATGCAAACTCCACACCCCAGCTGGAAATGAAACGAAGGCCTTGCTTGCTGTGATGCAACAGCGCTACCCACTGCAGCACCGAGCTGCCCCTCTGAGAATTTGAAAACATATTTTATATTTTATATACAAACAAATATATTTAAAAAACATTAAATATAAAATGTGCTCTAGCTTTTTTCCCAATATGTATTGTAACCTGGGGGCCCAAACTTCTGCACACAGCTGTACCTGTTTATTACAGCTTTGAGTTTTGGAAACTGTTCAGAATCATCTCCTGAAAAATGAAAGGCTTGTACCTAATGGCCGTTCTGACTGGAAATTAAATACGTGAAGGGTGGTCTCTGACTTTTGTAAAGTGCAGTATACATCATGGTGTCAGGACGCATTTTAAGGGACCACATTCCGTAGTTTTCTTGCATTTAATTCTCCCCCTGTGGTCCACTTAAGAGGTTTATTCGGGTTAAAGTAACATAAACAGTCATAAATCATTTGTACCTGACTGTTTTCCAACCTCTCTCTGTTCCTTACAACTAAACAGGCTGGGCTTTTATTTAGTGCTGTGCCTTTAAGACTGATATGTGTAAACAGCCTCTGTTCTGACTGGCTGTTCTGTATCTGGGCTGAAATACTCAGGTGGCACTAATAGGGTACATAGGTGGATGTACTGTATGGAAATGTGTTGATGACATCGCATTGACAGAATCAGTGAATTCAGAATGCAGCTTAATATGTATGTTCCATTATGATTTTCCATGCGATGAGCCATATAAATAAATTCAGGCAGCACAGTGGAGCCGGGGGTTAGCTCAGTTACCCCACAGCAAGAAGCCTCTAGGATTGTTCCCTGGCTGGAGCGTTTGCATGTCCGGTTTCCTCCTACAGTCTAAAGACACACAGTCAAGTGAACTGGAGACACCAAACCGCCCCCCCAGGTGTAAGTGTGTATGCCTATGTGTCTGCCCTGTGGTGGACTGGCGGGCCTGTCCAGGGTGTTTCCTGCCCTCTGCCCAATATGTGTTGGAATAGGCTCCTCCCACATGATCCACAAGCATAAATTGACCAATAAACACCAACAAAAACGTCCTGCGAACCTTCGTTTTCCAACAGGACACAGCTGAAACCGGCTTCAGCAGATTCACCAACTTTTTGTTGGCATTTGTTCCACCATTTTGGCCTGTTCCACCTTAAAAGGGACAGCAGTTACATTCGGGTACCAACAGCACCATTTAAGGTGGAATGAGAAAACTGGTACATAAGGCTTTTGCCTCGTGAGCTAGGAAGATGTCATGAATGAATATTGGCCTATAAGGACCAGAGGAACCATGAAACCCCACCAAACACATAGACTAGGAGACAGTGAGCACACTTGACCAGAGTGTGGTCAAGCCCTATCCACAGTACCCAGCGAGCAGTGGGGGGTTAGGTGCCGTGCTCAAGGGCACATCAGTCATGTGCAGTCAATTCAGGAGACCAAACCAGGGACCCTACAGTCACAACGCTGGTTACCTAACTTTAAGCCCACCACCGCCCAACCATGATGTTGAGAGGTGTTGCTGCATGGAGTGTTTGTTCCTAGGTCAATCCACAGGACATTCACCAAATCAGAGACATTGTGGAGCACGGTGGTACCGAGCTCGACCCAACCAAAAATTTGATACTTTCGTGGCTCTACTTTTTACTTTTTTGTTTCCTTGAGTAGAAGGACATCTGGAAGGGAGGGGAGCTTATCTTATCTCATCTGCTTATCTTCTGCCTTGATAGCAGCTAATCTTTCGGTTCAGTTAAAAACCGCACCTCTGCATGTCACACTCATTGACAAAAAAAAATAAAACACACCCAGATAGAAATGCTGGACTGCTGCAAACCTCCGCATATGTCTCAGGCAGATACGTGAATGACTGCAGGTGCAGAGCAGCTCCCACAGATTCCTTGTCCACTATCCAGACACAGGTGGCCCCTTCATTACACACCCCTGTCTCGGGCCAGACCATTTCCAAACACGTAGCAGAAGGAAATCTCGTGTCACGGCGTCCATCACGCGTCCTGCTATTGGCAGCCAGCCACCGTGACCTTCGTTTGCTGTGATGTCATGAATGAGAAACCTGGACTGCTACAGACTGGTACCCTAACGTCTTTAGCGACGAATCCAGGTTCTGTTCGGGATCCAACGTCAGATAGAAACACTGTCCCACCTGCTGGTGCGGTGATCTGGGGAGCCATGGCATACGCCAGTCGGTCACCCTTATGAGTTACACTAACAGCTCAGCGATATGTGCAGGACACTCTCCAGCCACATGTGTTGCCTTTCATGGCTGGACTTCCAACTGGCATTCTTCAGCAGTGGCAAGGGTTTCCCAGGAACGTCTAGGCCAGATTCCAACACTGTCTTGGACTGCCCTGTTACCAGATTTATCACCAATTGAGCATATATGGGACCAGCTGGGATAGCATCTTTGGCAACCTATGAGCGTGCAGGATGTACAGGACCAGCTGCAACATCTGTGGGCTAACATACGGAACCTGTATACCTCCATGCCCAACAGTATCTCATCTTGTACCCGGGCTAGAGGTGGCCCAACAGGGTTCTAGACTACTTTCACTAGTGCAGTTTCCCCCAGTAAACTTCTCCTTCACTCTAATTCCTGTAACCACACACATACGTATATCATCACATTCACACGTAGACAGCTTCCCTCACACCAACCCCTTCCTGGTGCATTATTATTTTTTGTCAGCTAGTATAAAACGAACACAGTGTCGACCACCGTCTCGTTCGTCCTGCTTTTCACTTCCTGCCCTCCATCTGGGTTTTGCGTGACATCAGAAACATGCAAGGTTGCCACCTTTCAGAAATGAAAATAAAGGAGGGACGGAGGTGTGGTCATGTATGAGTGACGTGTTAGAAATCACGTCCCGTATTTGATCTGATTTGTTTGTTTGGGGGAAGAGTGTGATCAATCTTGTGTGACAGACAGGTTTATCGGGCATTTACGGTAATATGGAACAAAGCGCATTCCGTATTTCAACTGATCCCGGGGGGATGGTTTGAGAGAGATTGTGATCATTCATGTGTGTGTGAGACAGATGTGTACATCGGACATTTACGAAAATACGGAACAAATTTACAGACATTTACGGAAATATGGAACAAATTTACAGACATTTACGGAAATACGGAACAAATGTACGGACATTTACAGAAATACGGAACAAATTTAAGGACATTTACAGAAACACAAAACAAATTTAACAGACATTTACGGAAATGCGGAACAAATTTACGGACATTTACGAAATTACGAAACAAATTTACGGACATTTACAGAAATACGGAACAAATTTACAGACATTTACGGAAATATGGAACAAATTTATGGACATTTACGAAAATACGGAACAAATTTACAGACATTTACGGAAATACAGAACAAATTTACGAACATTTACGGAAATGCAGAACAACTTTACGGACATTTACGGAAATACGGAACAAATTTACAGACATTCACTAAAATACGGAACAAATTTACAGACATTTACGGAAATACGGAACAAATCGTATTTGTAACAATTATTTAATTGCCAAATAAAGGACGATTTTGTATTTTATGAGACGGGTGGCAACCTTAGAATGACGTGACGGTAAACAACTGAATTAGACTACCGATACTGTGCTTCCCATATATCAGCATTCTGTGCTAACAACAACCACCGGGGTATCCCCATTGCACAGTTCCCTTGCTGTCTCTGTAACCATCAGTGTTCCACTGACTCCTCACACGCCGAATCTGATATCAGCCGCTTGGTTTTTGACACATACTTGACAGACAAGCAAAACACGGCTAATGACTGCACTACATGTGCTGGGAAAACCACATACATCAATTACAGCTCTGCTAATCCTTAATAGCCCAAAGCAGCACAGAGTAATAAACTGTAAATTGACATTTCATAAAGGCTGAGAGATTACACTGCCAAGTGTTTGATGGAGTCAAGGCCTGCAGATACATCCTCAGCTCCCCTGTGGAGAAGTTCAGTTGAAATTTGGAGCCCTCATACGATTACGGACTCGGAGAGAGATGCCAAGCGGTGCAGTGTTTACATATCTGAAAGGTCGTATTAGACATTGAATAGCCAATGAGAAAAGGGCAGGCAGGTCTCGTCCAATCAAACGAGAGTAAATTTGCTCTGTACCGTTGGACTATCTTTCTGTGGAGTGGACCATTACAGCTGGGAAATCTGCACTCTCCTTCTCTCTCTCTTCCTCTCTCTCTCTCTCTCTCTCCCTCTCTCTCTTTCTCTCTACCTCTCTCTCTCTCTCTGTGCTGCAGTACACACATCTTGGATACATTTGCTTTGCATCTTATGAGCTGCACTCTTGGGGGCTATTGCCTTTATTACAGCATTCAGTAATGATGTGAGAGAATAAAGATTAAACCTCTCTCTCTCTCTCTCTCTCTCTCTCTCTTTCTCTCTCTTTCTCTCATGGACCACACATGCACTCACTGGCCACTTCATTAGGAACACCAACACTAGGTAATGCCCTCCTTTGCTCTCAGCACAGCTCCTGAATTCGTCCTGGAATAGATTTAACATGGTGCTGGAAACGTTTCCTGGAGATCCTGGTCCATCCTGGACACGACTGCTTCCTGCATTTGCTCATGCAGTGAATCTCCAGTTCTCCAACATCCTAAAGTGGACTCTATTGGATTAGGAAGATCTGGTGACTGTGGAGGCCAGTGAAGTACACTGAACTCATTGTCATGTCACAACCCCGGTTTGGCATGACGTGTGCTTTGTGACAAGGCGCTTAATCATGCTGGAAGTGGCCATTAGAAGACGGGTAAACTGTGGCCTTAGAAGAATTAGCCTGGTCAGCATCCATGCTAAGGCTATGGCATTCCAGCAATGCTGGACAACACCACCACCACCATCTTAAAGTGGGGATACAAGGCAGTCTGGGTCAATCAACTCACATTTGACTTTTCTGTATTGGTCGGCTTGCAGCCTCGGGTTCCAGTTTCGGGCTGGAAGGGCTGAAAGTCAGCTGGGTCTCCATTCATGCTAAGGGTATGGCATTCCAGCAATGCTAGACTGGTATCTGGGGGGCCAATAAACATCACAACACCACCATCACCAGCTTAAACTGGTGATGTAGGCCAGACTGGGTCTATGGACTCAACGTCGACTTTTCTGTATTGGTCGGCTTGTAGCCTCAGGTTCCAGTTCTGAGCTGGAAGGAGTGGAGGTCAATGGGGTCTTCTCCTGTTGGAGCCCATCCAACTCAAAGGTGTTGGGTTGTTCAGAGATGGTTTCCTGATCTTCACTGTTCTGTAGCCTACCTGTCAGCTTGAACAAGAGGTGCAACAGTGCAGGGAGTGTCTCGCTCCATGTGTGGAAAATGGCTCCAGAGCAGATGTTAATGATTGGCTAAAAGGAGGGACTGGGCATGTGGGCGTGGCCAAAGACCATAGTGTGAAGGAAGTATCTGAATCTGCAGGTGTATGGAAGCAGCGTACGGTCATACGGGTCTACCAGCAGTGGGAAAATCCCGGTCTACAGGGAATTCTCCTCGGAATTGGGCCAGGGAAGGCCTCCACCAAATCTCTGAAGTAAGAGTGTCTGAACGTTGATGTAGCCTCCATCCAGAACCCTGCCCAGATAGATAGATAGATAGATAGATACTTTATTGATCCCGAAGGAAATTTAGCAAGTTTAGCCCAGTCCATGCCCAATCCAACCCCAGCTGTCGTTGGTGTGTTTCATTCACAGGTGCCTGGTGAGCTTACCGTTTACACAGGGTCAGAATCTGGGTAGCTTTAATATGAAGCACTCTCACTTCTGCCACTGTACCAGCTTCTGTATTCCGTACGACTGTTTTCATGAGGAGCGCTATGAATTATTCATGGCTTGTTGAATAGAGTGCTACCAAAGCCCCATAGCTGCGTGAAGGGCGTGTCAAAACCATGCTAACAAAGCAGTTAAATGTTATTTTTTAATCATGAACAGAGTAATTATTAGATTACATCTTGAATATTCGAATATGTAACGCAGACTAGGGGCCTTGTTCGGCGGAGCAGCAATTAGTGTACCTCTGCGAGGGACAACACACATTTATGAGAAGCTGCAACAGCTCTCAAAGGCAGCCGCAGTCTGGAGAGCAATTAGCGTGGAGCTTTGATGAATTTGCAGACTACTACATTATATTATTCTCAATTAAAACCTGTCTTCCACAGCATTAGTCATTTTAACGCTCCTCATTCATACTAATTAGAGCCAGCCTTCACTGCCTGCGAGCTGAAGAGGAGATTTCAGTATCCCATTAAACGATGCAGAGATACGGCCGTGATTGACGTCCTGTGAAACCTGGTAAGTAATTACATTATATGCCTCAGTATGTTCCTTATTCTCCACCCACTGACATGTTTCATTATAGCATCCCTCGTTCCTTCTTCCTTCTTCTCTCATTACCCCTCATTCTCCTTCTTTCTTTCTTTCTTTCTTAATTATTTATTTGCTATATTTATTTATTTCTTTATATATATATATATTTATTTCTTCTCTTTCTTTATTAATTCTCTCTCTTTTCCTCCTTTTATTTTTCTCTTTATCCATTTACTCCTCATTTTCTTTCTTTCTTTCTTATTAATTGATTTATTTACTCTTTTCTTTCTTGTCTTAATTCTTGCTCCTTTCCTTCTTTTACTTTTCTCTTTATCCATTTACTCATAATTTTCTTTCTTTCTTTTGATCTGTATTGTTTTGCTATTTCTTTCTTTCTTTCTCTCTTTCTAATTTATTTATTTGCTATATTTATTTCTTTACTCTTCGCTTTCTTTATCAATTGTCTCTTTCCCACTTTTATTTTTCTCTTTATCCATTTATTCTTCATTTTCTTTTTTTCTTTCTTTCTTATTTATTTATTTACTCTTTTTTTCTCTTAATTCTTGCTCCTTTCCTTCTTTTACTTTTCTTTTTATCCATTTACTCATAATTTTCTTTCTTTCTTTTGATCTGCCCTGTTTTGCCATTTCTGTCTTTCTTTCTTATATCATTTTTTTCTTTCCTTTCTTTCATCCTTGAATTGTCATATTTCGTTCTGTTCTTTCTGTTTTTTTATTCATTCTTTCTTTCTTTAATTTATTCTTTCTTTCTTTCTTAATTTACTTCTTTATTTCTTTTCATAATTTTCTGTCTATCTTATTCTCCTCTGTTCTTACTTTACTCATCTTTCTTTCTGACTTTATTTCATTATTTCTTTGTTCTCTATCTACATTTATTACTCCTCTTTTGTTTCTTTCTTCATGCATGTAATACCTCCTACTCTCCTTCATCCTTTCTCACTTTTCTCCTGTGTCTTTCTTTCTGAGGCACGAGAGAGAGTGAGAGAGAGAGAGAAAGAGAGAGAGAGACAGTGAGAGATTTGGATGTCCATCTAACTCAGTCTTTAACTTTAAATCAGTTGAGAGTTAGTGAGCACTGTCTGCTACAGTACACTGCCCAGCCTGCCGAGGCAGACTCACTCAGTGCCGGAGGTCAGAACGATGTGTCTTCTGCTCTCAGCAGCGTATGGGGTCATTTCAGATGCTCCAGGTTCATTAGACACCACTGGGTACACACTCCTACAGTCTTAATATACACATACAGTGTTAATACAGTGTTGATACAGTGTTGATACAGTGTTGATACAGTGTTGATACAGTGTTAATGACCTCACTGTGCTGTGTGTTATCTGCAGGATGTGTAAGGAGGAGGATAGAGGAGAGATATATACACGGCCAGTGATAACATCACCTGCTGGACAGATCTCCATACAGAACCTGTTCCACCACTATGTGATATGTTTGGTCATGCAAAGCAGACCAGGGAATGACAATGCTATTATATGGTGCTTGGAGTTACACTATACAGCACACAGCGGAAGGCTGTGACCGGCATGCTGAGCTCGTATTGTTCTAGGTAAACAGCACTTCCTTCTCAAGAACTTCCTGAGTATAAACAACAGAACCCAACTACTGTGAGGGGCTAGAAATAGACAGACAGAGAGAGGACGAGAGAGAGAGAGGCAGAGACTGAGAGAGAGAGAGAGTGAGATTTAAACTAAGAGAGTAAAACAGACAGAGATAGAGAGGCAGAGATAGAGAGGCAGAGATAGATAGATAGAGAGAGAGAGAGAAACAGATAGAGAGATAGAAAGATTTAGACTCAGAGAGAGAGTAAAACAAGTAGAGATAGAGAGTAAAGAGAAAGAGTGTGGAAGAGTTAGAGAGAGAGAAAGAGAGACAGAGAGAAAATAAAGAAAGGGAAAGAGAGGATGTGTGAGTGAGAGTGAGAAAGAGAGAGAGGAGAGGGAATGATGTGGAGAAAGAAATGGAGAAAAGACAGAGGGACTTGAAAGAGAGAATGAAGATAGGAGATATGAGAGAGAGTGTGTGTGAGTAAAAGAGAGAGACAGGGAGAGAGAGAAAAAAGATATGACAGAGATGAATGGGAAAGAAAGAGAGAGCATGAAGAAGGGATGGAAAGAGAGGGAGGGAAGAGCAACACCTGTAAATCAGAAAGAGAGAATGAGAGTGAGGAGAAGAGAGAGATGGAAGACAAGGAAAGTGAAAGAGAACGAGAGAGAGAATGAGAGAGAACAAGAGAGAGAATATAAGAGAAAATGAATAAGAAAGTGAGAGAGAATGGTGCTAGGGAAGAGAGAGAGAGAGAGAGAGAGAGAGAGAGAGAGAGAGAGAGAGAGAGAATGGAAGTGAATATGAATCTGAAAGTGAGAGTCAGAGGGGGAGAGAGAGAGTGGGAGAGAGAGAGAGTCAGAGGGGGAGAGAGAGCGTGGGAGAGAGAGAGTCAGAGGGGGAGAGAGAGAGTGAGAGGGGGAGACAGAAAGTGAGTGAGAGGAGGAGAGGGAATGAGTGAGAGGGAGTGAGTGAGAGGGGGAGAGAGTGAGGATCAGAGAGAGAGACAGAGAGAGTGAGGGGGAGACAGAGAGAGTGAGGCGGAGAGAGAAAGAGTAAGAGGGGGAGAGAGTGAGGGTCAGAGAGAGAGACAGAGAGAGTGAGGGGGAGAGAGAAAGAGTGAGAGGGGGAGAGAGACAGTGAGAGGGGGAGAGAAAGACGGAGAGAGGAAGAGAGAGAGAGACAGAGAGAGTGAGGGGGAGACAGAGAGAGTAAGGGGGGAAACAGAGAGAGTGAGAGAGCGGGGAGAGAGAGAGAGAAGCTTGGGGTTAATTGCTGTTCTACTCTAAGCTGTACAAATTGCTGATTGGTTCCAGAGCCCTGTAGCGCTGCTCTCATTGGTCAGTTTGTTCAACAGCAGTTACAGACTTGAGATGATTAGATCATTGTATGGAATGATCTTCACATGTATGAATATGAGCCCACTGTGGTCTTCAGCACTCCCAAATATAGTCACTCCCTTTAGCCAATCATTAACATCTGCTCTGGAGCCATTTTCCACACATGGAACGCGACATTCCCTGCACTGTAGCACCTCTTCCCAACCTATGGATCCGTCATGGTGGGGTCGGTGATGAACCTCAACCCGTCCTCAGTTCTAAGCCTGTCCAGGATGCTCCTATTGATTGCACCACCGTTGGTGTTTAGGTGCTGAACCGTAGTCCTTCTTCATTAATACCGTGCCTATATATTTCTAATAGATATTGGGAATCATTGATCAGATGGTGCATCCAATATCTCTATACAAATACAGCTCAGAGGAGGATCTCCAAATCACTGCCCTCTGTTTTCATCCACACGTGGCACATGCAGCCCTGATTTTACTGTGTACCCAGGTTCCTAAACTGTTGTGCCCGCCGTTAATTGAGCATGTTAGACTGCAGGCCCTGTCCGAGTGCCTGAGTGTTATCCGGTTTCTCTATCTCAGTTACGGAAATCCCATCAGATAAGAGGGCAAATGGAACATGTGAGCTGGGAACTGTAAACTGAGGGGTGAGTGAATGCACAGCAGCCGAGAAGGAAGGAGGAAGTGGGGCTGCTGCCTTAACATGCCTCGTGAATTCAGCGAACGGACGCGTGTTCACTTCAGTCTGCTGGAACACTGAGGAGAACGCCACATGGTCATGGAACAGTCCATTAGTAGGGGTGATCATTTCCCTGGGCACAGACAAGAACTGAAACCCTGTTCCATTGACTTCCATTCAAATTAAATTCAGCTTTTGGCCTCTCCTGTAAAGTTGCCATTTTGGAGAAACCGTTTTTTCTTTGGACGGCGACGATATAATACAATGTACTATACATCAATCAGACATGGCATCACAACCACCTCCTTCTTCTATCTACACTCACACTGTCCACCCCATCAGCTCCACTGACCATACAGGACACTCTGTAGGTGTACAGGTCCAGACTGTAGTCCATCTGTTTCTCTGTGTACTGTTTTACCCTGTTCTTCAATGGTCAGGACCCCCACAGGACCACCACAGAGCAGGTATGGTGTGGGTCATTATAAGATTATTATAGGAAATGAAAAAATAAAATTTTGCTCAGATTTTTTACCACCTTTAAGAAACCAAATATAACTATTCATTTTGGGTGTCTAAGCAAGTGTCATGCCTGCTGGCTCTCCTCTCATCCCCAATCTCCTGCACTCTGTTTCCCATAACCCACCACTCGAGGACGTCACTGTCACATGTCCACCATCTCCCAATCCCGTTCCGTCTCTCAGATCCAAGTCTCCAGAATACTGATTTCCCCTGTAGCTGATTGGTCTGTTCGTACAAATGCTCCTCTCTCCCACTGACCCGTTGCGAAGTCTTGGCACCTTGTGCGTACTGAGTGGTTTCTCCCTGTTGTTATTCTCGTTTACTTCCCTGGTTTGACTCTATTTTGACTTTCTGGTTTATTATTTTGAATTTCCCCTTTGGATCCTGTTGCTGGTCTGATTGCTTTGCCTGGTTCTGGCTTCTGCTCATCTCCTTACTCTGACTCAGTCCTTGCCCTCTTGGTTATGTCTGCTTATACCTTGTTGCTGCTGTGTTGTGCTATGAGCCTGTTTAATTAACCTAGCTTTGCATTTAGCTCAGTGCGTGTCACAGTTTGTCTGTCCATCCTCAAATCAAGTTGCATATCATCGCTGTCCAGAGGAAAACGTATCTCCATTTTTGTCGATTTTCACTTTCATCATTTGGTCACATGACCTGCTGTTTACACTGTGTGTGAATTTCATGATGAATAAACCAATTGAAATGGCCCAAAACGTCTGGAAAGACGTCTGGTTCCATTGACTTACATGATAATCAGATCAGGTTTTTGCCCTCTCATATAAAGTCGCCCTTTTGGAGAGACTTGTTTTTCTTTGGACAGCGACGATGTGATGGTTCAGTATGAAGAAAGCTGGTTTGTGTTGACCCGAGAGCGTTTGTGGTCCCCTCATTGCTCGCTAGCAACTCACCACAGAGTCAGAGCACTTCACACCCTGAGAGCCAACAGTGTTCCGGTCAGTCTGATAACAGAGTTACAGTGGGAAAAGCCTTATTAGATTAAAACACTCACGAATATACAAGTCGATTTTAATTCCACCGGCAGAGCAGCTGCACGAGGGCGTACAGGACGAGGCTAGGTTAATGGCAGCATGCACACTTCTAAAGCAGCCTTGGCTCGTTCTTATCTGTTATTAAATCCCTGCTTGCTTTTCTACAATGACAAAACATTCAGCTTCATTATGCAGGACAATGGAACAGGGCTGATCTCTTGACCCGGCACCTTCTGTATTAAATGCCAGTGAAAACAGTGATGAATATGCAGGCTGATATTGGGTCGAAAGCAAACATGTCACTGGCGAACACACAAACGGTGCTTTCATAAACAAACCGAGCCGGGCCCGTCCGTGACTGACATGCTGTTTGTTTTTGATTTGCTGCATGGAGTTAATTTCACCCCCTAATCTTACAGGCTATCATTTCACCATGCTGTCACACACTCACACACACACTCACACACACAGGGATGCTGTGGCCTGTTGGTATCGGGGACAGCAGCACCGAATGAATGATGCTCCTGTGTAGCATGGCTGAAAATCCCAAACCCAAAAATAGTCTGCAGATGCTTTTGGAAGACATTTGTCTAACTGTGGCCTACTTGGAGCTTGGAACTGAGTTTTCATTATCTCTGCATTGATGTGCTGTGAATTACAAATAAGCTATGGAAATATATCTGTCTATAAATGGATAGATAGATAGATAGATAGATAGATAGATAGATAGATAGATAGATAGATAGATAGATAGATAGATAGACAGACAGATAGACAGACAGATAGACAGATAGATAGACTGTACCATCTCCTTATACTGTATTACCCTGTTCTTCAATGGTCAGGACCCCCACAGGACCACCACAGAGCAGGTATGATGTGGGTGGTGGATCATTCTCAGCCCTGCAGTGACACTGACGTGGTGGTGGTGTGTTAGTGTGTGTGGTGCTGGTGTGAGTGGATCAGACACAGCAGTGCTGCTGGACACCTCAGTGTTGCTGCTGGATTGAGAATCGTCCACCAACCAAACTATACAGCCTACAGCGTCCTGTGGGGCAGTGTCCTGTGGGCAGCGTCCTGTGGGTCCTGTGGGGCAGCATCCTGTGGGGCAGCGTCCTGTGGGGCAGCGTCCTGTGGGCAGCGTCCTGTGGGCAGCGTCCTGTGACCACTTATGAAGGACTATAGGATGACCAACACTGCACTGTGCAGCAGCAGATGAGCTATCGTCTCTGACTGTCCATCTACAAGGTGAGGAAGGTAAGTGACAGGATTTATTGATTAAATACTTATAGTGTAAAAAAAATTAAAATTAGTAATACATAAATTAATAACATATAATAAATAAAAAATAAATAAATAAAATTTTTATTTCATTTTATTTTATTTTATTTCATTTTATTTCATTATTATTTTTATTATTATTTTAAATTATTATGAATGTTATGAAAATATTTTATAAATCATGTCACCTATTTTTATTCAAACACCATAATAAATTAAAGTCAACTGGATTGTATAAGTTTACAGTCTTTCAACTTTGAAGCTGATGAAATACATTGAAAATACGGTGTAAATTTGAAGGAGTGAAATGAATTTTGTGAGCACTTAGTAATGCAGGTTATACGTACAGATGACTTATTAACATCAATTTTATTACTGGTCTCGGTTATTGACTTAACTTGCTTGTTTAGTTAAAGGAAGTATTGACAGATCGTTATTTCCCATTGGCTCCTGGCAACATCTATTTGCATACTGGTTCACTCACTCCCTTCATGTCGTCTGGCGTACCTTCCATGTGTGCATCTCTCTTCTGTTCTAAGACTAACGGCAGAGCCACTTTGGCTGTGTTGGCTGTAAATACAAATTAACCACACTTTGGGAGCTGCTGGATTGTGGAAATCCACAGACACGCAGTTCAGTTCAGTTTCAGTCCTGGCCCACTACAGCTGGTGTAGCTCAAACTGACGGAGAGGGAAAACAACATGATGAGTAAAACAGTATGCAAATAGATGCAGCCAGGAGCGAACACAATGGGAAATAACGATCTGTCAACACTTCCTTTAACTTAAACAAGCAAGTTAAACCCAGTAACTGAAACAAATGATGGGTATAGGTATGGGAGTTATCTAATAGGCCATCTGTACATTAAACTTTACATTGCTAAGAGCTCACAGAGCCAAATTCACTGACTTTATTGAAGGGGTTTATACACTGGAAAGTTAAAAGACTGTAAACTTATAAAATCTAGTCGAAATTGCAAAAGTTAACTGAATAAGGTCAATAAAAAAGGAAGTTATCGTGATTTATTGATTGATTAATTTTGTTACAGTGTATATTGGCTGATAATTTAGATAATTTTAATAAACATGCTTGAAACAAACCAACGTAAATAAATAAAACATGTGTATTAAAGCCTATAATTTAGACCGGGGATAAAAACTCAGGTTAATGAGTCACCTGTACTTTACACCTGCAGTGCTAAGTTGAAATAACGAGAACTATATGGTCAGTTATATAGTAGTTCTCGTTATACAGACACTTTACTGTATATACTGTACATCTAAACCCCTGGAGACTCCACTCCACTTAAATACCCATATATGCCCATGTTTATTATGTTAATTCAGTCATTATCTGCTGATAACTGCGTCCTTTACTGTCTTTACTACAGTCTACAGGTATATTTGTATTTCCTGTATGTATTTCTTGCCTCCTTGCGAAGTGAGATATATTTATATTTATATATTTATCGATGACCCGTACTATGTATAGTTTATAGTTTAGAATTAACAGACAGTTAATAACACTGCTGCCGGTACCGACCCATTTAGGTTTTTCATACTGCACAGCGCTGTTTTAATTTTTAAATTTGTATTTGTATCTGTGCTGTTTTTGTGAAACTGCGACTGGCTGCTAAATTTACTTTGGGATCATGTATCTATCCATCCATCCATCCATCAATCCATCTATCTATCTATCTGTCTATCTGTCTGTCTGTCTGTCTGTCTGTCTGTCTGTCTGTCTGTCTGTCTGTCTGTCTGTCTATCTATCTATCTATCTGTATGTCTGTCTATCTATCTATCTATCTATCTATCTATCTATCTATCTATCTATCTATCTATCTATCTGTCTGTCTGTCTGTCTATCTATCTATCTATCTATCTATCTATCTATCTATCTATCTATCTATCTATCTATCTGTCTGTCTGTCTGTCTGTCTGTCTATCTATCTATCTGTCTATCTATCTATCTATCTATCTAGTCAAATCAGCTTGCAGAAAGAAATTCAAGGCCAAGCTATCCTGTAAACCCTATTTCACAGTTTCCAAATGAAGTATCTCTCTCTCTCTCTCTCTCTCTCTCTCTCTCTCTCTCTCTCTCTCTTTCTCTCTCTCTCTCCATCTTTCTCTTTCTTTTCTCTCTTCTCTCTCTCTCTCTCCTTTCTACTTTTTTTTTCTCTTTCCTCCTGTCTCTCTCTCCATATGTCTCTATTTCTCTCTCCTCTCTCTTTCTCTCCTCTCTCACTCTCCTTTCCTTCTCTCTCCCTCTCTCTTTCTCTGTGTCTCTCTCTTCTTTCTACTTTGTCTTTTTCTTCTTTTTCTGTCTTTCCTTCTGTCTCTCTCTCTGTATGTCTATCTATCTATCTATCTATCTATCTATCTATCTATCTATCTATCTATCTATCTATCTATCTATCTATCTATTTAGTCAAGTCAGCTTGCAGAAAGAGATTCAAGGCCAAGCTATCCTGTAAACCCCAGTTCACAGTTTCCAAATGAAGTAAGTTTACAAAATGCATGTTTAAAATTTATTTCATAGGGTTATATACACTTATACCTAATAAGCTTTAATAAACTAAGTATAAGATACATCATACAACATACTGTTGCATAAACCTGAGCTTTTTTAAAGTAACTACATCAGAATTTATCATCAGAACCATCAGAAACCAGAGAGAGTGAAAGAACTCACTTTTATAAAGAGTCTCCAGAACTACACAGATGCTAGAACCGGAAATAGAAAATCTGAAATTAGGAGAAGAGAAAAGTAGAGTAAAGGAAAGAGCGACAAACGAGACTAACAGAGGAGAGAGAGAGAAACAAAAGCAAGAGAGATATGAAAGAGAGCGGTAGAGTAAGAGAAAGCATAAAAGAGTAAATAAAAGAGAAAGGGAGAAAGGGAAAAAAGAAAAATGTGCAAGGGGTGTTGGTGGAGGGTGGGTGTGTTATGTTGGCAATGAGCCAGACTTCTGCCTCATAGCTCTCTCTCTCCCTCTCCTTCCCTCTCTCCCTCCCTCCCTCTTTCCCTGTCCCTCCAAAATTGTTCATTTGTACACATGGTTCTTACTCCTGACACCATGCACACAAACCCAGTCCCTCGTTCCCGTGTAGAACCAGTCATTTGGTAGCAGCTCGCGCCGGCCCGTTAGAAGTGGTTTGGGCGCTGCAGCCTCAGTGACATTCATGCCACAGTCCCCACCAATAATAACTACCAGAGATGAACAAATCACAAAGTCTGCAGGCTCTGGCAGGGGGCCAACCTGTGCCGCCGGGGCTCCACATCTACAATAATAACAGCCTGTAGATTATTTTCTGTGAAAATAGACTCTCCACAAGCCGGCACATATGGAGCCTGTCTGGCAGGCTACCTCCCAACTGCACGATCCCGTACTTTAACAAAGCGGGGATACGGCCGAGCATGGCTCCCAGATAGAACTCCACAGTGCCCTGTGTCTGTGCACCAGTGTTTCTTCAACAGGGACTAGGAGTCTGAGCGTCGCTACGGCGACCTGGGGCTTCATGTTCAGTGACGTCGTATCTAGCTCTACACTAACACTGATACTGTGAGAAACATCAGCTTAACAAAACACAAACACCACCTTACTCCTCCACCAGCACCAATAACAGCTGTGACTGGATTTGGCATGCACTGGACAAGTTTCCAAGACTTGGTCAGGTGGTCCAGATGTGGTGGAGGCCTTCTCTGGCTCAATTCCGAGGAGAATTCCCTGTAGACTGGGATTGTATCCACTGCTGGTAGACCCGTATGACCGTACGCTTCCATACACCTGCAGATTCAGCTACTTCCTTCACACTATGGTCTTTGGCCACGCCCACATGCAGTCCCTCCTTTTAGCCAATCATTAACATCTGCTCTGGAGCGTTTACCACACATGGAACGAGACATTCCCTGCACTGTACCACCTCCTCCCAATCTATGGGTCCCGTCACTCACACCCCGCAGGGATTTATAGCCCCATCATCCTCATGCAGCGTCATCTCTCTCTCTTTTCTCTCTCTCTCTTTCTTTTCTCTCTTCTCTCTCCCACTCTCTCTCTCCTTTCTACTTTGTCTTTTTCTCTTTCCTCCTGTCTCTCTCTCCATATGTCTCTATCTCTCTGTCTCTCTCCTCTCTCTCTCTCTCTCTCTCTCCTCTCCTCTCTCTTGCTCTACTCTCTCGCTCTCCTTTCCTTCTCTCTCCCTCTCTCTTTTTCATCTTTTTCTCTTTCCTTCTGTCTCTCTCTCTCTGTATGTCTCGCTCTCTCTTTCTTTTTGCTTGTATCCTTGTTCTTGTTTTCTCTTTCACCCTCTTTCTCTCTCACTCTCCTTTTTCTTTCTCTATCTCCCCTTAAGTCTCTCCCTCTTCATCTTTCTCTGTCTCCTCTCTTCCTCTAATTTCTGTCTCACTTTGTTCCTCCTTTCTGCTTCCTCATTCTTTCCTTTTTCCTCTCTGTCCCCTTTCTCACTCTCTCTTTCTTTCCAATGTCTTTCTTTCTGTAACTATGCAGACTTCTTCTCTCTCTCTCTCTCTCTCTCTCTCTCTCTCTCTCTCTCTCTCTCTCTCTCTCAGGCTGCAGGTTATGTTTGGGGTTATGGTGAGTGATAAGGAGGACACGTGTTTCTGTGTCGTCTGACATAATTGCCACTCTGTCTCCTGTTTGGTATCTGAGCAACATCAATCTAGCTGGGCCTGAGATGTCAGAGCGGTCTGATTGCAGTGGGGAAAGAGAGAGGGAGAGGGAGAGAGGGAGAGAGAGGGAGAGAGAGTGCACATAATGTATAGTATAGAGCTAGAAAAAACATACAGCTCACCGCTGATTGATGTGCTGGAGAGAAGCTGTGGCTGAATGTATGTGTATGTATAGAAACTCACTCGACTCCCCGTCTAAAAATATTCCAGAATGAGAGAGTCTAAATCAGGCTCTCACCTAAATCAAGGCTCTATCATCCAAACGAGGTTTCAGCCCAACTAAAGCCGAGGCGTCATGCGTGTGTTCGGTACGCATGTATGTATCAGTATAATGAAGTTAATTGGTATCACATGTGGAAAACAACTATCTTTAATCTAAATTCAATTTTATGCCCCTTAGATTTAATTCCAGTTTATTTCAGGCTATTGTTCTGCACCTGTCTCTCACAAGACTTACACACTGTGGAAAGGGCAGCTAGTGTTTTCACATGGAGAGGAAATTAAAACCAATAAAAAAGTGGAGCTATGAAGTTTTGAAAAGACACTGATGATAAACCTACTGGATAAAAAATCCCCAGCTCATCCCCAGTCATAGCTAACACACACACACACACACACACACACACATACACACTAACACACACACACACTCACACACACACACACACACACACACACACACACACCCTAACACACACACACACACACACACCCTAACACACACACATACACACACACACACACACACACACACCCTAACATACTCACACACACACACTCACACACCCTAACACACTCGCACACACACTCACATCCTAACACACTCACACACTCACATCCTAACACACTCACACACACACTCACATCCTAGCACACACTCACACATGCGCACACACACACACTCACATCCTAACACACACTTACACACACACACGCACACCCTAACACACACTCACACATGCGCGCACACACACACACACACACACACACACCCTAACACACACACATACACATCCTAACACAGCCGAACACACACACACTCTAACACACACACACACCCTAACACTCACACACTCTCATACTCTCTCTCTCACACACACACACTCACACACTCATACACACATATTAACACACACACACACACAGCCTAACACACACACACACACACACACACACGCATCCTAACACACACACACACCACATAAATTTATATAACTGTAAAATTCTATATCATATAACTATAGAATTATACACATAATTTATATAACACATTCATTTATACAACAATGGATTTATACAATGGATGGGCATCTGATATATATACTGTCTCTGAGACTGAAAGAGAGAAAGAGGTAGAAAAAGACAGAAAGTGTGTGTGAGAGAGAAAGAGCGAGAGAGAGAGAGCTGCGGGAGGAGTGAATGAAAGTCTTTAGATAAGAAAAAAGATTGTTTGGAGGGACAGGCAATATTTCAGGGAGTGAAAAGAGAGCAGGCAATCTGCCTGTAGAGGGGGGAAGGCTGCGGTGCTTTATAATGGAAGAAATTCAATGTGACATGTTGAGAATGAATTGCTCAGTCAACCAGAAATATCCCTTGTTCTAATGGCTTGGGACATTCAATGGTGTGTTTTCTCTCTCTCTCTCTCTCTCTCTCTCTCTCTCTATCATACACACACCTTTATTTTCTCCCTCATACCCTGAATAATAACCTAAATGCTGGTGTAGGCTTAAATATGCAGTAACACACAGTAATTGCATACCTAGTTTTATTCCTACTGTTCGGAATGGTCCAGAGATTTGCTGTACAGTGTACAAATGGAAACATGCAGCTCACTGCATCTGAAGGACAGTAGTAGATGATTTGGAGCTGGTTAATGCACGGTAAACACAGCTTAATTACTTACACGTGGAGCGTTTGGAGAAAGAGTGAGGAGCCCAGAGCTGTCTTCCACTGATGCTCCATTGAACCTCCATTTAATCTGCTTTTCTGAAAGGTTAAATTGGCAATAAATTCTGCGATCGGAGCCGAGCAGATGTGAACAGACCGTTATGAATGAGATATTAATGCAGTCGACCCCTGCAGGGAGAGGGAATGTCATTATTCTGTATTCCGACATCGTTCCGGCTGCAATGGGGTTTTTGCTTAGCAGTTATGCAGTCTCGCATGTCTGTAATGTTCTTTGGCTTCTGAGACAAAAGGCTTGTTTTTTATGGTCCAATGTTTGATGTCGGAGCCAGCGCTCTCGTTACTGTAGCTCTCTTTCTTAAAGAGGAATCTTTTCAGGCTGTCTCGTTTATTGTAGGGGAAGATTAGAGTTCACTGGAAGCAATGAAGAGAGAAATAATGGATGTTTTGAAAATGCATTAACGGTAATGTTGCATCTATTGCTGAAATAGTACACATGAGAGCATGCACACACACACACACACACACACACACAGGACACACACACACACATAGAAAAGACACACACACACACATAGAAGACCACATATAGACACAGACACACAGACATACACACACATAGACACACATACGCATAGAAGACACACACACACACACACACACAGACACACACACGCATAGAAGACACACACACACACACACACAGACACACACACAGGACACACACACACACACATACACATAGAAGACACACACACACACACAGTTAGAGACACACACACATAGAAAAGACACACGCACACATAGAAGACCACATATAGACACACACATAGACAGACACATACACAGACATACACACCCACAGACACACACACACACATAGACACACATAAAAGACAAATACAAACACACGCACACACATAGAAGACACACACACACACACGTAGAAGACCACACAGACACACACATAGATAGACACACACATACCCACACACAGACAGACACACACACACACATAGAAGACACACACACATAGACACACACATAGACAGACACAGACACACAGACATACACACACACACACAGAAGACAAACACACACACACACACATGTAGAAGACCATACAGACACACACATAGATAGACACACACACAGACACAGACACACTCACAGACACACCCACACACACACACAGACACACACACATAGATAGACACAGACACACACATAGATAGACACAGACACACACATACACACACACACACACACTCACACACATACACACACAGTAAATGGTTCCCAGTGTCTGTGAAACCTGACTGCTGGGTTATATATGAGAACTTATTAGTGATGGTGCAATTCTTCTTTTTGAACTAACTAGTCACACAGTTTTCCAAATCTCTGCACCATTCCACCTCCGGAATGTTGGGTCTGATCAGGAATGGTGTGTATACTGTACTCTACTGTACTCTGCTTGAGTGACAGACACTGTTTCACATCTCAGGGCAGACCCCCAAGCACGAATTCAATGTTGGCCTGACTCTCACTGGTCGGTTCGTCTTTTATTTCCCCATCCCCCTTTCGTCCCATAGAGTCCTATTAATTTTCACACCCATTCAAACCCTACAGCCACCAAACTGCATGTAGCAGGTCCCAAAACTCTAATCCACAGCCATACTGACCCACACTCCTCTGTGTGTTGTTTATGCATCCCTTGTTCCTCCAGTAGACTCGTATTCATTTTTACCAACACCTAGAACCCGGCTAGGAGCTGAACGATCACTCTGCATTTTCTTCAGGAGATGCACTTTTAATTCAGGAGATCATGGTTAATTGTGATATTGTAATGGCTTATGGTATCAGGCGATGTGATATATCTTACATTCATATACCATATTTATTATACCTGTTATATTAGTTTATTGTTTTTCCTTTGTTAATCCGTGTGATGCCATTGGCTGATTGTTTTAAATGGATTGCTTCGTACAGCAACAAATGGCTCTATATAAGGTACACAGGTGATATCAAGGTTGGCGGGAGTCACTGTGGTCACACCCAAATGCATATCAAATGGGAGAGAACTGTTGCGCAGTTGACCTTACAAATAGACTCCCCACTGACTGCGGAGCGTCGAACGTAATTCAGCTTCCTATTTGCCAACTTCTGGTTCAAATTCTCCAGTTCCACCTTAACTGCTGCAGCTGTTACATTCTGGTGCCTCAGCTCAGACTGTGACTTCTGCCCCAGTTAAGGTGGAATGGGCAAGTTTAAATAGGAAGCTGACTTCACACAGAAGATATAAACTATACTGACTCCTTAATCTTTCATTTCATTCATTGTCTGCCCGACAGCTTTTTTGATGTAGGTTCTCAAATGGTGTATGGAATATCCTCACACAGTTCCTGCAGATGGTGCGGTAGGGGTGGAGGCGGAGTGACACCAGGCCTTCTGGACGCGTGACACGTGACAACAAACCATTCATCTTGGTGCTGACCACGGTGCCTCCACACACAGATTCGTTGGTCATCTCTGTGACGGTTGCCGGGCAGACCGCACACAGAGTCTGGTGAAAATCCCCCTTTAACACTATGTTACTGTTAGCTGCTAGTAAATATAGTTTGCTGCTAATGTTATTGTTTAGGTTATACGGAGTCAGTGCACGGGCTCAGCGGTACCTTAACCTTTTTCTCTTTGTTTGGGAGTGTTGTCTGGTCTATAGGTCCGGCAGCAAAAGGAGTCCCACAAGGTAAAATGTGTATTTATTTGGTTCCTAGGTGGAAGATGGAACGAGCCATTTGAAAAGGGGCCATAAAACCACTACTGAACAGGTGTATTCTTGAAATGGATTTGTTTCTGATTGATTTGACATGTTTAATGGGTAATTCAATGTTTTATATAATTGTGATATTGGCCAATGTCATTTTTGTTTGTCTAAATGTAATTTAGTGTGTTCTGTGATACGTGTATTCCCCCTGTGTTGTAGTAATGGTGCTGCTCACCTTGCTATAAACGTGCGTCTTGTCTAACTGTCTCTCTTTTATCCAAATGTTGGTGAGCACCCAGCTTTGTCATGCTGTCCCTGGTAGGTTCTGCTGGGTAATTAGACCTCTGTATATTTTGTATTCATGGACTAGAGGCAATAGCGGAACTAATATAGACTGTGAGCTGATGTTCAATTTTTTTTTTGGATAATTAAATTGAGTGCATTGTTTTTGTTTTTGATTTACTTTTTTCTTTTGACTTTTTCATTTTGAATGTTATAATTTTTTCTATTTTTCCAATTTTGCTCAGTGGCATGGTTATGGATTTGCCCTTCCATGCATATCAGCCTAATAAAATCTGCAATTTTTTGCACTATCACTCTGTCCCTGGTTTTTAATGGCCACACACACACACTACTTTTGTGAGAGTTGACTAATGCTTTAGGCAGTTCTGTCAGTCTCCACCAAGACTAAAGCGGGACTCGTCACTGAAGATGACCCGCTGCCATTCTGAGTCACTCCATGACAGTCTGGTACGACACCACTGCAGTCTTTGGTGACGGTGACGTGGTGTTAAGGACAGTCGTGGTAACGGTCTGTGTGCATGTAGTCCTGCGTGGTGCAGCCGTCTGCCGATGGTGCTGCACTAACAGGAGGACTCAAGGACACCACTGCTCGCTGGATGACCACTATTGTGGCTGTTGGGTCAGTCAGGTACAGAGATAAGGCCAGTCCTTGTTTACATGCTTGGGCGAGTGCGAAACTTGAGTCATTGTCATGTCTTATGATGTCAAACCCACCAACCAAATTTCATTCTCTAAGTTACTCAGTACTTCTCCTCAAGTTGTTTTATATGAAGGTACTCGTTTCAGTACCTTACCTGAGTATCGGCATTATTGGCCTACATTAGCCTACATGTTACTAGTCTGGCATTTCTGTGTGGATCACTAATGTAAATAGTAATAATTAGAAGTTGTGTTGTTATGGTTATGCTTGTTGTGGTATTGGGACTGTTATGGTTTACAGTGCAAGTTGTATTTGCATGTTGTTGTATGTACAGAGCAGTATTTCAGAAGAGCGGAGGCTCTGTTTATATTTCATCGTGCCAGTCTGTATTCAAATATTTCAAAAGAAAAATAAGAAGCTGAGAGCGGAGATCTGGAATACTTCTGCTTCATTTAACCTCTAATATTCCAAAAGACCAAACAACATTTGCACATTCCTGCAAAACATCTACATAATTCTGCTGCTAGCGCTGCATCACACCCTGAAACACAAGGAGCGCCTGTAGGAAAAGAACAACAACAACAGAAAACAAACAGCAGCACACACACACACACACACACACCACACAGAAACTCACACATATACATATACACACACATACACACACATATACACACACATACACACACATATACACACACACCCACACACCGCACAGAAACTCACACATACACACACACACACACACACACACATACATATACCCAAATACACACATACACACACAAATACACACAAATACCCAGATACAAACATACACACACCGCACAGAAACTCACACATATACACACACACACAAATACCCAGATACACACACACACACGCACACACACAAATACACACAAACACCCAGATACACACACACACCGCACAGAAACTCACACATATACACACACACACACACAAATACCCAGATACACACACACACACACACTCACACATACACACAAATACCCAGATACACACATACACACACACACACACACACCCCACAAAAACTCACACACACACATATACACACACAGCCGCACACACACACACACACACACACACCACAGAAACTCACACACACACACCACAGAAGCACGCGCACACACACACAAATACACAGATACACACCACAGCAACACATCCACTTAAACACACAAAGCACAGAAACTCATAACAAACAACATATACACACACACGCCACAGAAGCACACACACACCCAAACACACACATACACACACAAAAATACACAGACATACACAAACACACAGATACACACCACAGAAACACACATATACACACACACTCACACACACGCCACAGAAGCACACACATACACACACACACACACATACACATACATGCACACACATACATAGACACATACACACACACACACACAGCAGTGTTAGTCATCTCGCCTTTTTTGACTAAGAATAAAAAAAATCACATGCATAAATTCAACACATTTGTTACCATGGCGACCATTCACCATGTCATTCACATGTCAAAGCGAATCAGAGGAGATGAGAGCTGTCTGCATTCACCCCCCACCTTTCTCAATCCATCTCTTTCTCTCTCCCTCCATATCTTTTTGGCTCTGTCCATCTCTCTCTCTCTCATGTCCTCTCTCCCTCCTTCTCTCTCTATCTTTCTCTCTACCTTCTTCCCTTTGGTTCTTATTTTTTATCATTTAGCCTTTATCTCTCTTTTTCTCTTTCCCTCCTTTCTGTCTGTCACTCTCTCTCATCTGTCTCTCTCTTTCACTCCTTTCTCTCCTTCCCCCTCTCTATCTTTCTCCCACTCCCCTCTCACCTCTCTTTCTCCCTCCTCCCTTTTCTCTGTGTCTCTCTTTGTCTCTCTCCCTCCAGCCCCCTCCCCAGTAATGATCCATGGAGATGGTAAGATTTGTGTTTGATGTTAATACAGTGCAGTAGGGTCGACTGCGCAGCAGCTCTGTATCGATGCAGACTCTTCTCTGTTTATCTATAAGTGGATGAAAACAGATTCGGATCCTAATGTGAGCAGACCTCCTGAACAAAAATCAAACTAATCCTAACACAGATACTAATAGCAGCTTTATTAAGCATCAGGGCCGACAGTCAAATCGAATCGGTTTCATTAAACACAGCACAGCACTCATATCCACCTTTCAGAGGAGCCTCATTCATCCTTCTATCTCAGACTGAGAGCCTGCATGGAGACAAATGATTCATCCTGCAGACTGAAGGAGCAGCACTTGCTTCCTCATCTTCCAGTTTGGTGTGTGTCATATACATATATATATATATGAGTGTGAGAAAACAAAAAAGATTTTCAGTGCGTGAATATACAATACACCAACTGCAGCTGGTACACAGTTAAAGCTATCAATTAATAGTATAGCCCTCAGGTTATCACAGTGTAGTGTGTGGTTTCTATATGATATTTGATATATGGTAGTGTGTGGTTTCTATATTGTACATGGTAGTATGTGGTTGGTATATGCTAAATAGCACTATGAGTTTTGTATATGGTATATGGTAGTGTGTGGTATGTATATGGTATATGGTAGTGTGTGGTTTGTATATGGTATATGGTAGTGTGTGGTATGTATATGGTATATGGTAGTGTGTGGTATGTATATGGTATATGGTAGTGTGTGGTTTGTATATGGTATATGGTAGTGTGTGGTTTGTATATGGTAGTGTGTGGTTTGTATATGGTATATGGTAGTGTGTGGTTTGTATATGGTATATGGTAGTGTGTGGTTTGTATATGGTATATGGTAGTGTGTGGTTTGTATATGGTATATGGTAGTGTGTGGTATGTATATGCTAAATAGTACTATGAGGTTTGTATATGGTATATGGTAGTGTGTGGTTTGTATATGGTATATGGTAGTGTGTGGTTTGTATATGGTATATGGTAGTGTGTGGTATGTATATGGTATATGGTAGTGTGTGGTTTGTATATGGTATATGGTAGTGTGTGGTATGTATATGGTATATGGTAGTGTGGTTTGTATATGGTATATGGTAGTGTGTGGTTTGTATACGGTATATGGTAGTGTGTGGTTTGTATATGGTATATGGTAGTGTGTGGTTTGTATATGGTATACGGTAGTGTGTGGTTTGTATATGGTATATGGTAGTATGTGGATTGTATGTGGTATATGGTAGTGTGTGGTATGTACAGTATACGGTATATGGTAGTGTGTGGTTTGTATATGGTATATGGTAGTGTGTGGTATGTATATGGTATATGGTAGTGTGTGGTTTGTTCACGGTATATAGTAGTGTGTGGTTTGTATACGGTATATGGTAGTGTGAGGTTTCTATATGGTGTATAGTAGTGTGCGGTTTCTATATGGTAGTGTGTGGATTGTATACGGTATATGGTAGTGTATGGTTTCTATATGGTGTATAGTAGTGTGCGGTTTCTATATAGTAGTGTGTGGATTGTATACGGTATATGATAGTGTGTGGATTGTATACGGTATACGGTAGTGTATGATTTGTATACGGTATATGGTAGTGTGTGGTTTGTATATGGTATATGTTAGTGTGTGGTTTGTGTCCAACTTTGCAGGAGAGAACAAAGCCTGAATTAATTATATATATATATATATAGTAAAAGTAATAAAGTATATGGAACTGAGGAAAACCAAACTAGCTATGACCAGCTACTTTGTGCTGTGTACTCATCATGCAATTCTGCACTGAATCATAAATCATATGTAACTGCACAGTCCATATGTCTAAGACTCTGTCGATTCCCGATGTCTCCGTGTGATTTAGCTCCTACCAGTGCTTAATTGAATGGACATGTATAGAATGCAGGCTTGGAGTGATGGTCATTAGATGGCAGAGCAAAATGCTGAGTGGACACGCTTTAAGATTGTATGCACTGAAAGCACTAGTTGTGTGTTGGGTTGTCAATACCGCACGGTGAAATGAGAGGTTTTAAATAACCTAATGCTGCACACATTTGCTCAGTAGGATTTGCCACATATTGGTATGTCATTGTACTTCTCATAAATTTCCATGGTTCTGGTTTTAATATTCAGCATGCCACTCCCCAGAAATGACATCACCAGCATTGATAATTACGGTGAAATGGTAAACAATGTAAACAAATGCTCCGTCCTAGAGAAACAATTAGTGTAGTTGGCAGTGCTGGAATAGGAACCAGATGTCCTGAGAGATTAATGGCTGTGTAAGCTCCCTCAGAGGAAGCTATGGGCAGCCTGATGTCTGACACACCGCTTTAAAATACACGCATCGTCAAAAGAACAGTTCTGCACACAGAAGGAATCAACCAGCAGGAGTGGAACTTGGTGGGGAACTGTGTATTCAAGCTGCATGGGATGGATCATCACAGGACTCCATCAGGAACCTCTACAGCTCCATACCGAGACGTCTGGCGTGTTGGGTTAGCAAACATGGCGGCCCGACGCCATACTGAGAGACAGACTTCTGTATGTGTAGCTCAATAAATATTGATCATATCAGTCTAAATTTATCATCAGTTATTGATCCTGGTCACCTTTATCTTCCTTCCCAACACACCTGCACTCCCACACCTCCTTTTGGGTGCAGCTGGTTGATGTTGAGTTTGGTTCAGTAATAAGACTGGATGGAAAGTAAAGTGGTTGTTGTCAGACCTCTCGGTTCTCCCTTTCCGCATCCTTCCCCTCCACAATACAACACCCAGGCAGTGCGACAGACACATGTCTCCAAACATGGACTAGTCTCCAGATTTCTGAATGCTAATGACTGTGACCTGTTCTCTGTTCCCTTTGTGTGTACACATGCCAGTCTGTCTTTGCCAGCTATTGCCAGCACATCCTGTTATCCTTTTGCCATGCTTGACCGGTGTCTGTTTGTTGGCTTTGCTCATTTGTCTAATGATTTGTACTTTGATTGTTTGGACAGTCTGCTTACCTTGTTTTGATTCTAGCCTGTGTTTTTTGTTTTCCGTCTTTAGCCTCATCCATATACCTAGTGTTAATCTGCTCCCTCTTGGCCTGGACCGGTTTTCTGACTGTTTGGTAACTCTTTCCAGTGGCTTGTCCTCTGCTGTAAAAGTGCAGATAACATCAAAGAGTGTTTGGTAACCGGGGAGCGTGTGGTAGTATTGTCACCGATCTACCAGCTGGCCAGAGAGGGTTAACAACCTGTTTCAGTGGAGTGGTGTTAGACGTTTCTTAACACTAGGTAAGAAGTGAGATATAGCCCACTGACAGAAGTGGTTGGTAACATACCTGCGAGCGTGTGGTAGTGAGTGTTTCTGCTAGGTAAGAGGTGCAGATCTAGGGGTCCACTGACAGAGAGTGTTTGGTAGCCCTACCTGTTCAGTGGAGTGTGTGGTAGTGAGTGTTTCTACCACACGCAGGTCTAGGAGAGTGTTGGGTAAACTGGGAGTGTTGGTGCTGTGGTCACTCAGGTTTGTTGGCGGTGAAGCCGAGGGGCGCTGACTTCTTAGGGAGCCCTCATGCACACAGGCTCCGTTACCACGACTGTCCTTAACACCACGTCACCGTCACTGGGTCATCTTCAGTGATGTAAACCCTACCTGCACAGTCCAGCTTTAGTAAATAGTTTTTCTATTTCTAATGAAAAACGTGTATCTCCATTTTTGATGATTTTGACTTTTATGTATCATGTGATCACATGACCTGCTGTTTACACTGTGTGTGAATTTCAGGATGAATGGACCAAAAGAAAGGGCCCAAAGGTCACTTGGAAAAACTCTGGTTCCATTGACTTACATTAGAATTAAATTGGGTTTTGGCCTCTCCTGTAAAGTTGCTGTTTTGGAGATGCTTATTTTTCTTTGGACAGGGACGATATGTTAATAATAATAAAGAGTCAGAGTGCAGTGGTGTTGGTGGTGTTGGTGGTGTTGGTGAAAGGCTCACAGCTTGTTCAGGACCCTGATAGCCTGTGGGTGAAACCTGTTCATTAGCCCGTTTGTTCTGGCCGGGATGCTGCGGTATCTTCCAGCTGATGGCAGTATGGCGAACAGGTCGTGTGCTGGGTGGCTACTACTTCTGAGTTAAACTCCTGATCACTTAATGAAGGGCTGGAGGGTGGTGGGTGGAGCCAATGAAAGGAGGGAAAGGTAAAGCAAGCAATAAAAAGGGCCACAAATGAAAGAATGGAAGGAAGAAGAGAGGAGGAGAAGGCAAGCGAACGAAATAACAGCTTCTGTTTTAAAGCAGTGAGTCGAACCGCCAGAGCAGCGGAGTGGTAAACTCAACCGGGCCTCTGCTGCGCGGAATAAACGACACCTTTATTTTACCCCATTAAAAGTAAACTAGGGGACCACACTTACATAATCACCCACAAGCTGAGTGTGTCCTGGAAATAGAATTGAACTGATAGGCGCAGTAAAATGCTACACGGCTTCTGTAAAGCACCACTGGAGGCATGAAATGGGAGAAAAATCCAATCAGGAATTCCATTTCGTATGTAGCATCTGTTATAAAAAACCTGTAGCAGGGGATTCCCAGCATGCTGTTTGTTGTTTAACGAGACGGCATGAATGATGCCTCCCTCGGACTCGATATAAAAGTCAGAAATTCATTACGCTCCCTTATTCATTGAGCTTTGCGAGCGTGTTATGTGCACCATGTATTAATAATGCAGTGGTCAACGAGCGTCATGAATAAAACAAAGCTCAAGGTTATGAATTCGGCACCGGGGATGGAGTTTGTTAGGTACTGACGGTGTTAAATATGAGGGCAATAGATTTGCCAGGTGCTTTGGGTTATTTAGTGAAGACAGGCCTCGGTTTCTGTACATCGTGGTATCTAGACCTTGCGTCTCTGAAATGAAAACTTGGGTCAACTGGTCTTCTCATTTCCACATCGACGCCGTTTCAGGCTTAACACGAATAACTGCGGTGCTGCTGGATGCAAGGTTTGCCTTGGGGTCATGTGTTTAAGCCCTAGGACCGGACAGGCAAGTAAACACCTTGTTAGTTTCTACATTTCAGTTTGACGGGTCACATGATGTGCCCTTCGGACAAGTGTCTGCACCCTTGGTGCCACTGATGCCCTCAGTTGCTGAAAACAGTGCTATTGCTATGATAGCTTCTTTGGGTGGCGTTTCAGCTCAGACCAGTTATATGACTTTACCTGACTGGTTATACATTAAAACCTGACAGCCTGGGTATCAGCAGTGTGCTACCAGGCGTGCCACACCCTTCTTCCGCTTCTCTGATACCTCTTTTCCACCAACAATGTGCCAGTGCTCGTGCCCATGCTGGTGCTGGTCCCCAGGCTCTACTAAAGCCGTTAGGAACGGACCCCCTTTCCACTGGTTTGAGAGCCAAGGGATTACGTAACACGAAGTGGGCAGTCCTTAGTCCAGAAGCAGAAGTTGGCAGGTAATAACATGGATGGTGGAACATGTTCTTCAAGTCCGAACTGTACTTCCTGCTTTGAGGGCGTATATCTCAGCATCCAGAACCAACTCTATCAGCATCTGTGTGCCGCCCAGAGGGATCGTCGTAGTCAGATCAGGCTGAGTGCTAGATGAGTCGTACGTGTTTCTTCTTGGTGGACTGTTATATAGGCAGCTCGTTAAGTTAATTAGCTATATGTCTCTCACATTACAGATCTCCTGCACGTATTAAATGGCTAATGTATCGAATTTTCACTTTGTAGATAGCCGTGCGGGTGGTTGGGTGAGCCCAGCGGTTAACACCACCACCCACTAGAGGGCTACCACCCGACGTGGGAGACAGGGGTTCAAATCCCAGTCTAGGTAGCAAATGCTGAGCTACACCTATAACAGTCCCTGGGCAAGACTCCTAACACTGCACTGGCCCACCTGTAAAACGAATAAGCTTGTAGGTCCCTCTGGATAGGAGCGTCAGCTAAGTGCCTGATGGACAGGTCCATTGAACTCGCTCACCCATGAGCAACATCACTGGCGGGATACGATTGTTCCTTAGTTCATCTTGTAGCGCCATGCCCCTTTTGCCGCTCGCATCCCTGGTTGCACAGTTCCAGACCAGAAAGTCGATGGTGCTGGAAGGGCTCAGATTTTTCCAGACCCAAACCATTTTTTTTGCGGAACGGTTCGAAATTCTGGCACCGGCCCCATGCTGGTGGATAAGGGCTATCATTGTACTATGTCCTTAGGTTGCCAGGTATTTGGCATCAACTGTAGTATCAATGTACATTTGGGATTGTTCCGTTTTCGTGAAGCCAGACTATCAAATGGCCGCAATACATGTAGGAAAACCAAACAAACCCAACAGCTAACATTTCCACTAGCAACTGCAGCTTCCAAACGAACCCAGTTTGGCAGGAAAATGGTATTTCTGGCAATCCTGCATGGGAAAGGAACCAGCAGCACATGCACACTGGTAAACCAGCTTTCTTGTTAAATGCAGTTTCACTATAGCAGCTATAGAACTATAGAAACGTCATTGACGTTTTTCGATCTGTGAACTAAGACTGGAAGGTCATTGCCCCCATTTCTGTCATCTTAGTGGTCCCAGTGGTTCTCGATTTAAAATATTTTACCAAAATGGAGACCACTTCATTTTCACTACTCCAGATTTCAGCAGGAACCCCAGGAAATGTTGCACACAAGGGGAGCATCACGGCCGCATGGCTTAATGTAGTCACCTAATGACTCGGACACGGACCAAATAATCACTCTTTAATGAACCAATGAGCTAGTGGTGCACTTTGACCCCTCCCCTGAGGAGGAGGGTGTGGGAAAATGGCGGACAAAGCCGTTCTCGTTGAGGTCTGTTAACAATCCTCCAGTGCTGAGGGCTTGTGTAGGAGGTATGAGTTAAAAAGGGAGTTAAGACCAATGCACCACCCCTCAGCCTGCTGCTATGGACTCTAATGAGGCATTAGCCAGAGGTGTGGGCAGGCTCCCTTTACAAAAGCTCCAGGTCAGCATCGCACAATGAAGACCGTGACAAAGACACAACAGAGCAGAGGTCCAAACCCCAGTTTAGCTTAACTGTGTGCTCAGCAATCATGTAGAAAAGGCCTGACTGTGGAGAACATTCAACGGGCTTCTATGCAGGGGTGTG
Organism: Prochilodus magdalenae; assembly: GCA_024036415.1. Lineage (NCBI taxonomy): Eukaryota > Metazoa > Chordata > Actinopteri > Characiformes > Prochilodontidae > Prochilodus > Prochilodus magdalenae. The sequence continues at coordinate 119,839 of JAMWET010001384.1, read as the reverse complement.
AAAGGGGTCTTTGAAGGTTTTGTTGTGGTTTTGTGCTTTTTAAATCATTGAAATCTGGGCCCTTATGTATCCAGCCAGTCCGGTGCTGGGTCGGGATCAGGGATATGCTGTTTGGATAAGTGTGCTTGTATTCTTTAGGAGGCCAGAGGCAGGAACTGAGTGTAGATCTGTTTGCTCAGTGGTGTGACACACATGACCACTCTCGAAATGTTCATAGAGAGACTTGAGGAGAGGTTAAAATGGTAATATCTAGATTAATACAATTAATGTGTCCATTATTCTGTCCATTCCTTAATTTCTATTGAAAATATACAAAATATCTGACATTGTATCACATAATTCAAAACTGCACTATGGGAATACATTTTTGGTTCATTTTAGGCATGTATGTTTCCTGAAGTCAGTGTGGCGAGGTGGGACGACCATCCAGTATTCTAGATCACATGATTGGCTTTAAAATCATAACACTGCAAACCTAATAATAATATTTAACAATATTTAAGTTTCTGGAAATTGTTTGTTTGAACATTCTAATATCACAAATTAGCAAAGGACTTTTATTTTGATGCACTTTTAAAAAGAAGTGGCAGATTGTTGCATCAGAAGTGGCAGATTGTTGCATCATCATTTACTTACTCATTTAATAAAAAGTAAATACACATTCATTTAATATTAATGAAATACATATTTTTCAAAGCATCCACTATGTGTATGCATAGCTTAAAAAAACAAAAAAAACAAGAATCTAAATATGTCAATTTATAAATTACAATTTAAAAACTGTCAAGATATAAAGTGTTTTATATCTATCTATCTATCTATCTATCTATCTATCTATCTATCTATCTATCTATCTATCTAATATATTACAAATCATAACATGTTGCAAAATGTATTGCTAATGTATATTATTATCATTGTTAATTTATATTATTGTTTATAGTATTGTGATGTCCTCAAGTTTCATGAGTCTTAACTAAAAAACAAAGAACTTTTATTCTGAAATGCTTTTAAGAAAAAGTGGGCAAAGTATAGCATCATAAAAGAGACCCTGAAAACGTGACCCATGAAAACGTGTTAATATGATAATGATGATAATGCTTATGTTAAAAGAAATGTATAAGTATAGTTCATAGACAAAGGCTTATATTAGCGAGTTGAAAATCAAGGTATATTCTTAAAGATATATAAAATGAATTCTTCTGTTAAAATAATATAATAAATCATAATAATTAAACATTTTACAAGCTCCAGAAACAAATATTAACACACCAAATACATTAATTCTGATGCAAAGCAAATAATAACAATAATTTTATTTGCCTTTAAATAAGATTTTTTTAGGTGCACATTTCAAAAGCTTGGTCAGTTGTCATTGACCCAAAAAACTAAATTGCAAAAAGTATTTCTAGATGATTATTCAACACTTACCACTTAACTTTATGAATAATTCATTGTAAATGACCTTATATGGCATAATTATCTATATAATATCACATACTGGCTTATTTAATTCACATTTATGGCATTTAGCTGGCGCTCTCATCCAGAGTAAATTACACTACAGGTGGACTAATGTAGTGTTAGGAGTCTTACCCAGGGACTCTTATTGGTGTAGCATAGCATAGCTACTCAGACCAGGATTCAAACCTGCGTCTTCCACATGGGGTAGTAGCTCCCTAGCAAATAGGTGTGTTATCCACCACACCAACCGCATCCTCAATTCTAGACCGGTGCTCAGTTCCTCATTCTTCACAAAACACCTCAAGTCTTTACACCCAAAGACCTTATTAATATCAGGTACCGTTATTAATATATATATATATATATATATATATATATATATATATATATATATATATATATATATATATACATACATATATATATATATATATATATATATATATATATATATATATATATATATATATATATATATATATATATATATATACACATGTACTTCCCACAAAATGGGTTTATTTCAATGCTAATTTAAATCTCGAACATTTTTAAAGCTGAAGAACGGGTTGTTTTATGTCTCCTGCAAAAAGAAGGCTCCATAAATCACTGTCGTCTGTTGGCCCCATTTCCAGATAGCACCTTTATAGAGAAGTTGGGGGCTCCTTCCAGAAAACTCTAGCTGTCGTCTATAATAGGGAATTTCAGTTTCTTTTGTTGACCAATGCCATAGGATCAAAGAACTGAGGTAGTGTATGCAACACCGTGTCTGCTGGTTGAGCAGAGGTTCAGTAGATGGGCATGTACTTTTCCACCCCATTCATTGTTAATATCAGAGAATTTGGAATCTAATGAAGTCGGATCCAAAAGCATCGTCCTAGTTTAACCCTCAAACCACCCGTACTGTATTAGTGCAGAGGGAAGACTTCCAGCTAGACTTTACCTGACGGAGCCCCTAACTTCTCTGCAGTACTACAGTAGTTTAGATGTTAATGGGTTTTAAATAAAGACGTGTGGTGTGGTGTGAAGAATGAGGAATTGAGCACTAGGGTTGAGAATGTGGTTGGTGTGGTGGATAACACACCTAGTCACCGGGGAGCTACCACACCTTCTACCAGAAGAGCATTTGTGAGGTTGAACACTGTTGGACGAGAAGGCCTGGCACGCAGTCTCCATTCTAATTCATTTCAAAGGTGTTCTATCGGGTGGAGGTCTAGTTCCTCCACACCAAACTCACTCATCCATGTCTCTATGGAGCTTGCTCTGTGCACTGGTGCCCAGCCATGTTGGAACAGGAAGGGGCCGTCCCCAAACTGGAATTAGCTGAGCAGTCTGCATGCCTAGGTGCTTTGCTTTTTACACCTGTGGTCATAGAAGTAATTGGAACACCTGAGTTTGAGGTTTTGAGTGGGTGAGTGAATACGTTGGCAGTGTAGTGTATATACTCTATAGAAGATCTTCCCGCAGGAGCTGTATGTTTGGATGTCAGTAAATTCTCTTGTTTTCGTTTCTACGACTGATAGAATTAAGCATCGATGTCTAACGAACTTGCATGCACTAATGACAGCGAGGCTTCCTCAAATATCCTCCAGCTCTGAAACACAGACAGAGACCGAGACACTAATGGCTGTGTTCAAATTTGATTCAACAAACATACGAGGGGAAGTTTGGGTGAGTCATCTGTAATCTACTGCATAACTTTCAGAGAACATTAGCAGCAGCCAGACACAAGCCTGCAGAACCTCATCATATAGAAATATGGAACCGGCAAACGAGAGAGCACTTAAAGCCAGTCAGATTCTTATGTTTTCAATTTTTCCATACTAAATATAATACACTGGAATTACTCATCTGTCTCATCGTCCTGTCCTCCTGGAACGCGGGGTGTGCGGAAGCCCATCCGACTTTTAAAGTCTGACATAAATAGCTATATCCAGGCTCAAACGCGGCTAATCAAACTAGGAAAGTGCATTTTCCTACAGTGCAGGGTGATTACACAGCTGAAGCTTGTTGCTAGCAGGTTACAAGGTGTTGCTAAAATGACTGAAAGTCTACAGGAGGAAAGATGGATGAATAAATGACCCATAGAGGAGTGCGGGTAAGTATGGCTATGGATTAGGTTCTGGATTAGATCCTGTGTTTGAGGATCTGCCCTGAGTGAGGACACGCAGTGTGGTGGCTGTACGGTTTGACTGGGGTGAAATGAATGGGCTCTATGGGAGGATAGGAAATAAAGACAAATAGACAAATATGGGCTCAGAGCAACAATGAATCTGTGCTTCAGGGTCTGCCCTGAGGCAGGGTATGCAAAGCGGTGTCTGTTGTTTGAGCGGAAATACAGTAGATGAGCGTGTGCTTTTCCACCCCATTCATTCTTTATAGGAGAAAATTTGGTCAGAGAGCTCAGTCAGAGTTTAACCCTCCAACCACACATGGTAGTGAGGGCTGAAGCCTTCCAGAGCCTTCACGATCTGAATGAGCAAGAACGAGAGACCTATGATTGCAGAGGTTCTGTAACCACAATATATACAACGTTATTTGACATATATATATATATGCATATCATTACTTACTAATATTATTTTTATTTTTTGTATCATTTATTGTTATTTTTTATATATATGTTTTTATATATGTATGTATGTATATAAAATATATAAAATAAAATAAATAACAATTAAAAAATAACAATAAATAATACAAAAATTAAAAATAATATCATTTTATATATATATATATATATATTTTTTTTTTTGTTTAATCATATATTTATATTTTTTATATTTGACTAGTACTGATATTCTGATTCTGATACAGTATATTTCTTACTGCATATATACTGACAAACTTTATGCATACTGATTTCCTTTTTCTCCACTATATATATCATATATACATTATATATATTATAGTATATTATATATACTTTACATATATTATATTATATATATATATATATATATATATATATATATATATATAAATAATGGAAGGTGAATATAGATGTAAAGATGGTTTTAGGTACCCCCAGTGTCTCAGGTGAGAATTCCCTGTAGACTGGGATTTTATCCACTGCTGGTAGACCCGCATGACCGTACGCTTCCATACACCTGCAGATTCAGCTACTTCCTTCACACTATGGTCTTTGGCCACGCCCACTTGCAGTCACTACTTTTAGCCAATCATTAACATCTGCTCTGGAGCCATTTTCCACACATGGAACGAGACATTCCCTGCACTGTAGCACCTCTTCCCAATCTATGGATCCCATCACTCACACCCCACAGGGATTTATAGCTCCATCATCCCCATGCAGCAGCGCCATCTGCAGGAGCCTGAAGTTACTAACACCTTATATTGAGGCTCATTTATAGCCTATTGGTGTTCCATTTGTCGTGAAGTGCTGATCCAACGTAAGTACTGGGCATTCCAAGGTTATCAAATGTTATATATCACTGCCTATTAGACATCAGCTATACTATATAAGTATATATTCTACAATATAAGATGCCATTTGATGACCTTTAATGTGATGTTCCATGCTATTAATCTTCAAAAACTCGAAGCTCTTCCTCAGGCATCCGTTCCACTCTTGCTTGATTGGCGTCGAATTAAATACAGCTCAAAGTGCTTGGATCCTCAAAGCCAATTATTTTAATGGCAACACACAAAAGAGCACATTAAAAACAAGAGGAAAACAATTTGATTGACAACGTCCTCTGCTCCTCAGTTCCGCATTGCTGGACCGGGGACAGTGCTCTCATTAAGACAATTTAGGGGACATTATGTTAAACAGTAAATGACCATGTACCTGATTATGGGGCTGTTCTTTAACCACAGTGCTGTATATGCACGCTGAATAGGAATGAAGCTGAGAGGAGCTTTACGCCTAATGAGCTTTTTTCCCTTTCTTTGCTGGAAAGTCTGCAACTTCCATGAAAGCGCAGTCTCTCTGCTCATATGCTGTGGAGATGGGTTAACTAGAGCTGAAGCAGAGGCTTTTTTGGCTAATTAGCAGAGCGGCTGCCGGTGATGCTGACAGACTAGTGGCGTGCGGGGCTGTGTGCTCGGTTACAGGCTGCAGATGGGCCTGTCTGAGAACAGGTTTTGCTCCAGAGGATTTTAAATGCTTTCAGACAAACTCACAGCAGACGAGAGGGAAACATGATGTCAATTACGATCACGCTGAGGAGCTGGGAATTCAGGAAAGAGCAGATGTGAATACAGGAGTTGCTCTACACACCATTCTGCACCTTATGTCTGTGTGTAACGTAGTTCCAATAGTTCCAATAGCCATCCTTTCTCTTTTCCGCAATCTTGGCCACCGTGTCTTAGAATAATAGTAGTAGGAGACTGGCAGAGGAGATAGATGCTTAAATGCTTAACCCCTAATAATTGGCACCTACTACAGGCTTGCATAAGCTCCCTGAGCGAAGCATGAGATTCACCTTGTGTGTTTAAGGTGGTAGTAACTTCAGGCTCCTGCAGATGGCGCAGCACAAGAAGGATGGGGCTATAAATCCCCGCGGGGTGTGAGTGACGGGATTCATAGATTGGGAAGAGGTGCTACAGTGCAGGGAAAGTCCCGTTCCATGTGTGGAAAACTCTCCAGAGCTGATGTTAATGATTGGCTGAAAGGAGTGACTGCATGTGGGCGTGGCCAAAGACCATAGTGTGAAGGAAGTAGCTGAATCTGCAGGTGTATGGAAGCATACGGTCATACGGGTCTACCAGCAGTGGATAAAATCCCAGTCTACAGGGAATTCTCCTTGGAAGTGTGCCAGGGAAGGCATCCACCAAATATGCACCAACTGCACAATTCTTAGGTGCAAGAGAGTCTGGACATCGATGGCGCCTATATCCAGAAACCTGCCTGGTACCTGGCAAATCCAATCACAGCTGTTATTGGTCCTTATGGAAGTATGACACGCTAGTAGGTACGATTCAGTCACAGGTGACTCATTTTTGGTCTTTGGAATTCCAAAATTCCCACCTTACTATATGTCAAAGTACCAAGTTTGTTTTTTGGCTACTCAGTTTATAAAGCTCTTAGTGCACTACAGGAAATCAATACTGGCTTCATCTTGGGAAACCCCGTCTTTCCGTCATTAGCTCTACGTGCTGCATCGACCTAATATGCCGTGGACTCGTGCTACACTGCTGTTAGCAGATTGGCTTCTCCGGCTCCCTAATCATTCACTGACTGAAAGCTGTGAATAAAGGGTTAAACGTGGCTTTGGCTGTCGGTATTGATTTTGATTGGTTCACTGACAGGATCTCATCAGGCCACAGAAAGGCATTAAGCTGCGCTTGGCGAGTCCTTTCCAGCTCACTTCTGAAAAGATAATTGATTGGGAAGCCATTTAATTTACTTTGGCTCCAATGCACATTTATAAGGGGAGACCGATAATCAAGCAACTCAGCTGATTATGTCAGAGATACGGGCTAAAGAACTAAAGCACTCCACAGAACTCGAGTAAGGAGGATATGCTGAAAATGATTTATTTGAATTCCCCAGAATGCCCATAGGCATTTCACCGTGTCCCTCAGTATCAGCAATTCTGACTGACTGACTAGGAAAGCCTCTTCTTCTAATGTGAATACGAGCAGATATCATTTCCATCAATGCTGTGTTGTTTAACATGGATGACTTAGAATTCCTAGTCTTGTTAACTTACCTACCTCATCATACACCAGTCAGCCAGTACACTCACTCACTGTCCACTGTATCAGCTCCACTGACCATATAGGACACTCTGTAGGTGTACAGTTCCAGACTGTAGTCCATCTGTTTCTCTGTATACTGTATTACCCTGTTCTTCAATGGGCAGGACCCCCACAGGACCACCACAGAGCAGGTATGATGTGGGTGGTGGATCATTCTTAGCACTGCAGTGACACTGATGTGGTGGTGGTGTGTTAGTGTGATGTAGTCTGCTTCTCTCATGATCCATCTAATCCCAAACACAATGAGTGATACTATCTATCTATCTATCGCTCTCTCTATCTAGTAACCTTAATTTTTATCTACTACCTTTTCTCAGTAATGGCCTCATGAGCATCTACATGTCCCTTCAGACTCCATAGCCTTCAGGTGTCGTCTCACAGTGGAAGAATAAACGGAGAAGAACGGAGTTTGATGTTCTCTTCTCTCTCAAAGACTAAAGCTTTAAGTTGTGTCTACCATATTCACCACGTGGTGACAGCTTTGGTGGCGTACCAGGTCTTGCATAGTTGTTGGGAGTCTAATCGTCTCTAGATCTTTTAATCATTTGACTGGGAATGTCCCTGAGATGGATTGGTGGCCTATTCAGGGTGTTTGCTGCCTTCTGCCCATTGAGTGCTGGGATAGGGGAACAACTGCATTTGTTACATGATAGCCAAAAGACAAATCAGAGATTCTACACAGTAGAGGGTATGGGTGGACTCCTGGATGGCTGGATGGATGGATGGATGGATGACAGGGTACAATGCTCAGTAGGCAACGAAAGGTTGGCAATGCAACACAAAGCCTGAAGACAAACAGGAGTATATATACATCCGTCATAAGGTAACCAAGAACAGGAAGGCAATTCGTGATTGGATGCTGACCTAACGGAATGCATTATGGGAAGTGTAGTTGTGTGTTGTTGTGTAGCTTGTAGACCTGACAGAGGGAGGTGGAGAACGCGGAAGTTGGATATTCCTTTAGGTAAACCTGGTGCCTGGTACCGGGTACTATTTTGGGAATCACCTCCATCAGGGTTCCAAGTGAGCTGAGCTGATACCAACAGGTAACGTAAACAAACTACAGACTTCTGATTGGTTAAAGAGAGTCATCACTATGGGCACTTTCCAAGTCTAGGCTAAAGCTAGCTACCAGATTAGCATCCCAGCTCGGGTCGCCTTTCAAGAACCAGAACCGTCTCATCGTCTGAACTCCAATGTAGTATTTCTCCATATTCCCCAAAACCCTCATTTTCATTGGAGCTAAGCTGAAAGGGACTGGAAAAGAAATTAGAATGGATTTTTATCTCAGTAACTGAACTGGAAGACTAAGTAAAACCAAAGTGAAAAAATAAACAGTGTTTTTCAAAAAAGTAATGGAATAACTTCCAGTAAATTGGAATAAAAGCAATAGAACTAAGAAAAAAAAGAATAATAAAATAATATTAATATATTAGAATGTATATAATACAAACAACAACAACAACAACAAAAAAACACTAATAATAATAATAATAATAATAATAATAATATGTTAAAACAATAAACTAGTATTAAAAACTAAAACTAAGATTTAAAAAATGTTTAATATTAATAATAACAATAATAAAGTCAAATAAGAAAGGCTGAATGAAGATTTAGGTTAGAAATTAAACATGTACTTTTTTTAAATGACAGTAGTGAGAACTGATCCTGTACTTCCCCAGATCTCGTTTTTGCATTGCTGCCTCTTCTAAATAAAGTGTGCCTCCTTCACGTCACAGCAGCTCATGCAGAGTCACTACCATGGCCATCTACACCGAGAGGGTAGACCTACTATCTGCAGTCTAAAATGAAGAAGCTTGTGCCGAAAGTAATCAGACTCAAGTCTAGCTTTACCCTGCGATGCCTTTAGGCTCATGCATGGCTGCTTTAGAAGATCCCATTCTCTCCTCTCTCCCTGCCTCTTTTCCATTGAGATTGTAAGGCCACGATGGAACGCCTGTGTCAGCAGTGGGTGCACATTAAAGTAAGTGTCTGGATACTTTTGGACATAATGTACATTATTATATACGCTCCTAATAGGGACCAGCTGAAACATTGTTCCCTCATTACATTCCCATATACCACGATAATAATGCTCCATGCTCGGCTACGAGGCTTTATGAATTCCAGCTTGACGTCAAAGGCCTTTCATGTTCTACACAATCACCAGATGTAAATATCCTTGAACCTCTGCAAGAAGAAAGTTCCTTCAAGGCTTCTGTAATATCCCACTACCATTATTCAGGGCTTTAATGGCATTCTTCCCAGAAGAGCTCAAACGGAGCTGATGACGAAGTGCGGCCCTGCTCCTGCGAGGAAGGAAAACCTCTTTGGAACGTCGTTTTCAGCCTCACGTTGCTTTGAGAACTTGCGTATCAAAGCGCTAATTGTTAGATCTCTTAAATAGCTGTTGCATGCTGCTAATTAGCGTTCAACATGCTATGACACACTTGTCTAGCTGCCTTTGAAGTAGCTAAATCACAATTACAAAGTTAAGGTCCTTTCTCATGTTGCCTTTTGAAGTGTCTTTTTTTTGTCCACCTCATGTAAGAGACCATTTATCAATGTGCTTATGCCTTTAGTAATATCAGTAACAATAAAACACACCCAGTTCATCACATTCTGGGTTAGCATGCAAAACATGCAGTCAGAAACTCATTCCAAAGGATAGCTTAAAAATAACTTTGACTGATATAATTCTGGCAACACTGAATAACTAGACTGTATTTGACATGACACACTGCTGTACCGCACACTGTATACGCCCCCTGTGTGTAGTACACAGTACAGTACCAAGTCCTGACCTACAGTGTAGTATACTAATACAGTCACATGACCAGTTACCTCACATTTACCTCAGAGCTGTTATTACCACTGTTTAGAGCTAGCTGCTGCTAATGCTGCTCAGTTCACCTGACATATGGTTAGCCTAGCTGTTCGCTCCCCTTGGCTAGTTCACTCTAAAACTGATCCTGTAAAGCGAGTTCATCTTTTATTAATCTTCAGGCCTGTATATTTAACTTTCTGAGGCTCATTCTGATGAACACACACCCCACTACCATCACTACACCCACATTTACCTCAGAGCTGTTATTACTGTACCCACTGTTGAGAGCTAGCTGCTGCTAACGCTGCTCAGCTCACCTGAGATACGGTTAGCCTAGCTGTTCGCTCCCCTTGGCTAGTTCACTCTAAAACTGATCCTGTAAAGCGAGTTCATCTTTTATTAATCTTCAGGCCTGTATATTTAACTTTCTGAGGCTCATTCTGATGAACACACACCCCACTACCATCACTACACCCACATTTACCTCAGAGCTGTTATTACTGTACCCACTGTTGAGAGCTAGCTGCTGCTAACGCTGCTCAGTTCACCTGAGATACGGTTAGCCTAGCTGTTAGCTCCCCTCGGCTATTTTACTCTAAAACTGATCCTCTAAAGTGAGTTCATCTTTTACTAATCTTCAGACCTGTATATTTAACTTTCGGAGGCTCATTCTGATGAACACCACCCACTACAATCGCTATACCCACAGAGCTTTATTACTGTACCCACTGGGTGGCTAGCTGCTTAACGCTAGCCACAGTGGTTAGCCTACCGCCATTTTCTCCGGCTGATCTCTGTAAAGCAGGCTCTTAGAGCCGGTCAGGCCATATTTAACTTGCTAGGCTCATGCATGATGGGATGCCAGTACACCATGAAGATAGCTCCACCTGTACACTAGAGAAACTCTGACTGGAGGTAGTTCATCTTTACACCATCCGGGTCTGAGGCTCACTCATCTTCTACACCCACATTTACCTCAGAGCTGCTGTACCACTGTTATCCTTCTGGGTCGTTGGGGGATACTGGAACCTGTCCCAGCACTCTGGATTCCCTGGAGCTACACATACAGAAGTAGTGTCTCTCAGTATGGCTAACACAACATGCTACGTCTCAGTATGGAGCTGTAGAGGTTCCTAATGGTGTCCTTTGATAATCCATCCCATGCAGCTTGAACATCCTCACACAGTTCCTGCAGGTGCTTATTGTTTTTGACCAGCGCCCTCAAATCGTCCATGTGAACAGACCAGCGACTCTAGAAATCCGAAATCACATCCACATTCAGTGACAGGAGACCCCAGATGCATATTCATGGAATATGGGAGCAGGAGACCCACCAGAGTGCCCCTATTAACACCACCACACCAAACACAGCACCTTAGCTGGGCTCGTGAGGTTGTTAACTGGACCCTAGAGGACGGGCAGCATGTGGGATGGTCTGATGAGTCACGAGTGGTATGGGTCTCATGGTATTTGTGTATGGTGCAGAGCCCATGTAGCCATGGACCCCAGTTGTCAACAGGGCACTGCGCTGTGTGAAGCAATACGACATTAATTCAATATCCACATTTTCAGCTGGTGGGATGAGCTGGTGGTTTGAGCTGATGGGATCCCTGTTTAATCTCACTCAGGTTGTTTGGGAATTGCTCAAAATTGATTTTGAGCATAACCTTTTAGTTATGTGCAGTTAATCAAAGCAGCGATCAAAGAGACGGAGAGTTGTAACGTGCTTAATAAGCGCTTTGAAAGGAAACAGCTCAGACCCAACAAACACTAGAACAGGCTCACTTCACTCCTGGTTTAAAGGAACGCCAGAACTCCGGCTCTTAAAGAGTGCAGTCAAGCTCAGCGCTCTTTAACTGGAGGTTTCATGAGAACTGTTACATCTTCCTGGTGCATGTAAATGTGATCTGTAACTCAGACTTATTGAAACCCACAGTTTCTGAAAAAACACTCTGAGCTACCCCAAGTATGAAATTCAGTTAAACTCAATTCAACTTTATTAGCACTATACCAATACAGGGTTATACAGTGTAACCAAAGTCAGGCTCCATCTCCAGTGCAATATATATATATATATAGGATATATAGTAGGATGGGTAGGTTCTACAGGTGATCTGAGTTATTGAGCAGGTTGGGTAGGTTCTACAGGTGATGTGAGTTATTGAGCAGGTTGGGTAGGTTCTACAGGTGATCTGAGTTATTGAGCAGGTTGGGTAGGTTCTACAGGTGATGTGAGTTATTGAGCAGGTTGGGTAGGTTCTACAGGTGATGTGAGTTATTGAGCAGGTTGGGTAGGTTCTACAGGTGATGTGAGTTAT
>JAMWET010001384.1:52500-102500 GCA_024036415.1 Prochilodus magdalenae | reverse complement strand
TGAAGCAAATCAATACCCGGAACGAGCTAGACCGTGAATGATTGGTTGACTGGGGACATGTGAGTGTGATGTCATCAGAGTGCACTCTGGGATATGGAGTCCGGGAGATTGGCTGTGTGAGGGAGACCTTACATTTACATTTTTACATTTACATTTAAGGCATTTAGCAGACGCTCTTATCCAGAGCGACTTACAACCGTGCTCAGTGTTCTGTTGGATAATATTCCAGTTAGTACAGGAAGAGCCTAAAACTCACCACGAGCTCAGACACTGCCCGAACAGGGGGCCAGTGCTGGTACCTAGAGAAAGGTCTTATAAGTGCAACACAATACACATTGACAAAGGTCATTATAAGTGCAATACAAAAAAGGTTATAAAACTGCCACACGATACACACACAATTTACACGTCTGCTAGAGCTCACTCACTTAAGTGCTTTACGAAGAGATGGGTCTTCAGTCTGCGTTTGAAGACCGCGAGAGACTCCGCTGTTCTGACGCTCAGTGGGAGTTCATTCCACCATCTGGGAGCCAGGACAGAGAAGAGTCTGGACGCTTGTCTTCCATGAGTCCTCAGGGATGGTGGTTCGAGACGAGCTGTACTTGAAGCTCGAAGGGCTCGAGGTACAGCTCGACTCTTCACTATTGCCATAAGGTACGGAGGCGCTGGTCCATTCTTGGCTTTGTAGGCCAGCATCAGAGTTTTAAACCTGATGCGGGCAACAACAGGAAGCCAATGAAGGGAGCGCAGCAGTGGAGTGACGTGGGTGAACTTCGGAAGGTTGAAAATGAGACGGGCTGCATCGTTCTGAACAAGTTGCAAGGGCCTGATTTACCAAGTTACAAGTTACCAAGGCCAAAGTACATGAACCTGGAAATTTCATTTTTTAAATTTATTTGTAAATAAATAAACGAAATAACTTACTGATACATTCGCCGCTAAACGGGAAATAACACCAATCAGTAATCGGGCTACGAGGTACTACGAATTTTTATCAGAGCATGTGAGCACTGTTGATTGCTATCAGTACATAAGGAGTAATATACCAAAACTGCGTCTATAATAATTCGGCTCTAAGTAAAGAGCTTTCATAACAACAGTGACATACATAACCACTCTATCTTTCAGAGTTAACAAATACATCCCAGTGCAACTCTAAATCCCCCCCACCTCTCTCTCTCTCCCTCTCCCTCAACCTTGACTGAATGAAAAGCAATTTATTGCTACATGGCTTAGATAATGAATAATAGATGCCATCCAGCGATTTGAAATTGTCATGGCTCTTCGCTGCACTTCAGAGGCTGAAGAAAAGGTATCCACCGAATTAGCTCGCAAGTTCAGAGCTGGTAATTGAACTCCATTAGTCTGATGTAAAAAAGAGGCCGAGGGTAAACATAAAGGGGAGCAGCTGATGTTAACCTGAGCCTGAAAGCAGCAGCCTGGCAGTGGGGAGAGGGCTGGCGTGTGTACCGTGTCACGTATGTACCATGTCTATGCATGTGTGGGTCGGGATTGTTGAATTGGAGTAATATCCATTAGATTTATTGTGTTCGGGCTCTGTGTCTGCCGCTGTGCAGCCAGAAGGAGAGCGCATTACATTTCATCACACTTTCATTTTCTCCTGTGGAGGAGTCGGGGGTTGGGGGGTGGCAGGAGCAGTTCTCTAGCATGTACCAGATAAATCTCGTCTGTAACAAAATTACTTCTACAACACAAACCCCCCACCTCACAGCACCACCCCTTCCACCAAACACACACACACACACACTCGTGGTGGTGGTATTACTCTGTTTGTGAGGACATCCATCGACTCCTGCACTGCAGTAGCTCCATAATCGTTTCCCTCTCCCTACACCCAACACTGAGCGTTCTCCTCAGTCCAGTGTTCTAGCGTTTTCCCAAACTCTTCCTTTTCTGTTATCACTGTAATAACAAAATTACCAAATGCACCCACACACACACCCGCACACCCCCACACACGTTGTTCTTTAGATCTGTGCTGGGAGCAACAGTAAAGTGAGCCACTGTGTACCATCACGTCGTACCTGCTTATTAGAACACACAATGCGTTTCAGGTTCTATTATTTGTGCTCTGGCTCATGCAGTCAAAACCCTTCACGCTGTAGCTTCACAGCTTCATGAGGAATCCGAGCCCAGAAGCCTGACATGCAAGCCGAGAGCAAGAGTGGCAACAAAGCCTCTCTAAATGGCTTAAGTAAGAAATCTTGGAAGCCAGGAGCAGAAACCATTCTCTTATTAACACTGCTTACACCGGGGGCGTTAACGTGATGGTTCAGGAAAGAATGGGATTTACGCCGTCTCCCCCTTACAGCCAAATGTAATCAAGCAGCCGAGATAATTGGTGTCTGACGTTCACTTCTTAAGCCGTGTGCTGGAGCTGTGAGGCTAATGCGGCTAACAAGTAATGGAAGTTTATCCACCTGTTAGCGTTAACCTCAAACTGCTGCACTGATCTCGGATATACCTGGCCATTAGCTCTCTTCACTTTCTGACATGCTGTTCAATAATACACACAAGGCAGACAGAGAGACTGAAAGAAGAACAGAAAGACAGACAGATAGCTAGGTGGGCAAACAGACAGATAGACAGGCAGACAGACAGATAGCTAGATGAGCAAACAGACGGGCAAACAGACAGACAGACAGACAGATAGGTAGATGGGCAAACAGACAGACAGACAGACAGACAGATAGCTAGATGGGCAAACAGACAGACAGACAGACAGACAGATAGCTAGATGGGCAAACAGACAGACTGACAGACAGATAGCTAGATGGGCAAACAGACAGACAGATAGCTAGATGGGCAAACAGACAGACAGACAGATAGCTAGATGGGCAAACAGACAGACAGACAGATAGCTAGATGGGCAAACAGACAGACAGATAGCTAGATGGGCAAAGAGACAGACAGACAGGCAGCTAGATGGGCAAACAGACAGATAGCTAGATGGGCAGACAGACAGACAGACCGACAGATAGACAGATGGGCAAACAGACAGGCAGACAGGCAGACAGACAGATGGGCAAATGGGCAGACAGACAGACAGACAGGCAGACAGCTAGATGGGCAAGCAGACAGACAGACAGGCAGCTAGATGGGCAAACAGACAGATAGCTAGATGGGCAAACAGACAGGCAGACAGACAGACAGATAGCTAGATGGGCAAACAGACAGGCAGCTAGATGGGCAAACAGACAGATAGCTAGATGGGCAAACAGACAGGCAGACAGACAGACAGATAGCTAGATGGGCAAACAGACAGGCAGACAGGCAGCTAGATGGGCAAACAGACAGATAGCTAGATGGGCAAACAGACAGGCAGACAGGCAGCTAGATGGGCAAACAGACAGATAGCTAGATGGGCAAACAGACAGGCAGACAGACAGACAGATAGCTAGATGGGCAAACAGACAGGCAGACAGGCAGCTAGATGGGCAAACAGACAGACAGATAGCTAGATGGGCAAACAGACAGAAAGACAGACAGAGAGAGCACAAAATGGATACAGACAGACAGACAGACAGATAGATAGATAGATAGATAGATAGATAGATAGATAGATAGATAGATAGATAGATAGATAGATAGATAGATAGATAGATAGATAGATAGATAGACAGATAGACAGATAGACAGATAGACAGATCTTGCATGACAACCAACATGATGAAAATAGCAGTGGTACCTGAACAGAGCCCTGTGGTACACAATCATTCACCACAACTCCTCTATCTATTCATGTGATCTCTCTCTTTTAGACTAATGTTATTTCTATAGGAGAATCACCATTGATTTTTCTGAGCCATCAAAGACTACCATTCGATCAATAAAACTTTCCTCAGGGTGAAGCCCTGCCCCTTTGGGGGTGCCACCTCAGTCACAGTGTTTGTAGTGTGAAAGGTACTGTTTTCTGAGAGACAGGTATGAATGGAAGGAGGACTCAGCAGGAGATTTGGAGTTCATGAGGCGGTTGAGGTGGAGACCTTGAGGATTAGACGTTTCCATGTGATGTGAGACAGAATATCGATTAACAAACTATGGAGCGTCCAGAAAGGTCATAGAGGCCCGGTGCACAGGGTGAAGCTATTACACTTCGCTAACCAACGCAGATTATTAGAGGTGTTCGAATCACGCAGTCCTTAACCCAAGATGCCCATGATGGTCATAGTGTAAACAGACTCTGGCAGACCCGAGTGAAAGCCAGAAGAAGCATGAGGGCGGCTAGTCGACAGCACCAGCACTCCTGAAGCTTGTATAGAGGTTATTGTAGAACATATAATAACTACAGGCCTGAGGTTGGTCAACAGACCCCAGTGTCAGGGCAGCCAAAAGAATCACCCCATTGACCTATCCATGTTCTGCCCATAGATGACCGCTGAGACTTTATTGCTTTGCTTTATGTTTCTTATGTATATTTCTCACAGCTCTGTTAGCAATGCACATTAGCCTAATGCTACAAGCCTCTTTTTATAAACCTGCAGCTTACAAGATGCACCACTTTCAACCAGCAGCTCATGTTGTCATATACATTCTTTTCTTAATTAAAAAAAATCGAAAAGTCTTCCCAGTATTATCTATGATTTGGTTTAACTTATAGTTTATTGTTAGTCCAGTAATAAAGGCTGTATTTATGCATAACAGCAGTGAATATATAAATAAAAGTGGTTCCAGAACAGAGCCCTGAGGCACACCATACTTTTGTGAGTCCTTAATTTCATTTGCTGTATATATTTTTTTATATATTTAGCTCTGTTAGCATATTAGCCCAATGCTACAAGCCTCTTTTTATAAACCTGCCCCTTGCAATATATGCTCCATCTCCAACCAACAGCTCAATAGCCAAGCTATAATTCGCAATTGGAAATAAAATGAAGGAATGGACTCACAAAAGCGTGGTGTACCTCAGGGCTCTGTTCTGGTACCACTATTTTTTTTATATATGTAGCCATATAAGATAATTGTCTTGATTAAAGCCTTAAAAAGTTTTCCCAGTATTATCTAGGATTTGGTTTAATTTATAGTTTGTTGTTAATACAGCAAAAGAAGCTATGCGTACATATAGAAGCAACAAATGTATATATAAATAAAAAGTGGTACCAGAACAGAGCCCTGAAGTACAACACAGTTTGGGAGTCTTTTATTTCATTTGCTTTACATGCTCTATATACACTGCTCAAAATAAAGGGAACACTTTTTAATCAGAGTGCAGCATCAACTCAGTTCAACTTCAGGGATATTGATCTGGTCAGTTAAGTAGTGGGGAGGGCCGTTAATCAGTTTCAGCTGCTTTGGTGTTAATGAAATTAACAACAGGTGCAGTAGAGGAGCAACAATGAGACACCCCCAAAGACAGGAATGGTTTAAAAGGACGAGGTCATTGACATTTTGTCCCCCCTCATCTTTTCCCACTGATTCTTCACTAGTTCTGCAGTTGACTTGGGTCAGCGTCACTACTAGTACCATGGTGCGGTACCTGGACCCTACAGAGGTTGCACAGGTAGTCCAACTACTGAAGGATGGTACATCAATATGTGCCATTGCCACAAGGTTTGCTGTGTCTCCCAGCACAGTCTTAAGAGTACGGTGGAGATTCCAGGAGACAGGCAGTTACTCTAGGAGAGCTGGGCAAGGCTGTAGAAGGTCCTTAACCCCTCAGCAGGACCGGTATCTGCTCCTTTGTGCAAGGAGGAACAAGATGAGCACTGCCAGAGCCCTACTGCTGTGAATGTGTCTGACCAAACAATCAGAAACAGGCCTCATGAGGGTGGCCTGAGGGCCTGACATCCTGTAGTGAGCCCTGTGGTCACTGGCCAGCACCGTAGAGCTCGATTGGCATTTGCCACAGAACACCAGAATTGGCAGATCATTGGCAGATATTTCACAGATGAGAGCAGGTTTTACCTGAGCACATGTGACAGACGTGACAGGCTCTGGAGACGCCATGGAGAATGTTATGTCGCCTCCAACAGTGATGGTCTGGAGAGGCATATCCCTGGAAGGACGCACAGACCTCTACAGGCTAGACAACAGCACCCTGACTGCTATTAGGTATCAGGGTGAAATCCTTGGACCCGTTGTCAGACCCTACGCTGGTGCAGTGGGTCCTGGCTTCCTCCTGGTGCACAACAATACCCGGCCTCATGTGCCGAGAGTGTGCAGGCAGTTCTTGGAGAAGAAAGGAACTGATACCATTGACTGGCCCACCGGCTTGCCTGACCTAAATCCAATAGAACACCTCTGGGACATTATGTTTCGGTCCATCCAACGCCACCAGGTTGCACTTCAGACTGTCCAGGAACTCAGTGATGCCCTGGTCCAGATCTGGGAGGAGATCCCCCAGGACACCATCCGTCGTCTCATTAGGAGCGTGTGGGGGCCATACAAACTACTGAGGACCATTTTGAGTTGCTGCAATGGATTTCGGTTAAATGGACGAGCCGGCTGCATTATTTTTTTCAGGGTGTTTTTGAATTCAACCCTCTGTAGTGTGATCATTTTCATTTCCATCAAACGATGTGCCATCTTTTTGTTCCTAACACATTACCCAGTCTATATGAGGAAGGATATTCTGCATTATTTTTTTCCCATTGAGATCTGATGGTTTTCAAAGTGTTCCCTTTCTTTTTTTTTAACAGTGTATTTACTCATAGCTATTTCAGCACTGCATTTAGTCCAATGCTATAAGACTCTTTTTATAAACCTACCATTTACACTATACACCACCTCCAACCAACAGCTCAATAGTCAAACAGAAAGTCAGAAAATGGAAATAAAATGAAATAAATGACTCATTAATGCTTGGTGTACCTCAGGGCTCTGTACTGGTGCCACTATATTTTGTGTTTTTCAATAAAAAGCTTCAAAAATGCCTCCCCAGTATTATCTGTGATTTGGTACAACTTATAGTTTATCGTTAGTATACCAATAAAAGCCATGCTTACAAATAACAGCAGCTTGTAAAGCAACATATTCAAAATTATAGTGGTGCCAGAACAGAGCCCTGAGGCACACCCCACGTTTGGGAGCCCTTTATTTCATTTGCTATATATTTTCTACATATTTGCTGAAAGCTGTTTTAGCACTGCATGTTGATCCAATGCTACAAGCTTCTTTTTATAAACCTGCAACTTGCACTATACACCTGAGAAAGAACTGGGAAAATCTGCTTTTAGATTTCAGTGGAATTCACTACAGGAGTCTCCAAAACTCAGCTGGCTGGTGTCACTTAATCAATTCAAACTTCTTAGCCACCTTCAGTTAGTCTGTAACCAGTATTACACATGAGTTTATGATTTCCTTTACCATTTTGGATTTAATTTTAGTTTTTTATCATTCGTATGTTTTATTTTTAATAATAATTGTATTATTTTATTTTTTCCAAACCATATTACTGTTTTTTTTTTTATTTGTGTTACTTTTTATTACCTTTTGGTCTTTTACTTTTATTTGAGTTTATTTTTTTTTAGTTTGCCTATTTATCCATCTATGCTTAAATCATATTAATTGTTTTATCCTGGTTTTATTGGTTTTTTTCTATTTTCTTTACCATTTTGGATTTCATTTCAGTATTTTATCATTTGTATTTTTTATTTTTAATCATAAATGTATTGTTTTAGTTCATCTAAACCTTATTATTGTTTTTTTTTATTTGTGTTACTTTGTATGATCCTTTTTTTAATTTAATTTGAGTATTTTTTAAAAGTTTGCCTATTTAACCATTCATGCTTAAATCATAATAATTGTTTTATCCTGGTTTTATTTGTTTTTCCAATTTCTTCATTAAGCCTAATTAAATTCATTGCTTCATTAACCTTGTTAGATTTTATTGTTACTATGCTTATGTAGTCTTTTCCATTCAATTTACCCAGATTAAATTCCATTTTAATTTTTTTTTAAATGTAAAAGCCCAACTCCATTAAAAACAAAGGTCACTCTTAATGTACTTCTGAGTGAAAGTGAAGGTTGACTGATTGATGTCTCTTGTCTGGTCATTTCACACTGTCCGCTAGAACTGCTCTACAACATGATTATTTTTATGTAAGCAACTTCAGAGTCCCATATGTTATGTGTGATTTGTGTCATCACACATCACCATGGTGACACAAACATGCGCTACCCCCTCATGATTTTCTATTGAGAGGAACAAGAATAGGATTGTAATGGGATTTCTTTCCTTTCTTTCTGGATTTTTCCCACATCCTTTGT
Source organism: Prochilodus magdalenae (assembly GCA_024036415.1). Taxonomy (NCBI): domain Eukaryota; kingdom Metazoa; phylum Chordata; class Actinopteri; order Characiformes; family Prochilodontidae; genus Prochilodus; species Prochilodus magdalenae. The sequence continues at coordinate 94,271 of JAMWET010001384.1, read as the reverse complement.
TGTGGATCATTGCTCGGTGCCTTAGAGCAAGAGATATAGAGAATTACACACTCCTCTCTCTCTCCTACACCCGCTCCCTCTCTCACACACGCACACTCCACACACAAACAGGATTAAAATGTGCTCATTAAAATGTGCTGCATTAGTGTGGAATAAAGCTATGTTTATATGGCTATATGAATTTACATGAAAGGGCTGGAAACTGAACAGCTATAGAAACATCCTGTAACAAATGTAGAGAGATCTGTTCATATGTGTTGGTGTACGGTAACTCAGTAAGTGTAATGTGTTAGTGTGCTGTAAGTAGTGTGTTGGTGTACAGTAACTCAGTAAGTGTAATGTGTTAGTGTGCTGTAAGTAGCATGTTGTTGTACAGTAACTCAGTAAGTGTAATGTGTTAGTGTACTGTAAGTAGTGTGTTGGTGTACGGTAACTCAGTAAGTGTAATGTGTTAGTGTACTGTAAGTAGTGTGTTGGTGTACAGTAACTCAGTAAGTGTAATGTGTTAGTGTGCTGTAAGTAGCATGTTGTTGTACAGTAACTCAGTATGTGTAATGTGTTAGTGTGCTGTAAGTAGTGTGTTGGTGTACAGTAACTCAGTAAGTGTAATGTGTTAGTGTGCTGTAAGTAGTGTGTTGATGTACAGTAACTCAGTAAGTGTAATGTGTTAGTGTACTGTAAGTAGTGTGTTGGTGTACGGTAACTCAGTAAGTGTAATGTGTTAGTGTGCTGTAAGTAGCGTGTCGGTGTGCGATAACTCAGTAAGTGTAATGTGTTAGTGTGCTGTAAGTAGCGTGTCGGTGTACAGTAACTCAGTAAGTGTAATGTGTTAGTGTGCTGTAAGTAGCGTGTTGGTGTACGGTAACTCAGTAAGTGTAATGTGTTAGTGTGCTGTAAGTAGTGTGTTGGTGTACGGTAACTCAGTAAGTGTAATGTGTTAGTGTACTGTAAGTAGTGTGTTGGTGTACGGTAACTCAGTAAGTGTAATGTGTTAGTGTGCTGTAAGTAGCGTGTCGGTGTACGGTAACTCAGTAAGTGTAATGTGTTAGTGTGCTGTAAGTAGCGTGTCGGTGTGCGATAACTCAGTAAGTGTAATGTGTTAGTGTGCTGTAAGTAGCGTGTCGGTGTACAGTAACTCAGTAAGTGTAATGTGTTAGTGTGCTGTAAGTAGTGTGTTGGTGTACGGTAACTCAGTAAGTGTAATGTGTTAGTGTGCTGTAAGTAGTGTGTTGGTGTACGGTAACTCAGTAAGTGTAATGTGTTAGTGTGCTGTAAGTAGTGTGTTGGTGTACGGTAACTCAGTAAGTGTAATGTGTTAGTGTGCTGTAAGTAGCGTGTCGGTGTACAGTAACTCAGTAAGTGTAATGTGTTAGTGTGCTGTAAGTAGCGTGTCGGTGTACAGTAACTCAGTAAGTGTAATGTGTTAGTGTGCTGTAAGTAGCGTGTCGGTGTACAGTAACTCAGTAAGTGTAATGTGTTAGTGTGCTGTAAGTAGTGTGTCGGTGTACAGTAACTCGGTAAGTGTAATGTGTTAGTGTGCTGTAAATAGTGTGTTGGTGTACAGTAATTCAGTAAGTGTAATGTGTTAGTGTACTGTAGGTAGTGTGTCGGTGTACAGTAACTCAGTAAGTGTAATGTGTTAGTGTGCTGTAAGTAGCGTGTTGGTGTACAGTAACTCAGTAAGTGTAATGTGTTAGTGTGCTGTAAGTAGTGTGTTGGTGTACAGTAACTCAGTAAGTGTAATGTGTTAGTGTACTGTAGGTAGTGTGTCGGTGTACAGTAACTCAGTAAGTGTAATGTGTTAGTGTGCTGTAAGTAGTGTGTTGATGTACAGTAACTCAGTAAGTGTAATGTGTTAGTGTGCTGTAAGTAGTGTGTTGGTGTACAGTAACTCAGTAAGTGTAATGTGTTAGGTATTGTATTATGAACACTGCCATGTGTGACACTTGAAGTGAAGGTACAAACCATAAAATAGAATGTCCACGATTTTTGAAAATGATATGTGGATGAATGAGCTTTAATAAGTGAACAGGAGAGAAGTCAAGGTCAACGTCCCCTTGACTGCCATGTCCATTGTGAATTTGTGTAAAACAGGAATGAAGCAGAGCTTCCTCAGCTGTTATATGACTCACAGCCAATGTTTAACCTCTACATACCAGAGCTATTGCTGCCATTAAGACAAGCATGGGGTTATGTGATATTATTTTTTATTGATAGCTGATTAAAACAAGTAGAGAAATTATGGAATTTAGTTTCTTCCAATAAACCAAAATATCATCATCATCATCTGTTTAAAATAATTTACAACAATTAAAAACATCTAGAAGAAAATGTTAAATAATCTTAAAATTAGACTTTTAAGAAAATCCTCACTCATTATCAAAGTAACAGCTGCACCCAGAAGGAGGTGTGGGAGTGCAGGTGTGTTGGGAAGGAAGATAAAGGTGACCAGGATCAATAACTGATGATAAATTTAGACTGATATGATCAATATTTATTGAGCTACACATACAGAAGTCTGTCTCTCAGTATGGCGTCGGGCCGCCGTGTTCGCTAACCCAACACGCCAGACGTCTCGGTATGGAGCTGTAGAGGTTCCTAATGGTGTCCTGTGATAATCCATCCCATGCAGCTTGAACATCCTCACACAGTTCCTGCAGATGGTGCGGTAGGGGTGGAGGTGGAGTGACACCAGGTCTTCTGGACGTGTGACAGTCTGGTACGACACCACTGCAGTGTTTGGTGACGGTGACGTGGTGTTAAGGACAGTCGTGGTAACGGTCTGTGTGCATGTAGCCCTGCGTGGTGCAACCGCCTGCCAGTGGTGCTGGCGGAATGGCTCATGGAGGACACCACTGCTCTGCAATTGTGGCTGTTGTGTCAGTCCATGCATGTTGGAGAAATCATCAGTTCTTCCTCTCTACGTTTCATGTAGGTCTCCCAGATCCTCCATGCCACTGGTGCGTGCCTTCTTCTATCCACTGCCACCAACACTGTGCTATGGGAATATCTGCTGGAAGAGTATGGATTGCAGTATGGATCGATAAGACCAACTCGCTGTCTGGAACCCCATCACAAACTCGTCCAACTGTTCTCACAAACTCTTCTCTGAGGCACACTTCACTCAGGACGCTACTATCACAACAGCACGAGTCAGAACAGTAAGCACATGCAACAGGACGACCTCACATAGTCAGTCAGGTCCAGCAATAAGGTCCAGCAATAAGGCCCATCCGTGTGACCGGCGGTGAAACTGAAATCACTAGCATGTCTCACCATGTCAAACCTACCCACCATGTTTCATTCCTTCTGGGTGATGAGTATAGATACAAGATCATGTTACTTGCCCAGATATCCTTCTTAGCCGACAATACACACAGACAACACGCAATTAACTGATCATCCTGAAGGTAACGAACTCAGACAAACCAGCAGGGCAAATCGCAGGGGCAGTCCTGAGACATTAAACATTCAAAGGCCCGAATAGACATAATCCACAGGACGACAGAGTGAATTAGGAAAGAGGCACTGAACAGGTGATGGAATAAACAGAGGATGACAAAAGTGTTTCTGCATGCCTTTGACTTTATCAGTCTGAAAGAGCCTTCTCCAGACAGTCATTAAGTAAGCCGTGTTGTTGTTTTAATTATTGACAGTAAGGCAATCTGTTCATAATTACAAACATTTGCTTGTAGTCATCACTGCCAGCGGCAAGTAGCGGTTCAATTTGCTCTGCTGTAATCTGCTCTGTAATTAGAACACACACACACACACACACACACACACACACACACACACACACACACACACACAGCTCACTGATCACTCAAGTCACCACCACAAACACACACGCAGACAAGCCACCGCAGCTTCCTGCAACATGAAACGCAACCACACGCCACTCACAGTCCAGTCCATGTTGTACTGTTTAACCTAGGTTTCCCTCCAGTAACCATGGCAGCACTTTACCGCACGTCCATTCCCCACTTTACGCTCCTCTGTTGGACCTCATGTTCCATTTTGAGTGTTCAGACCACCTTTAGGACCAAAGGAGGGTGGGTGGAGAACCTTGCCTTGGGAGATCTTGATGAATGCATCATGTGTACACTCATGGCATTTGGCAGACGCTCCTATCCAGATCGACTTACAGAGGTGCGCTCGGGTCTGTCGATATATGGACCTCCACAAACTTGCTCAGCTATTTTAGATGCAGCAGCATCACACGGAGTGAGCATCACACGGAGTGAGCACTGACTTTAGTTCAGCTCCACGTCAAAGGTGGGTACGTGCCTACCTGCCAACATTAGGCTGTGAGGAAGAGGGAGAGTTGTTGGGGATCCTGGGAGTGAGGGGTGTGTCCAGGACCCTCTAATTCACCTGGTGCACCCTCTGAAGGTCTCAAAATCAAATTTCTGTGGGGCCCCTGAAAAGAAACGTGTTACAAAGCGTTGCTGTTGTTAATTAGCAATAAAGGAGCACTGAAATTGCATACACAGTATATTTCTACAAAAATATTTATGTATATTTGGTGTATATATTGTAAGTATCTATCCCAACCTAGTTGTTAAAACCCTCCAGAATGGAATTATACAGTCCACCTTAAACTCCTCCAGAGTGGAGCTGTACAGGAGGAGGAACCAGCTTTCTTACCCTGCAGTGGAGCTGATAGAACAAGGTTTATTACTAAGCAGGTTTGGAGCGATTCTATTGGTCGGTCCATCATGAATATTCACTAACCTGAAAGGAGAACTAGAGCTTTTACACTGTGCAGAAAAAGAGATCAAAGTTTTTACACCACTAAATATATATTAGAGGTGGAGATATGGAGGAGTATCATACTGTGTACATCAGGAGTAGATGTGGTGGATCAGGATATGGACTGGTTCAGACTCTCATCAGCTGGAATTCTTGATTGGACACATTTGGGGTCATGTTTAGGCCTTTACCTTTGGGGTTCCTAACCAACTAGAGATCCAGCACTGGTCTACCTTGAGATGGCGCTGTAGCAATTTGGTTTCTACCTAGCCTTGCGAATGTAACTATGCCCGGGATACCTCTAAAATACGTCACAACATGCTGGAACATAGACGTAAACATGAAAACTGTGAAAAATGTCTAGAACATTTGGTGAAAAGAATGAGTTGTTAACGACGTCTTAAATCAAGAGACAAAAGAGATGACTAAGATCTCAGTTGATCAAATTCAGCCTACATCCAGAACCTTGTCCAGTCCATGCCAAATAGTGTCACAGTTGTTATCCTGTTATTTATGTAGATATATATATACAGGGGTTGGACAATGAAACTGAAACACCTGGTTTTAGACCACAATCATTTATTAGTATGGTGTAGGGCCTCCTTTTGCGGCCAATACAGCGTCAGTTGGTCTTGGGAATGACATATGCTGCGTCCTGCACAGTGGTCAGAGGGAGTTTAAGCCATTCTTCTTGCAGGATAGTGGCCAGGTCACTACGTGATGCTGGTGGAGGTTTGTCCTTCTTGGTGGTATGCTGACATTACCCTGGATACCGTGGCTCTTGATACATCACAAAGACTTGCTGTCTTGGTCACAGATGCGCCAGCAAGACGGGCACCAACAGTCTGTCCTCTTTTGAACTCTGGTATGTCACCCATAATGCTGTGTGCATTGCAGTATTTTGAGCAGAACTGTGCTCTTACCTGCTAACTGAACCTTCACACTCTGCTCTTACTGGTGCAATGTGCAATTAATGAAGATTGGCCACCAGGCTGGTCCAGTTTAGCCATGAGACCTCCCACACTAAAATGACAGGTGTTTCAGTTTCATTGTCCAACCCCTATAGATGGATGGATGGATGGATGGATGGATGGATGGATACAGTTCATTATGGATGAATATCTCACTTCACAAGGAGGCAAGAAATATATACAAAAAACATAGATCAAAAAACATAGATAAAAAAAAATACAGATTTAACTGTAGACCTGTAGTAAATATGTAAACCTTGCAGAGATAAAAGGCAGTGCAATAAAAATAAATAAATGTGCAAAGGGCGCAGATATCAGCAGATAGTGCCTAAATAAACATTATAAACATGTGCGTATGTTGGTATTTAATATGTAAATAATACTGTATTTTTGCACTGAATCTGATCTAATCTGATCCAATACATGCTCATGGAGGTATCACACACTAATAGGGAATTAGCCGATCTGAGTTTAGTGGCACCTTTGCTGAACAAGTCAATGAATGATGGTAAACAGCGAAAGGTTATGCGTACCTGCAGGTTTAGCAGTCACATGAAATCCAACAGATTCATTCCCAGAAAATCCAATAATATTTCCCTGTCTCATTAGAATTCCCATGAATTCTTCATGGGATGGGGATGGTCGGAGTGGCAGCAGTGAATGAGCGCTCATCATCAAACAGACAGTGATGAATGTGCACATGTATGGCATTACGTTAGCCAGGAAGTAGGAGGTGTCTGCTGTGTGTCAACCTCTCATAGATTCCTGACTGAGAATGGCTCTTATTGGGTTTGATGTTAGCTTGCTGTCGTGGATTCATTTCCCTCAAGCGCAGAAACATTTTCCATGGATGCTTACCGTGACAAAGCTAAACCGGTATGCTGTAACATCAGCAAAGATGCTTCCTTTAGCCATATTCACTTTCCTTAACCATGCTTCAAACGTGATTGGTGCTTGCTGGAGTGCAGCTTTAGTCAGCGATTTAAAGTACAGTGTGAAATGATATGACTTGTTGCATTGATTTATTTAATATTCACATTATAGGACTGATATGACTTTGTGTTCAGCTTCACCGTGAGGCAGTGTGCCATCAAACGACTGGATAAAGCCAGTTTTATTCTCATGTTCCGAATCAAACAGTTGCAGACAATCGGGGAAGCTCCAAAATCGAGCTGCTAAAGTTTAGAGTGTCTACGTACTGTCTAACAGCAGAGTCTGATATCAGAGTTCTGCAGTTATCTGATTATTCAGAAACAGCTACATCTGGTTTCTGAATTATGCAGACATCTGATTATTCAGAAAGAGCACAGACAGGTTTCAGAGCTCTGCAGTCATCTTATTGTTGAGAAACTGCAATTGATGAATTTTGGAATTCTGCAGTTATCTGGTAATTAGAAACTGTGTAGATAGATTTCAGAGTTCTGCAGTTTCATGATTATTCAGAATCAGCAAAATCCAATTTCTGCAGTTATCTGATTTATCTAAACAGAGTTCAGTAGTTACTTGATTATTTAGAAACAACATAGACGGATTTTGGAGTTCTGCAGTTATCTGATTATTCCAAACAGCATAGATGGATTCTGGAGTTCTGCAGTTATCTGATTATTCCAAACAGCATAGACGGTTTTTGGAGTTCTGCAGCTGTCTGATTATTTTGAAACAGCATAGACGGATTTTGGAGTTCTGCAGTTATCTGATTATTCCAAACAGCATAGACGGTTTTTGGAGTTCTGCAGCTGTCTGATTATTTTGAAACAGCATAGACGGATTTTGGAGTTCTGCAGTTATCTGATTATTCCAAACAGCATAGACGGTTTTTGGAGTTCTGCAGCTGTCTGATTATTTTGAAACAGCATAGACGGATTTTGGAGTTCTGCAGTTATCTGATTATTCCAAACAGCATAGACGGTTTTTGGAGTTCTGCAGTTATCTGATTATTCCAAACAGCATAGACAGATTTTGGAGTTCCACAGCTGTCTGATTATTTTGAAACAGCATTGACAGATTTTGGAGTTCTGCAGTTATCTGATTATTCCAAACAGCAAAGACAGATTTTGGAGTTCTGCAGCTGTCTGATTATTTTGAAACAGCATAGACAGATTTTGGAGTTCCGCAGCTGTCTGATTATTTCAAAACAGCATAGTCTGATTATGGAGTTCCGCAGTTATCTGGTTATTCCAAACAGCATAGACAGATTTTGGAGTTCCACAGCTGTCTGATTATTTTGAAACAGTATTGACAGATTTTGGAGTTCCACATCTGTCTGATTATTTCAAACAGCATAGTCTGATTATGGAGTTCTGCATATATAACATTTTATGTCATGTCACTAAATATGCATACTAGCCCTTATTCACTTAATTTAGACTCAAAAGAGTGAATGAGTAGAATAAACTTGTACTGTTTATCTGAGGGTCTTGCGTGGTCTCATCCTAACTTGTACTTTTTGACTGTTTTGAGTGGACAGTAATAAACAGATAAATAAATAAAGTCACTGACTCTTAAACGACTCTGTACGCCTATAAATTCCAAACAAGCAAACTCAACCAAATGTCAGGTTATATTACACTGTGCACGGAATAGGAAGGACAGAACTGGGAGATCCGACATGGAAAACCACATGGACCATCTCCACCGAGACTGTCCAGTGTCAGAACTGAAGGTCCATGAGAACAAACAAATGAAAAGCAGGAGGATGGAAGGGGAGAATGTTAAGGAGAGTTTAATGACAGAAGGAGCGAGGAAAGGGGGATTGGGAAGAGAGGAAAGGAATACAGTGACATGGCGAGATGTGAGTGCCTATCATGTTTCTCAGAGCTGCTCACATGCCAACAGAGCAATCAACCATCACTCAGCGAGATCAGCTTACACACACTCAATCACACACACACACACACACAAGCACACACACACACACACAGTCAAACACACACACACAGTCAATCACACACATACACACACACACACACACACACACAGTCAATCACACACACACAGTCAATCACACACATACACACACACACACACACACACACACGCACACGCACGCACACACACGCACGCACACAATCACACATATACAATCACACACACACAATCACACACACACACACACACACACACACACACACACACACACACACACACACACACACACACACACACAGTCAATCACACACACACACAGAAGCACACACACAAACACACAATCACAGAGGAGCTGGAGATATTTAATAAGCCCACTGCAAAGTCTTTATTCATGTGTACATTAACATACATACATATATATATACATACATACATACATATATATATATATATATATATATATAGCACTAATATGGTGATATATGATGTTTCTGGCCCACTACAAATTACTACCTGTACCTGAGTACCGGCCCACGGACCAGTAGAGGTTGGTTCATGGCCTACTGGTGGAGAAACCCTGGCTTAGAAGATGAATGAACACATGTTCTCTTATCACCAAAAGCTTTTGGGAGCTACCCATCCTTTCAGACCCATAGCATCGAACCTCTCTCTGAAAGATAAAAGCTTTAATCACTGGTGGTCAATCAATTTGGTGGTCTACCTGGTCCCGTCATAGGTCCCATTCCCCTGTTGACGTCCTCCTTTCTTATGTGAGTAAACTATCCTATAAATCCCCCCACCAGAAATCACTCATGCTCACCCATCTTCACCCCATCCCAGCACTTACTGGGCAGGAGGCCGGATACACCCTGGACTTTTGCAGTATTGACCCACATACTGTTATGCTAAATATTAGCTTAGATATTATATGGATATTATATCATGTCACTAATTATGCATACCACCACTTATTTCCTGAATTCAGACACGGAACGGTAAAAGTAGAAGATATTCATTTTTTTAATTATGGCGTTTTATAGGTTTAATTGGACATATGGCTGTCTGTTTCCACTGGAAATGAAGTAAGTGAGGGGTGGTCTCTGACTTTTGCACAGCACTGTGCATTCTTTCATTGTGATAAAGCTGCTCATTTTAACAGAGCAGTCAACACGACCCAGTAGCTCTCTGCCCCAGACCCAGTTTCACATTTCTGCATGTGGAGAACTTTTCATGATGAATGGACTAATGGAAAAGGTCTGACGTACATTGTCCTTCTGTACATTAAAAGAGCCCCCACCCCTCCATCCACCTACACCCACCTACACCCACACACACACACACACACATCCCATAGTTACCAGGAGATACAGTTTTTTGTTATTACAGATAAATTTTTGTGTTTTGTAGTTACAAATACACACCTACAGCACAGACACACACAACACACAACACACCCACATACACAACACAACACACACAACACACCCACATACACAACACAACACACACATAATACACACACAACACACACCCACAATACACCCACAACACACACCCACAACACACACCCACAACACACATACACACACACACACACACACAAAACACACACACACAGACACACACACAACACACATACACACACACACACACCCACAATACACACACACACACACCCACAATACACACACACACACACCCACAATACACACACACACACACACACACACCCCCACACCCCCACAACACACATACACACACACAACACACCCACAACACACATACACAGACACACACAGACACAACACACACGCACACACACACACACACACACACAACACACAGACACAACACACACGCACACACACACACAACACACATACACACACACGCACACACACACACACACACACACACACACACACACACAATACACACACAACACACAAAATACACACCAGCCACACCACACACCCACAATACACACACACACACACACAACACACACCCACACACACACAACACACACCCACACACACACAACACACACCCACAACACACACACACACAAAATACACACACACAAAATACACACACACACACACAAAGCACCCACAACACATACAATACACATACACAAAACACACACACACACAGACAACACATACAATACACACACACACACACACACACACACACACACACAACACAATACACACAACACATACAATGCACACACCGTACACACATTCCCAACACTTACTCACACACCAGAGCGATGGTAATAAAGTGAGCCGCTTCATCTCTCACTGCCCCTAAAGCGTGCTCCTCGGTTGTCCTGTTGTGAGTCTCCCTCTCTGATGATAGCTATTAAGTCTTTTCAGAGGCAGCTTGATGGAAAGCTAACAACATTTTATATTGTTGATACACTCAGCAGTGTGACCACATGCTCTCAATTACTGATGGGAGATAGTTGGTAACCTGGTTACAAATGGACCCTGCTGCACTGATGATGTCAAGCACCTTTATCAGCTCGAGCTGAAACAGGTGCAGGCAGAGTGAACAACACTTCAGGCAACTCAAGCTCTTTCTGGATCTCTCTCTCTTTCTCTCTCGCTCACCCGCTCACTCACTCACTCACACAGGCTTGAGGCTCCTTCACACGAACCGATCTACACACAAACATGCATGATAATTCCAACCATGCAAATGCTACTGAGCACCATTCGTTCATTTAGCCTCCAGTCGTAATAGCCACACATGTGGACATACAGAAAACAACACGGAGCTTCAGTACCACCGAATACACTCACCGGTAAAACAACAGCTGCACCCAGAAAGAACCAGCCGACAGGAATGAACCTTGGAGGGTAGGTTTGACATTGTGAGACATGCTAATGATTCAAGTTTCGGCTGTGCATGTGACGTTAGCAAGGACGGGCCTCATCTCTGTACCTGACCCACCTGATAGTAAACATTCAGAAGCATGAGTCATTCTGCAGCACCACTGTCAGACGGCTGCACCACGCAGGACTACATGCACACAGACCGTTACCACGACTGTCCTTAACACCACGTCACCGTCACCAAACACTGCAGTGGTGTCGTACCAGACTGTCATGGAGTGACTCAGAATGGCAGCGGGTCATCTTCAGTGACGAGTCCCGCTTTAGTCTTGGTGGAGACGCCCAACGAATCCGTGTGTGGAGGCACCGTGGTCAGCACCGAGATGAGCGGTTTGGTGTCATACGTCCAAGAAGGCCTGGCGTCCCTCCACCTCCACCTTCACCCCTACCGCACCATCTGCAGGAGCTGTGTGAGGATGTTCAAGCTGCATTGTCCACCAACCAAAACTATCCAGCACAACAGTGTCCTGTGGGCAGTGTCCCGTGGGGCAGCGTCCTGTGGGGCAGTGTCCCGTGGGGCAGCGTCCTGTGGGGCAGTGTCCTGTGTCCACTAATGAAGAACTAGAGGATGACCAACACTGCACTGTGCAGCAGCAGATGAGCTATCGTCTCTGACTGTCCATCTACAAGGTGGACCAGCAAGGTAGGAGTGTCTAATAGAGTGGACAGTGAGTGGACACAGTGTCTCAACACTCCAGCAGCACTGCTGTGTCTGATCCACTCACACCAGCACCACCCACACTAACACACCACCACCACGTCAGTGTCCCTGCAGTGCTGAGAATGATCCACCACCCACATCATACCTGCTCTGTGGTGGTCCTGTGGGGGTCCTGACCATTGAAGAACAGGGTAATACAGTATACAGAGAAACAGATGGACTACAGTCTGGACCTGTAGAACTACAGAGTGTCCTGTATGGTCAGTGGAGCTGATTTATCTGGGAATAGCACATCGGCACCGATCCTTTGTGCACTACTCCATGCAGCTCTCAGAAAAGTGAACAGGTGTAGGCCTTCACACACACAAAGATGGAGCTCTTATGGTTCCTTTTTGAACACACTGAACAGTATTATGCAGTAGAGAGGATGACAGCTTGACCGATCTGACATATTTCAGAGCTGTGATGGCAATTAAGAGTGTAAAACTAACCATGGCCAGCCATTCCTCTCTCTCCCTCCCTCCCTCTCTCACACTCTCCCTCTCCCTCTCTCAGAGAGCGGAGCTCCAGGAGGTCTGCTAAAGCACTTTGAACACAAACACACATTACGAAGCCTCATTCGACTGCCATTACAGCCCAGATTGGATTTCAAATTGAAATTCCTTTCAACAGAAGAGTAAGGTCAGCAACCCACGTCCCTGCAAAAGGATCTGTTTCATTATCAAAGCAAATATGTGAAGAGACGGAGGAACAAAAGCAGACTTCAATATTTAATACAGGAACGTGTCGATGATTTCCTCTGCCTGGTTTCTTTGTGCAACAGACATGAAAAGGGGGGAAAACAGTCACCAGAGTTCAGGCTCCTCGGGAAAGAGAGAAGGGGGTGGGGTAGGGAAAGAGGGAGACGGAGAAAAGGGAGAGCTGGAGAAGTAAGACTAACCGGCTGTGTTGGGAAGTGGATCTCGCTCTCGGTGCGTCGCTCTACTCAGGGTCCATGACCTGAATACAGATGGACCTTGTTACATAATGAATGAGAGCTTTACTCAGGGAAAAAGATTAGCAACTGACCCTTTTTACATCAGCTACTTATTTCGGGAACATGACGCTCTCGGGCAGAGCTTTCTTTCTCCTTCTCAGCTGTCCACAAAAAGCCGGAGGGAACAGCTAATTGGAAAATGTGCATGTGTAGAAGAACTTGGTTAAAGGCGGCTAATTGGCCCCGTGTTTGGATTGAACTACAGTCTGGAGGAAAACAGGGAAATTAAGGGTCTGATTGGCAAAGGTCTGTCTACGAGTGGATGTACGATATGGACGTGAGCGTACCTGGATGCAGACCACATCAGTGTTCAGACACTCTTAGATTTGGTGGATGCCTTCCCTGGCACAATTCCGAGGAATTCCCTGTAGACTGGGATTGTATCCACTGCTGGTAGACCCGTATGACCGTACGCTTCCATACACCTGCAGACTCAGCTACTTCCTTCACACTATGGTCTTTGGCCACGCCCACATGCAGTCCCTCCTTTTAGCCAATCATTAACATCTGCTCTGGAGCCATTTTCCACACATGGAACGAGACATTCCCTGCACCGTACCACCTCTTCCCAATCTATGGATCCTGTCACTCACACCCTGCAGGGATTTATAGCCCCATCACTCTTGTGCAGTGCCACCTACAGGAGCCTGAAGGTACTACCACCCTAAACATGCAAGGTGGATAATTAAACACACTGCCTACTTTCTTAAAAGTGGTCTGGTCTCCGGTCATAAATGGAGGCATCAAGGCAGGATGGATGGGATATATATATATATATATTATTATTATTTTTTTAATTTTAACATGTATCTCTTTGTGCTATGACGCCTTATAATGCAATGCTCTACCAGTTTGTGTGTGTTAATATGAACCTTTTCCTTATAGTTATGTCAAGCATTCTAAAAATTATAAATGCCTTATCCGTCTTTATGAACGCACTTATTATGCACTATTGAGACGTGATTCATAGAAGGTGTTACCAAAATTAATTTTTCCTTCTCCGTATAGTGACTTAACACTGACACAGGGGGGTCCACTGGATGGCCGTCAGAATACAAGATGCATCGCATTAAAACATTTCAATTATATTTTTAAGAAATGAAGTGTTTTGATAAATAATATTGAAGTCTAAAAATCACATGCAGTAAACAAACAAATGTATATATGAATAAATATATGAATAAATAAATAAAAATATAAATAATAAATGATCAACCAAATAAATAAATAAATTAGTTAATTTAAAAAAATAATAATAAATGGGGCATTATTTTCACCATTATTTAGATTTAATTATGTCAGTTTGATTGAATAAGTGCCCCCAGAGAGATAGGTCTCTAGCTTTATTAGGTCAGTAGTGCTTCCTGTGGTCAGAAAAGAGGCTGTGATTGGCTAATTTAACACTGATTGGTTAGAGGGCTCATTTGCATGTTGAAGCTTCCTCCAAAAGTGGTATAGCAAAGGTCAATATCCCGATAGAAGACTGACAAGCGATTTACTGTGCCGCCCTAATACAGTCTGAATGAATACTAATGTGGGGCATCACCAAACAAGCCCTGCCCTGTTAAAGCAGTCCCCAGAACTCAGAGCAGACCCCAGTTTACCAGCCACGGGCACACAGGCCCCCCGCTCCCCTGCTGTTTCATTCGTCTGGAAATGAAAACCTTTAAATTAAAGAGAGAAACTCAAACATGCAAATTAACACTATTGTCAAAATCATTAGTCTTTAACCCCGCCTACCCCTTTCCCTCCCCACACTATTGTTCTTCACCTCTTTTCATTCTCTCCCTGCCCCTCTTTCCCTTGGCACGGGTCCAGCCGGCTCTTTTGTCCCTGCTGATGGTGAGGGTTTGGAGCTGCCCATTTTCCGCTGCTGAATTAAACATTAAACATTAAGCGCTGTCTGACAGCAATAAATAACATATCAGAACGGCCATCTGATAATGACCTGGCTCTCCGGCGCCCCCGTCACACAGCCCCCTCAGCTGACAACTGCCGAAATGTGATTAGCTGGCAGCTGCTCGAGTACGCTGGACATAGACGAGCATGGTCCCGAGCCGCCGCTTTGATCTCCCCCAACGCATGAAATTACACCAGAGTTCTGTTTGGATTAGACACTGTTCCTCCCCACCAGCCAATTACCATCATAATCAATGGGATTTTAGCATGGTTAGCATCGCCATGCATTCTCAGACACACCCACAAACGCACTCTCTTACTCTCTATTCTCAGCTCATATCTTCCAATTATCTATCTATCTATCCATCCATCCATCCATCCATCCATCCATCCATCTATCGATCTAAATAGATAGTTAAATAGATAGCTAGCTAGAGATAGATAGATAGATAGATAGATAGATAGATAGATAGATAGATAGATAGATAGATAGATAGATAGATAGATAGATAGATGGTTAAATGCATAGCTAGATATAGATAGATAGATAGATAGATAGATAGATAGATAGATAGATAGATAGATAGATAGATAGATCGTTAAATGCATAGCTAGATAGATATACACAGACAGACAGACAGACAGATAGATAGTTAAATGCATAGCTAGATAGAGATAGATAGATAGATAGAGATAGATAGATCTAGATAGATCGTTAAATGCATAGCTAGATAGAGATAGATAGATAGATAGATAGATAGATAGATAGATAGATCTGTTTATGCTACTGTGCCTTTAAGACTGAGATATCCAATAACACCTCTATTCTGATTGGCTGTCCTGTATTCTATCTTGTTGTAAAGGAGTAATATATAATTTTTAGGTTAAAACATTATAAAATTAGCTAAAGTGAGTTATTTAATCCTTAGGTAATTAGTTCATTGGTTAGTTTAATTAGTTGTTATTATCAAGTGTGTTATTAGTGTGTTATTAATTCTTATTAAAACCTTGTAAATTGTTTATGACCTTACTCATGACCACTAATAAACCAATTTTCAGCCATGCATAAACTCTTCATGAGGCTAGCCTTACTCTAATGACAAAATTATAAATTTCCATATTGTTGAGTTCAAAGACGAACAAATATCTCTATTTTTATGCATCACTGGCACACAGCAGCTGCTGTTTACACTGCGTGGAAATGTCAAAATGAATGGACCAACAGGAATGATTAGCTGGCCCCTAGCTTTCTATTAAACAGTGATCCAATAATTAAAATGGCTTATGTCATGGAATCATATCATATTATGGAAGACCCTATTGAGTGACTGAGTGATTGATCGATCGATTGATTGATTGAATCTGATGTTGCGTGCTATTCAGACAGTCTGAAATGGAAAAACCTAATTTCATGATGAATGGACCAACAGGAATGGCCCAAAACTGCTTGGGAAAAATTCTGGTTCCACTGACTTACATTGGAATGAAATTAGGTTTTGCCCTGTCCTGTAAAGTAGCCATTTCGGACTGTCTGAATAGCATACAACATCAAACGCAATCAATCAATCAATCAATCATTCAAAAGGATTTTCCATAATATGCTATGATTCCATGACATAAGCCATTTCAGTTATTGGACCACTGTTAACAGGAACAGGGTGGGAAAGATCTGAGCGTCAGAAGGCAGTATGAAAGCAACAGGAGTGCAGCGCATTTCCCAGCATGCATCTGCAGATCTCAGTGTGGTATTATGAATTCACCACTGAAGGAGGATGTTCATGTTTATGTGATGTTAGCACATGTGCATATGACTACATTAACTGAGCACAGCCATACAGCCAGTACGCTAACTAGCATTGCTAATACTGCTCAGTCCCATCATTCCTCACCGAGCCTGTGTGTTTAAGCCATTTCTGAATACATACATTTTCTAAAAGCCCTATCTTCACTAACCTACACGCACTCGTTTACTGGAGACCTGCCTTTTCCACAGCTATAAAACGTCCCTTGGCAGCAAAGCCATATAAATCCCGTATTAGCTAGAAACATTCCGCAGGTCTGCTGGTCAGCCCAGGGGCTTGCGAATCTCTGGATGTGCCACTAGCACTACGATAAACAGACATCACATCTGAGTGCATCTGTTTGCATTCGGCTGAAGTCTGCACACAGCCGAATTCCCAGTGCTGAGTGCGCTCTTAGTGTGTTCGTTAGTTTCCAGGTGGATTGAAATGAACCGTGTAGGTGTTAATTTGGTGCTGCAGGTGTTAATTCAGTGCGGGGAATTCGCTGTGATGAAGGTAACGGTCTAACCACATGAAATGCTCCACTGGCCGTTTACTGTTACAGCCAAAGCGGCTAATTAGTTTCTGCCTTTGTTTTTATGGAAAATGGGATTGGGTTTATTGGGCTCAACTCAGAGTTACAAGCGTGTTTCCTTCTGTATCTCTCTCTGTGTCTGCACACACAACCTGTGATAGTCATGACACAAATCACCAAAGGAACAACTGCACCCAGAAGGAGGTGTGGAATGGAAGGTGTGTTGGGAAGGAAGATAAAGGTTAACAGGATCAATAACTGATGATAAATTTAGACTGATATGATCAATATTTATTGAGCTACACATACAGAAGTCTGTCTCTCAGTATGGCGTCGGGCCGCCGTGTTTGCTAACCCAACACGCCAGACGTCTCGGTATGGAGCTGTAGAGGTTCCTAATGGTGTCCTGTGATAATCCATCCCATGCAGTTTGAACATCCTCACACAGTTCCTGCAGATGGTGCGGTATGGATGAAGGTGGAGGGGCACCAGGCCTTCTGGACCACGGTGCCTCCACACATGGATTCTTTGGTCGCCTCCACCAAGACTAAAGCTGGACTCGTCACTAAAGATGACCCGTTGCCATTCTGAGTCACTCCAGGATGATCTGGCACGACACCATTGTGGTCTTTGTTGACGGTGACCGGTCCAGTCTCATAACACCAGTTGGTACTGTAGTGCTGTAGGAGGGGAACCAGTCCGACGTGAGAGGATGGAGAAGCATTCTAACCTCATATCAGTCATGTTGAAGGTGCTGCCCCCAGTTAGATCGTTTAAGGGAAGGTAGCCAATGAAAGGAACAGCAAGCACCACCATCAGCACCATCGCCACCCACTCTCTGCAAGAAGCCACGTTCACAGCAGTGAACAAAAGAAGTGATATAAGCAGAAACGGAGAAAAGGGTTAACACGGGTGCTGCCTCCAACAGCGGAGATGCTCTTGGGGAGGAAAGGGTGGAAGTTGAACTTGATGCTGAACTCGGAATGTTTCTACTAGTCTGGTCTGAACTGAAGAGGGTGGAGGAGGGACTGTGCATTTTCCAGTGTGGACACTACTGGTTGTATGACTTTTTGACAGGTTGGGACTCAAAGTGCATTCTCCAGTGACAAGCTTGATGGTGCAGTGAAGTAGGAATATGCTGGTGTTTAAATCCAGTTACCTGCACAGGAATTAGTGAAACACACTGAACATTATCATTCTTAATTTTTATGTTTTTAATTTTAGCACATACAAAAAAAATAATAATAATAATTTAATTAATTAATTGATTGAATTAGCTGATTTAGTCTACATTGAGTCCCACTCTACAAATGGGAGTATGATTATGCTGTTGCTTGAACACGTTGGCTAAACCCATATTCAATTCAATAATAGTCGGCAATCTCAGAATGCACATCTAAAAACAGGAAACCGATTTTACTGATTTTACAGAAGCAGGACTGCAAGCGATATCTCCTGAACAGAGAGACAGGGCTGAGAGAGAGGTGACATTGGCTCGACTGAAGAACAGAAGGGTTCTACTGTTTGAACATCAGAGAGACAGCTTTGGCTTCTTTGGTGGAAGAGGTCCAGCACGCTGCTTTGCCTCATCCTAAAACCGAGACACAAAAAGCCCCCTACAATAACGACAGTAGTAGCCGACTATTAGACTTCAATTAGTCTGACGCTCACCGGACGGCTGTGATATGATATTGAGAAAATCAATAACAGACCATAAACTCACCAGACAGTAAACGAGCCCCCTGTGACTGAGTCATACCTAATACCATGTAACTCCTCCACCAGCACCAACAACAGCTGGGACTGGACTGGGCATGGACTGGACGAGTTTCAAGATGTAGCCACATCAGTGTTCAGTCCTACATCAAAGAATTGGTCAGTTGGTCCAGATGTAGTGGAGGCCCTCCCTGGCACAGTTCCGAGGAGAATTCCCTGTAGACTGGGATTTTATCCACTGCTGGTAGACCCGTATGACCGTACGCTTCCATACACCTGCAGATTCAGCTACTTCCTTCACACTATGGTCTTTGGCCACGCCCACATGCAGTCCCCCCTTTTAGCCAGTCATTAACATCTGCTCTGGAGCCATTTTCCACACATGGGACGAGACATTCCCTGCACTGTAGCACCTCTTCCCAATCTATGGATCCCGTCACTCACACCCCCCAGTTAGTTATAGCCCTATCATCCTCGTGCAGCAGCGCCATCTGCAGGAGCCTGAGGTTACTACCATCCTAAACAGACAAGAGACACGTTTTTTGTCTGTTAAGCTTATTTGTCAGATGTCTGATCACAGAAACACTGATCAGACATCTGACATCATAAATAGAAGTGTTTAAGTTACTTAAACTTAAGTACTTGATTTAAAACCTGCGTTTATTTCATTACAGGAGTAATATGCCGTAATGTTGCATCAGTGTGGGGACAAATTCTAATTCAAATGACTTGCAGACTATAACAACAATCCAGTTTAAAGTAATCATAAAATATATCCTTGCATTGCGTAGCACCAAAATACCATAACAGTAGTGGTGCAGGAGTTACAGGAACACTTCCCATGAACCATGTATCCATAATAAACTATAAATGCATTCATGAGGCATAATATAGCAAACATAACACTTAATAATTCTTGCCATAAGCTTGTTAAAGTAGTTAGAATTACATGTATAATACTTCATAAACCAAGAACCTTATAATTTCAGGTTTTATAATGCTTTATAACATCTTCTCATAGGAACTCTGTTGACACTAATGCTGCCATTCACTATAAAATGTTTTTGCTATTCTTTATAAAACTCATTTCAGTTCATTATGCCTTATAGAGCGTTATAAGTGGTCTTTAAAGGCTCTGAGTGAGGTGAGATTGTCTAACTGGCCATATGGGACATATAGTGTGAATATGTTGATTTGCTTTTTGAAGACTTGAATAAGTAAAGCCTGTTAAAGCCACAGCTGACCTGGTACAATATTCATGCTTATAATGCTCTTATGAGCAGATATTACAGCGCATTATGAAGCATGGCATTATAAATATATAGCATACTCTCGTTTTATCATAACCTGCTGGAAGTCATTATACAAGTTATGTCTGGTATTATGGGGTAGGTCTTATAACTCCCTATGTTACTAAAATGACTTCTAACATGAAGGAAACTTTTATGGTGGTATGGGATCGTTGCTTTGGCCTAAGATTGTTTCAAGTTACTTTTAAGACTATTTTATTCATTTCTAGCTTGTATTTTCTGCCTATTTTAGCAAGACATATTTTCTCACTATACTGGCAGATACAGCTCCCTCCACAATTATTGGCAAACATCATTAAGGTAATTTTTTTTAATTATTATTATTATATTAGATATATATAATAAGACAACAATGCAAAAAAAGATGTAGTTTATAAACTACTGTAGAACTGGCAGGAATGCTCCAGTTACATTTATTGTCTAGGAATAGTTAGGGGTGCCAATAATTGTGGAGCATGTGATTTTATGAAAAAATAATGATTTCTTAGTCAGATTTTTTTTTTTATTCACTCGAGATAAAGGATACATTTTTATATCATTTTTAATGTGAGATTATGCTTCTTCAGAAAAAAATGAATTTATTTTAAGGCTTTGAACACGTCTTAATGTCCGGGTCGGGCAAAGTAGGGCGTTCACTGGGAGGTTTTAAAAGTTTTATTGAAAGAAGACACAATCCAGAGCGGAAAACCAAGCAAAAGGTCAGAACCCGGCAAACAACAGCGTAGGGAAAATCCGAGTCACAGAACAGAGCTAAGGGTCAGAAAACCAAAATAGCAGACAGAGTATAAGAGGCTCGGTAAGTACTGGCAAAGTACTGGTGTGAAGGCGAAGTTAAGTAGAACAGCTGTAAAGGCCAAATACCAGGTGAGAATAATCAGTACTCAGGTGAGGCCGATCTGGGATTGGTTGCCGGCTGTGAGCGAGAGGTCACGTGTTAACCAGGGGAGTTCTGGGAATGGAGTTCTCCGGCGGTATAGCCTGTGCGGGGCTTAATAGGCTCGTAACACTTGACAAGGGGTGTCAATAATTGTAGAGGACGCAGCTTGTTTTGAATATTTTTCATAAAATAAACAAAATGGCAAGATTTAATTTAATAAGTTAATTTATTATATTCACCTAAAACAAGTAAAGCAATCTTTAAATGAGTGAAATGGTCTTAAAATGAATATAATATAATATATAAAAATGATCAATATGAGATAGATCAACTAGATATTAAATAAACGTCCAATCTTGAAGTTATCTTTAATTAAAACAGAAATTTTACTTTTATGCATTTGATCACATGAGCTGCTGTTTACACTGTGTGGAGATTTCATTAGGAATGGACCAACAGAAATGGACCAAAACTGCTCAGAAGGACGTCTGGTTCCATTGACTTCCATTTAAATTAAATTTCTTCTGTAAAGTTGCCATATTGGAGATACCTGTTTTTCTTTGGACAGCAACGATTTGTCTGATCATTTTTTCAAAGACGGGATCTAGCACATAACCATCAAATCAAGGTCATTAAGGTCATATTTCCAGATTTAAGATTTGAAATATTGGCGAGCACAGAGTAATGTACAGATATGCATGTGAAGGCAGACGAGCGAATACTTTTGGCACTATGGTGTACCTACAGGGTCAAGCTTCTAGAGTCTAGCCTCTCTGTAAACACTGTCACAGCATACATACGGCTATTTGAGTTAGGAGAACATGTGTACACTGGAACGCCTGTGCGAGGCCAGCTTAGAGGAGTGTTTGCATACTGTGTACATGACATGCAGTTTACATGGTGCTTTTTTTGGGGGGGAGGGCCATCAAAACATTCTCCTGCTCTTCTCTTTCTCTCTCTCTCTCTCTCTCTCTCTCTGCTTTCTTTATTTTCCTAGATTCTCATGATTCCAGATGGCTTTGGAGTGGAATGATCTTTTTCCAGCGAGTAAATAAAAAAGGGGGAGTTACATAATCAATCTTTCATAAGGCTTCGGGAAACGTAATATTGAGTCGAGATGTCAGCTGTGCCATTAGAGTGATTCATTCCTGCCGTTTCACATTTACAATCTCCCTACAAGAGCAACATTGATTCTCTCCCTGCGCCTCCGCTGCGATTTCCTCCCCTTTTTCTTCCATAATTTGAATGAGCAAAAAAGCGTATTCGTTTTGCAGGAGCAGCAGAGAAAGCCTTGATGCAGACAGGGGAAATAAATCTCTGGCATTATTGCGCACAACACCATGTCACCGCCATTGTTCATCTCACAACATCATAATTAATTATGCTGCAAAACTATTCCCTTCAGAAAGAGAGAGAAGAGAAGGAGCGGTGGGGGAGAGAGAGAGAGAGAGAGAGAGAGACCCAACCAAAACATCTTTACTCATGGTAATTAGTCAGCTCCAGAATGGAACAGTCTACATCTGTGTTATTGTTTGTAGTTATTGTTTGTGAAAGAGGCAAAAACACAACAAATGAAAAAAAAAAGGACAAGAGGAGTAACCCGTGTAGCAAAAGGCTGGCCAGGCAACACAATCTATGAATCCGGTTTCCATAATCCATTAACATAAGTGCATTCATAAAGAACTAGAATGTATTAATAATGTTTTATAATGCTTGACATAAGCTTTTTATAGCTGTACATACATGTTCATAACCACACACACAAACTGTTATAACCCAGCAGTATAAGGCTTCATAGCACATGATGTGACATAATGCAGTATAAGGTATATATTACTTTGTTATTAATCAGCCAGGTTATAAGGCTTTATAACTATTGCCGTGTTCATTTGCATAACGCTTTATAAGGACCCACAGTAAGGCCACCCTGTAACGTTCTTCATCATCTTTAAACTGAACGTGATTCTGTAAGTGCGCACAACATCTAATGAACACTTATAAGCCTTCTTGGCAGACTTTAAGTAAAGTGATGTTATTGGTTTCATAATGTTTTATAATGTTTGACATAAGCCTTTATAACAGTACATAAATGTTCATAATCACACACATAAACTGGTATAACCCAGCAGTATAAGGCTTCATAGCGCATGACGTGACACAAGGCAGTATAACGTATATATATTATTTTGTTATTAACCAGCCAGGGTTATAAGGCTTCATAACTATTGCTGTGTTCATTTGCATAATGCTTTATAAGGATCCACACTAAGGCCACTCTGTAACGTTCCTCAACACCTTAAAAATGAACATGATTCTGTAAGTGCACGTCTAATGAACACTTATAAGCCTTCTTGGCAGACTTTAAGTAAAGTGATGTTATTGGTTTCATAAAGTTTAATAGTGTTTATGATGTCAGTGTTTTATAATGCTTGACATAAGCCTTTATAACTGTACATACATATTCATATGTGTGCACACACAAAGTAAAACATTGTACATAACCCAGCAGTATAAGGTTCATAGCGCATTACCGTGACACAAGGCCAGTATATTTAGGCTGCGGTTTTTTAGTATTTGTTATTAGTGCAAAAGGGATATTATAATGGCTTCATAAACTATTGCTGTTGTTCATTTGCATATCATGCGTCTCAGAAGGATCCACACTAAGGCCACTCTGTAAAACGTTCCTCAACATTCTTAAAAAAGTAACATTGATGTGGCTGTACCGTGGGCATAGTCGTCTAAGCGTGAAAATCAGTTATAAGCTCTTCCATTGCAGACTTATAGTATAATGTGGATGTTATTGGTTTCATAAAGTTTAATAGTGTTTATGATGTCAGTGTTTTATAATGCTTGACATAAGCCTTTATAACTGTACATACATATTCATAATCACACACATAAACTGGTATAACCCAGCAGTATAAGGCTTCATAGCACATGACGTGACACAATGCAGTATAACGTATATACTAGTTTGTTATTAACCAGCCAGGGTTATAAGGCTTCATTACTATTGCTGTGTTCATTTGCATAATGCTTTATAAGGACCCACAGTGAGGCCACTTTTAAATGTTCCTCAGCATCTTTAAACTGAACATGATTTTGTAAGTGTGCATAACATCTAATGAACACTTATAAGCCTTCTTGGCAGACTTTAAGTGATGTTATTGGTTTCATAATGTTTTATAATGTTTATAATGTCAATGTTTTATAATGCTTGACATAAGCCTTTATAACTGTATGTCATAATCATAATCAATTATCAGTATAAGGCTTCATAGCACATGACGTGACACAAGGCAGTATAACGTATATATATTAGTTTGTTATTAACCAGCCAGGGTTATAAGGCTTCATTACTATTGCTGTGTTCTTTTGCATAATGCTTTATAAGGATCCACACTAAGGCCACTCTGTAACGTTCCTCAACACCTTAAAAATGAACATGATTCTGTAAGTGCACGTCTAATGAACGCTTATAAGCCTTCTTTGCAGACTGTAAGTGATGTTATTGGTTTCATAAAGTTTTATAATGTTTATAATGTCAATGTTTTAAAATGCTTGACATAAGCCTTTATAACTGTACATAAATGTTCATAATCAAACAAACTGCTATAACTCAGCAGTATAAGGCTTCATAGCACAGAAAGTGACATTATCTGTGAAACCCCTATCATAAAGCTTCACAATTAATGTAGGGTTCATTTGCATAATGCTTTATAAGGACCCACAGTGAGGCCACTTTCCCTAATCATGATTCTGTAAGTGCACACAACATCTAATGAACACTTATAAGCCTTCTTTGCTGACTTTAAGAAAATAATTATTATAAGTTTTATAATCTTTTGTTACTGTACATAAATGTTCATAAACCCACACATAAACTGGAATAATAGTGCATTATAAGTCTTCATAGCTCATAGAGATGTTATAATATGTGTGTTTTCTGTTCTTTACATTATTGTTGAGACGCGTAAAGCATTTATTCATAAAGCTGATCAATAACACCACTTAAAACACCACTTAAAATCACAGGCGGCAAGCTATGACTCTCAGAACTCCAACTCCCAGAGTCCTTAGCACATCAGCGTCACATCCAGGTATCTGGAGCAGTGCTGACTTGCAATACATCCCACAGCTGCTGGAGGGGACGCAGTGGAGGATCCGTAGAGCCAATACAACGTTCGAGGTGGTCCCACAGATGTTCAACTGGGTCCTAGTCTTGGAAATTAGAAGGCCGTGGTAGTACCTGGAAGTCTTGGTCATGCTCCTCCAACATTGGACATTTCCAGCCATGTGACAAGTGGCATTGTCTCGCTGGAAGACGTACCTCAGGTAAGACGATCAGCATGTATGGGTGTACATGATCTGCAGGGGCAGAGTCATACCCAAATCAGTTATGACGTCTTCCACATGGATGAGTGGGGCCAGAGAATGTCACGAAAACCTGACTTCCTTAATGAGCTGTGTGCTTCTGCCACTGAAAGCAGTCATAATAATGTGACTCAGCTGTAAACAAGCATCAATACAACTTTATTTAAAGGAGAACATTATTAGGAGATGTTAATTGTCCTCTCAATTCGAGAGCTGGATTACGTCGAGTCCTGAAAGCTTGCTCCACTTCGGCGTCTCCTTTGTTTAGCCTCTCCTGCCCTTTTTCCCTCCTACTGTTTTCTGTACCTGAGAGTGGTGCCGTGGTAGACCTCAGAATTACCATTACCCACTTCACGGGCTTGAATCCACCGTCTTCACGTCATCCTCAGGTCTTTCACACAAGCACCCCTTTACTCTCTCCTCGCTCAAACAAATTCGCATAAGCAAATACCATAACCACACCAAAACATAAACACACACAAATACAGTAAAACTAACTCTGCACCTGGGTGCATCACCTGCACCCACCCTAGTGTCTCCTACAGAACGTGCTACACCATGATTGGTTGACGCATCTCTCACATAGACACTCAAAAGTAGTACACATAGGCACAGCAATAAGACCTAAACCACTGGATTTAAGGTGGAAATGGATTTAATGTAGCAGTGACTTTAGGCTAGTGTTGGATTTAAGAAAGCAGGAGATCTTAAGATGACAGTGTATTTAAGGTGGAATTCATTTAAGGTAGCAGTGAACCTGTGGTGGCAGTTAGGTGCATTTAAAGTAGGAGGTGATTGAAGGGATCAGTGAATTTAAGATGGAAGTGCATTTAAGGTAGCAGTGAACCTGTGGTAGCAGTTAAGTGCATTTAAAGTAGAAGGAGATTTAAGGGATCAGTGAATTTAAGGTGGAAGTGCATTTAAGGTAGCAGTGAACCTGTGGCGGCAGTTAAAGTCATTTAAATAGGAGGAGATGTAAGGGAATGGTGTATTTAAAGGTGGCAGTGAATTCAAGGGACTTTTAATTTAAGGTAACAGTGAATTGAAGTTGCCAATGGTTTTAAGGTGGAAGGAGCTTTAAGGAGGCAGTGGATTTATGGTGGTAGTGGCTTTAAGGTAGCAATGATACAAATACACACTTTCAACTCTTTTCAGGCACTGTAAATTTCCTACCTGAAATGCAAATGCAGTTCACTTTACACATCTTCGCCTTCAATCTCCAGCACTGCCTCCCCACAGGGCACAGTGGAAATAGTGTGCCTGAGATCTTTCAGCCCCTGCCTCTCGTTAGGCTGCTACGATAACAGGAATACATGTTACATAATATGATCAAATCTGTCTTGATGGCAGCTAGGCTAATCAACTCTTTTTGGCCATGTACGCAGTGTGAGGAAGCAGAAATAGGCCGGTGAGTAAACAGGGAAAGGCCTGTGTGTCTGTTAGCTTGCCGCCTCTGTTTGCTTTGGCTGCGCATAGCAACAGCGAGACCGAGTGAACAGGACTTCATACACATGGCACTGAAGCCCAGCCAGCGCTGAGCACGAACCAAAAAAAAAAAAAAATCATTTCTTTTATAGCTTCTCTCCACACAGAGCAGCAATTACACATTACGGGTAATGAAATGAGCACCTTGGAATTCTCTCTCTCTCTCTCTCTCTCTCTCATAAGTAAGAACCCCATGTCCAGCCTTGCTACCACAGCTGTGTGGACGTAGTTCAGCAGATAGTTAGCCTGTGTTTATGTTTAGCTGATGAGGAAACCATATCTGCTGTGCGTTAGCCCGTGCATAAGCCCAGAGGGGATGATGGGAAGGATGGAGGTTGGTGGTGAGGTCAGGATTAATAAACTATATTTACTTTAATTTGATTTTGTCTATTTGTTTAGTTTGTGGGCGGCACGGTAGCCCAAAGGGTAGCACTGTCACCTCACAGCAAAACAGGCCTGGGTTTGATTCCCAGTCAGAATCCCTCGTGGGTGAAGTTTGCATGTTCTCCCAAGGTGGTCTGGTTTCTTCCCATAGTCCAGGTCGGCCCTTTGATGGACTGGTGGCCTAGATGGCTTAGAAGATGAATGAATATTTAGTTTGGGGCACAATCAAATGGGGTAAAGCTGCAGCAGCGATGGCTTTGTTGGTCCAGTCTCTGTTTAGGATGGCATGTTTTAGGGCAGGGTTGAATCTGAGTAGCTGGAGATGGTGTAGTTGAAGAGCCTGTGTGTGTGTGTTGGTGTTGTGTGGTTGTAGTGTCCTAAACATCTGATCTTTTGACTGTGTCACCTTGCATCATTGGGGGGGGGGGCGGATAGATTAACCACTCCCTCCCACCTCCCCCACCTATCACTGCAAAGCAATGCTCATTGAGCTCAAGCACCCTTCATGTTGTACTTGCAAATACCCTGCAGCTAAGAAGGACATTGTTTGTTGATATGGCAGCCTGCATCAGATACGGCATTTATCACATTCCCAACTAAGACCAAACTCATCCGAGTGACTTTATCCTGACTGTATTCTGTACAGACTCAACTCAGAACCCTTCCCAGAAGCCAGAATCCCTGGCAGTCTAGTGCTACATGACTCGATGGAGATGCTTTGAGCCAGAAAAGTACTTTCAGCCACTTTGTAACTCCATCACTGCAGAATCTCATTTCTGCTAAATGTTAACAATCACTGCCTGCACACTTTTTCACCAATCTGATTGAACTCATTCTGACTCTGAATTAAGACTGCGGTGTTTATATGCACACGCCAATCAACATTCTGATCAAAATCTCTGTTTACGTGCACACTACTAAGCATTCAGATCCAACATTATGTGCATGCATAGAGAACCACTTGGCCAAGACGTTACCACGAGTCCATGCAAAGTCAGACAAGCAGTGGTTTTAGCAAATACAATAACCACACCAAAACATAAACACACCCAAATACACCTGGGTGCATCACCTACACCCACCCTAGTGTCGCTCAGTCTCTCCCAAAGAACCTGCTACACCATGACTGGTTGATGCATCTCTGACATAGATACTCAAACGCAGTACACATAGACATAGCAATAACACCTAAACCACTGGATTTAAGGTGGAAACGGATTTAATGTAGCAGTGAATTTAGGGTAGCGTTGGATTTAAGGAACCAAGAGATTTAAGATGACTGTGAATTTAAGGTGGAACTGCATTTAAGGTAGCAGTGAACCAGTGGTGGCAGTTAAGTGCATTTAAAATAGCAGGAGATTGAAGGGATCAGTGATTTTAAGGTGGCTGTGAATTTAAGGGACTTTTTAAATTTAAGGTAACAGGTCGATTGAAGTTGCCAAAGGATTTAAGATAGAAAGAGATAGAGGTAGTAGGTGGTAGAGGTAGTACCATGAGTCCATGGAAAGTCAGACAAGCAGTGGTATTAGCTTGGCAGTATATGGTTTAAGAAACCTTCATTGTTGGTAAAACCCACCGTCATTCATCGGCTCATATACTCATCTTGATAGATTGTTATTGGGAGCTATGTGGCCACCTATTCTCTTGACCGTATTAAGTCTTTTAATGTCTGGAGTTTAAACTTCCCTTCCTCTGCAGACCAGTTTCTGGATCCTGCTGTGTTGAACATTAAACACTTTCCATTTGGGAATATCATCGGATTCAGGATATTGTTCATGTGGCTATTGTTCTTCTGTTTAATGGCTTATTCACAGGATTACCCACCTCGTTCCATTGGATAGAAATTGCGTTTGGAAAGCCCTGCATCAGGCTAGTCTCTTCCAGCTGATGTGTATGAATTGATACTGTATATTCTGTTCTGATTGAGCTATTAGTTTGATTATTAGGCTGTCTGCAAACTTGGAAATTATAGATTCTGATAGTTGACAGCTGTTAAACCTTCTAGTCTTGCAGTAACGGGAAAGATAAAAACAGATGAATCCCTCCATGCCAAAGTTTCCATGGATGTGTCATAAGACTGAACTCAAGTTCAAGTGGTTTTATTTGTCATTTCAACCATATACAGTGGTGTACAGTACACAGTGAAACGAAATAACGTTTCTCCAGGACCAAGGTGCTACACGTAACAATAGACTACACAATACAACATAAAGTGCACGTGTGCAAGTGCGCAAAACAATATACTATAAATACACACGACCATTACCAGACAATCAACAATAAATACAAGAGAGGGGAAAGTTAGCCCCTAAGTACTGGGCGCAGTAAGGTGCAGTTGTGCGTATTTGATATAAATGTAACATTAGACACTGTAAACACTGTACTTTGAATTTAGCAGCAGTATTAAGGTTATCCAGCTGTTAGAACAATAGCAGTAGACAATTTTTTGTTTTTTATTAAAAATCATTTCATAGAATGGTTAAGGTGACTGCAAGTCCTTAACATTATAATTTGGTCATTAAAGATTTGTTAATGTAGTACAGGTTTATATTGTCTGTACTGACCGCATTCCAACAAACTGACTCATTTACATTACAACCAAAAAATGCAATTTTTGAAATGCAACATTTTTAATGCGGTATAATAAAGCATGAATGCTTGACGATAACTAAAATGAATGCATACTGATTACTCCAGAGACTCAGGGCTGTGCTTAGAATGCAATGACTGCAATTTGGAAGTGTAGTGTACGTACATATTCCTTAATACATACTTTCATGTTGTAGGAGTTTTATGTACTGTAATATTATATTACTGTGGACTGGTAAAACTATGTGCTCCATCAGTATTTGGACAGTAACAGTTATTATAATCATGTATTTCATTAATATGAGGCACAAGTTGCAGACTTGTATCTTTAGTATCAGGGTATCTACGTCTGGATGGGGTGAACAACATTGGAATTTAACATAGCTTTTCACATAAAGACCCCCAAGCTTTCAGGGGCTCTGAAGTAATTGGACAGTTGGCTGCCCAGCTGTTTTATGACCTGCTGTATGCATATGCTATTCCCTCAATATACTGCTTACAAGGATGCAAGGAAAGGTCCGGAGTAACCTCCTGAGACCCGGACTTGCTTGGTGTGCAATTTTAATTTCTCCTAGCTATTAGTAGGACCTAACATGTATGAAAACTAAGCGTTGTCTTTGTACAGTCCTCATATGAGGCCAAAGGGTCAATGTTTTAAAACGTATCATGGTGCAGAGAACCAGAAATATGTCCTCATATGAGGACGCTGGGGTCTCAGGAGGTTAATCTGAATTTGGCATTTCCATTTGGAATCTTAGCTCTAAACATTTTAGCTCTAAATATTAAGTCCACAGTCTCAACAGAGAGACAATCTCTCCACAGGGAGAGAGCACCAACACCAAAAGTCTGGCCCAATCAATATTTGGAGTATCCTTCTTCTACATTCATGAAAGAATGCATGAGTAAGCTGACCCTGGTGGAAAACAATGATCTGCACAATAGTTAGCCAGATCAGGAGTGCCCTCCAGGAGGTAGGCATATCTGGGTCAAAGCCAACATTCCAGAAGAAGACTCCACCAGTTCATACACAGGGATTACCACAATATGTAAACCATTGCTGAGCCTTAAAATTAGAAAGACCAGATGAGAATTTTTGAACAACATCTAATATACAGATCAAACTGTGCTGGAATGATAGGAAGAGGTGATCCAAAACATCTGTGAAGCATGGTGGAGGTAGTGTCATGATGTGGGCGTGTATGGCTGCCAGTGAAAGAGGGTTCCCATGTGTTTACTGATGACATGAGTGCTGACAAAAGCACCAGAACAAGTTGCCATCAGACTAACACTAGAATTCAACACCATGCTAACATCAGGCATCTTCACTAGTAGCCTGCTTCCCATCACCGTGGAACCGGTTCCGTTCCAGTTTTTTTAACCTAATTTTGAACCGTTTGGCATACGTCCACCAAACATAGCTCAGTACCCAAAAAGTTCATTACTATCTGGAACCAATGGATAGTTGTTTCTTCAGCATGAACCATGATGACGTTTGTGTGCATGATGGTTGTGGAGGAAAGAGAAGGCAAAGATGGCGCCCCCAGTGGTCTGCTGGAGAACCTCCTCTCAGTCTTCTTATCTCCAGTGGTTAATCCGTGCTGCTTTCTGGATATAAACAAACATCTGGAATAACACTCCAAACACTCGCAGGTAATCTATTTACTCCGCCATCATGGTACCGCTGTTTACTTCCGCTGTGCAGCGCCCTCTGTTGACGTCTTATTCTTTAACGTCCCAGGTTTCCCACGAGAACGGGTGCAAACGTTGACTTGTGCCCTGAATAGTCCCAACATTCTAAAAAGCCTGAATAGAACCAGTTTAAGAACCAGGGTTCTGTTAGTCAAAAAGGGCTATAACTGGTACAACAAGCCAGGAACACAGCCTCTGATTGGTCGAGGGACGCAGCTCGGGGATTACAAAGCTTTAGAAAGGGATATGATAGCACTGCAGCCCTTTTTTTACTGGCATAATGCTACGCTATCTGGGAAACATGAAAGCCGGTTTCTAGCCTACAGCATTCCCAGGATTTCTGCTATCATGTACATAGGACATTGTCGACCTGAGAGGGTTAATGGGACTTTCTTTGGCTTATCCAACATGGACAGCATGGGCAAGTCCTTTGGGAAAGGAAATCGGATTGCTTATGTTTAACTCCCAAGGCCATTACTGATTAATGCTGTCTTCAAAAGTAAATATTTGTCTCGGATTCAGACTTGGAATTTTAGAACCAACAGCTGACTAGCATGCTGCAAGGACACAGTACTAAGATCACTTGGTACTGAAGAATGGGCCAATTCTTTGGACCAACGTACAAATGCCAAGATAATCTCTTAGAAAAGAGACAACCGTATATACATACACACACCAGAGCCATAAATTCCATAGCCTCTATCTAATATTAGCACTTAAGGCTGGTCAAGGCCGGCATTACCGAGAAAAAGAGGGGGAGGGCGAGACAAAGCACCAGATCTATTCGGCTTTTTATGTGTTAGATATTATATGAATCATATCGCACCGTGGGTTGGCAAACATCATAACAACTTAAATGCTCCTTGGTTGCCTGAAGCCACGGCAGCTGCATTTAAAGCGGGGTTAAAAGGATTTGTGTTGAAGACCATCGGTCCGCCTCGCACGTACGTACACCGGTACACCCCCCAACATGTTGTGCATTGGTGTATTGAACAATGGGGTTACTAATTACCGCATATTCAGTGGTCTTCCAATTCAAACTGTTATTGTATCCCAAATGCCCTCACGGGCGATTCCTAATTAGCGGTTTATAGCCGGGCCGTCCCGTTTCCCTGCACCTCTCTTCGCTCGGCGAAATGGAAAGGGTGATGAAAACAAAAAAAGGAATGGCACTTCTTCTTCCATTTGTCAGTCCATAAAAATGCAGCTTGTGCTTAGAATGGAAATGGCTCATGAAAGGAGAGAGGGATGGAGGAGTGGGGGGGGGGGTGAACAAGAGTGGAGGAGGGGTGGAGAGGGAGGGGGTGGAGGAGGACGAGAGGAGAGGTTGCTTTCTGAACTGCGCGAGAAATGAACCTGGCAACCCCCATCATTCAGTGTTTGAATAGAGCAGGCACTTCATTGCTTCTCAAATCAACACACACACCACCTCGAGCTACCAGTTCATTATACTGACCAAACATAACAACACGGCTCTCCTCGTACCCTCTTTTCGGGCTCGCTCGCGCAAATGGAAAAACAAGCGTTCGGATTAAGCTCTTCTCCCCGTCTGCAGTTTATTCATGGATTCATAGCAGTAAGAGGCTGGAGCAAGAAAGATTTCATTACGCCGCACAATAACTATCACGCCATACATCTTAATGCAAGCCAGCAAAACTAAGCATGATTGAATTTCACTCTTGGAAACATAACTGCACTGAAAGAACAGAGTCGAGGGAAAAGAGGGAAAACAGCCACGGGAGTGGGGAAGCATTGATCCCCACCGGGGGAGCCATGTAAATATGCTTGCTAACTATTCTAGTGCATGAGCATCAATCACCAGGAATATGACAGCCTCTTTTGTTCCTCACACACAACCACACACACATACACGCAAAACAAACACAGCTGCTGGCACACAAGAGAGAGCTCCTCTGGCCTATCTCAGTCTTCCACCTGTCCTCAGTCTCAAGTCTGTCCCGTGCCGTATCTTGTTGTTTCACCTGCCCTGTGCACTCCTTGCACACAGCGCCGAACACTTATTATCCTAATTACACCCCGCTAGCCCAGGCTCTCGCCGCCGCACCCGCGCACACTCACGACCAATTAAAAACAGTGCTAAATGAGCTAGAGCGGTGTGGCAATGGCGGTGGAGAGGTAATTACATATCCTCTCTGCTGAAGTATTTGATATATAGGCCATGCATAAGTATGCTTCTTATTTTTGCGCTGCTAATGCCATATTCCGAAATGGTACGGCACATCTGTGGTGTTTCTACAGCGACGAGTTCTAGCCGTCAGTGTTTTTGGAGAGATGAAGGGTTCATATGAAACGTCCTTGTTGTGATCCTATACATAGAAGCACGTTGCGTTAGGCTGGGGAAGGAAAAGGACACACTGCTGCTGTTGTGGACATGCTGTATAAAAGCTCAGAAGCCGAAACAATGAGTCGGGTTTAGTGTTTGCGGTGGTAGTAACTCCAGGCTCCTGCAGGAGGCGCTGATGCATGAGGATGATGGGGCTATCAATCCCTGTGGGGTGTGAGTGACGGGATCCATAGACTGGGAAGAGGTGGTACAGTGCAGGGAATGTCTCGTTCCATCTGTGGAAAATGGCTCCAGAGCAGATGTTAATGATTGGCTAAAAGGAGGGACTGCATGTGGGCGTGGCCAAAGACCGTAGTGTGAAGGAAGTAGCCGAATCAGCAGGTGGATTGAAGCGTACAGTCATACGGGTCTACCAGCAGTGTGTCATGCTTCCGGGTGCTCTGGACTACAGTTCCCACAAACCACCACACATGACATCATCACATTTCCGCAAAGCACCAATCCTGGGCAGTTTTCCCGATCATCACCTCCTGGGTTCGGATTGTACTCACCTGTTTGTAGTTCCATGACCTGTATATAAGCTCCTTTGTTTGTCTCAGCACTTTGTGAGGGCTTGCCAACTCTCTTGCGTCTTGAGTGGTGTCTCTTTGACTTTCTCCGTTTCCGTCTGGTTTTTCTCCTCAACTCGGTTGCCTTATTGTTTGCATAGGTATGGTTTCTGTCTCTTGGTTTTCCGATTCTGCCTCTGATCCTTTTGGTATGGTTGGCCTGGTTTTGCTGCTGAGCCTATGTACTGGTTCTCTTCGCTTTTAGTTTTGCTTGTATCGAGTTACGTCTGTCACACACAGTGACTAAAATCCCAGTCTACAGGAAACCTCCCTGGGAATGGTGCCAGGGAAGCCATCCACCAAATCTGGACCAACTGACCAATCCTTTGATGTAAGAGTGTCTGAACATTGATGTGGCTACATCCAGAAACCTGTCCAGTACATGCCCAATCAAATCCCAGCTGTTATTGGTGCTCACGGAGATATTACTGTAACTTCCCTCCGCTAAGCAGTGCAGTGCACATAATTATTTTCTCTAAGGGTGGGTCACCCTGCACCTTTCTTAACTGTGGTGTTCTGCCGCATTGGAAGAAAAGAGAAAAACAATAAAGAAATAAAGAAAACAAAAACACAGCAACGAACCCAACACCAGTATTTACATATGTACACACAGTGACCCAAAGCCAGTTCAAACAATAGTCTTTCAAACCTCAGCGTTTCTTATGGCAGGTTCTTACTCCAAGAAGTTCTTTATTTTAGTAGCTCCAGAGACGGTCTTTAAGATGGGGATACGCAAGGTATCTCTGGTCCACTGTTCCTTTGTGTCCCTACCTCCACTTTTCTTGCGCCAAAACAAAAACTACTTGTATCTGAGCATGAAACAGACGAGTTTCTCAGAAGAGGAGTTTACAGATAGGGCTTAAGACAAAGCCAGGAGCACGTGTCCCAAACACTCTCCCTTTTGCCCCCCGGAAGTACTACTCTACTTCCCTTCATGAAGACCCATTTACTGCTGATGCCCCTAGAGGTCACCAACGGTATTACAAAAAAATAGAGCACTGGTATTTGAAACCTGGCCTGTTACACTACATGCTCTCCGTTTCAGCACAGGTGAGCGTATGATCAGAGCTTCACCTGACTTGTAACAATAGAGAACCCAATTAAACACAGACACAAAATTAACCCTAGAAAGGTTACAGTATATAATATATAATATTCTCATTCGTTTGTTGAACTGGGTAATCTCACATTTCCATGTCTTTGTGGGGAAAGGGATTTGAAGCTCTGTGACCTCCTTGAGCAGCCATGGTTTCAACCAAACTGTCAACTGTGGATCAGCCCATTGAACTGCACATTGGAATTCTTGCACATTTGACTAAATTATGCTGGTGTGCCTTCTTGCATAAACAAAGTACATCCCAGCATTTCTGTTGGATTAAGGTCTGGGCGTCAACTCAGCAATTTCAAAATGTTACAAAGTGTTCCCAAAATTTCCATAGTGAGGAGCAACTTTAATTTACTTTGTGCTGATGTCCAGATGGAAAACCAGTGGCTAGTATAGGTAACGTTGGTTACTAGCATTAGCTCCAATTAACTAGCATAGCTAACTAGCTAGGGTGGAGCTTATTTACACAGAGGCCCATTTTTTCACATGTCGCTTCATCATTGCGGTGTTTGGCTTTAAACCAGCCAGTTAGAGCAGAGCTCATCTTTCACAAGCCCACCCAAAAAGGTACAATGGCTTGTTCCATTCTAGGACCAGATCATAGGGTGGAAACGGGGGTGTAAAATGGGGGTGTGGCCAGTTTTGCACCCTGACCAAAGTCACATACCTTCTAGGATGAACATCAGAGAAAAATTTAAAACAATCATTTGACTAGCAAACATCATGCCTCATTGCTCAAAGCAGCCATAAACTATTCTATATCCTCAAATCATAAGTGTATGGTATTGTAGGCCTGTGCCCGACAGTGGTCCTCATATCTCCAGCCGCATCTTACCTGACTGGAAGGTGCATCCCACACTGGTGGGGATTACAGTGATATGCTTTCTATCAAACAGGTGAGAATAAGATAGAGGATGTGAGAATTCGGTGTATGATAGAGATCAGAGGACCTGTTTTAATGGAGGGCAAGGAGGAGATGAGTCCAGAACCAGACCTGAGCTGGGGTAAGAGGATACTGTTTCAGTTTTAAAGGTAGACTAAGTTGGTGTGAGATTTGCAGATCTCCTGTAAGCCTTCCTGAACAGGATGCTATGCTAATCTGCCAAACATTGACCTTCAAGATCAAACAGCTCTCTTTTGTAGATCTACAAAAGCCAGATGTTTTCATCTGAAGCCTGATTGATGTTAGGAGGCAATATTCACTAGTTGTTCTCGACCTTGTAGAGGTTTCCTAGTCTTTGGCAAAGAGCCACTGGGTTCACTGGAAAGATCACTTTCATTTGCCTGTAAATCATAAAGGCATCCCATAAGCCTGTAACAATCACCTCGACCTCTTATAAGATTAGGATACACTGTTCGAGGATACACTGTTTACACATAAAAGCCAATGCAGTACCCAGACATAAACTCATGCACACAAACAAACCACGATAGACCCTGGTTAACCTGCCACCAAAAAAAAAAGCTTTACATATTCAAGTGTATTTGACCAAAACATGCACAA
Source organism: Prochilodus magdalenae (assembly GCA_024036415.1). Lineage (NCBI taxonomy): Eukaryota > Metazoa > Chordata > Actinopteri > Characiformes > Prochilodontidae > Prochilodus > Prochilodus magdalenae. The sequence goes on along the minus strand of JAMWET010001384.1, from coordinate 56,910 downwards.
TACATAAAAATAGAATCCTCACACCATCTAATTTTAACAAAAATCCATGACCCTCTTCCCAGTTTCCCCAAGGTCCAAGAAATCCAAAATGCAAAAACCGAAAAATGTCTCACTTTAGAATTAAGTCCTTAGCAATGCATTGCAAAACAACAACAACAAAAAAAAAAAACCCCAGCTGGATCTCACCGGCAATGGCAGGCCTATCCTCAAGCTCCATTCAGAATCCTGATGGTTAATCCACTGATCTGGTCTGCCAGGTCATAGGTCGAGGTAAAAGGGAAAGAAGCTGGTGGCTTTTGTGGTTTAATCCCTTTAGTTTCCAAAACACACCAAACTTCTGCCGCCATCTTGTCTCTCTCCTTCTCCCTCTCCACCAGGAAATGCTACTGCTGTGGCTCCGCCCCTTCCATTTCCAGGAGGACTCTTGAAGTAACAGTGCTAGGATGGTTCAGCATACAGTTTTATTCTGGTGCCCTATTTATCTGACCTTGAATAGCAAGACTCACTTATTTTACAGGGTAGCACACCGGAAGGTTAAACATGGCAAGTCATTATAGGTTTTAAACCCCTTTCTTTAAATTAATGTGCTATATGTATATATATATTTACTCTAAAAACACCTTTCAGGTCGCTGTGTCACAAGCCTTTGCTTTGTTAGGCAACTCTCCACCTTAGAAGACCCCAAAGAAGCACCGTTGGTCTTTGGTCCTTCTGGCCTTGTATGATGCCATGTTCCAGCCTGGCTTCTCTACATAGCCTTATAGTTTCTTATGATGGTGTAAGCAAATAGTTGCACCTAGCATCCACAAGGCTTTCATGACATCATGGGACATGTCCTGTTTAGGACACAGTATCCGTGCAGGACAAAAAAGACAAGCATCCATCTGGTTGCCATTAGTGAGGGCCAGGTTCGCAAAGTCTGTTTGGCACACCACTTCCCTGGAACTACAAGTGCACTCAAGGACTGGATTAGCCTAGCCGGTGCTCCATGCACATAGGAAAGGGGGTGAGTTTCTCACTTCGCATCCCTGGACTTTCCGTTTGCCCTTACGGGGTAAATTATACAACCCATTCAGCCTCACTCCTTCTGCTTGAAGCTCCCTGTGCTTCTCCTCATTCTTTTGGTTCAGTTCTCCAGCAATCATCCTAATGACTTCTTCATTACTAGGTACTGGGATGTGTGGGAGTTGAGTGGATTCCTTCAGTCAGGTCTTGACGCTTCATTTCCTGAACACACAGCACTTTGTTCAGTCCATTTTGTTGGTTTTCATCCGCTTTTTTAAATCTACAGTGGGGAAAAATAAGTAGGGGTCCCACTTAAAAAGATGTAGCGAGGCCTAGGTGATGGAAAAAAATTGAGAAAAGTCCATAGTAGTCAACTCCAACAATCAAGATTTTCTGGCATGCCCTTTTTAAGCCAATTCCAGCACCATAATGGCATTTTTACCAGCTATGGGAAGACTGAATCTTAGCAATAGGCCAATTGAATGATGAAGGAAATCTATATACTGTATACATACACCTGACAGCTCACCATTTGTCCCATAGCAGTGGCAAAAATCACCGTCTTCAGGGAATTCTCCTTGGAACTGTGCCAGGGAAGGCATCCACCAAATGTTGGCCCAACTGTGCAATTCTTTGATGTAAGAGTGTCTGAACATTGATGTGGCCTACATCCAGAAACTTGTCCAGCCCATGCCAAATTGAATATCAGCTGTTACTGGTGCTTGTGGAGGCATTACATGCCATTAGGTTTCAGTTTTCTTGTCTGGCGAGCTTATTTTATATATTAAATATAGATTAGATGTGAAATTGATGTAGTTAGGTCTTGTTACACTACTGCTGGGGCCTGTCCAGGGTGCTTCCTGCCTGCTGCCCAAATGAGCGCCGGGATGTGCGCCAGCATAGCCCACAACGATGTGGTTTGAAAAGTGTAAATGAGAGGTTGCTGGTGGAATACAGCCACGCATCAGCCAGGATCGACAACAGCAACCTATTAACCCGTCACATACCACCTAGACTTGGGCCGGTGATGTCCATGCTTGATAGCTGGCAAGGTGGACTTCTCACCAAATGCTTCCCTCCTTTCCTGTGTCATATGGCCGCCATCTAAGGGATATGGTCATGGGATATGGTCTCTCCTAAAGGATCTGATATAACAGAACTAAACAACAGACAGAGAAAAGCGGGAGCCTTTGAGTATTAGATACTTCCTTTTCTTCTTTTTCGTTCTTCAGGCTGGGCGTCCAGCCTCCTACACCAACACAGTCTATTCACAGGGACATGGAAGTTTATCTGTCTCCGGCTTTTGTTATTTCAGGCGATGTTTGAGTCTTTTTGCACCTCCAGAATAACAGTTCTGAACAGGTCCGTTCTTACACCCACCTTCTTCTTTCATTCTCACCCCCGTGACCCGCTTTCTCGCTGACCCGCATTGCATCAGCTGGCATCAACTAACTTCTATTCTATTTTAACTTACTGCAGTCATAATCACACCCCTCCCCAACACGCACACACACATACTCAGGCACACTGGCTCAGCTATCCTGAATCCATTTGCATGAGATATCAGAGGAGTGATGACAGCAGCTTTTAGGAGAGAACAGCTGAAGCCCAAGTTTCCACCTTGCTTACAACCTGCAGTTGTACTTCTCCTGTCTCTCTATCATTCTTTAAACATTAAGTGGTCAGTAAGACCTTCGTAGCTATGCTAAAGTAATAATCAAAGGTGTAGGAATGACTTTGACATGGGGGGGCATATTTGCTACTATGAATCGAAGCCCACCACTCATATATATACATTTACATTTTAGGCATTCAACTGACGCTCTTATCTAGAGTGACTTACAAGCTTATTCGTTTTACAAGCAGGCCAATGCAGTGTTAGGAGTCTTCCCCAAGGGTTCTTATTGGAGTAGCTCAGCATTTGCTACCTAGAATGGGATTCAAACCCCCATCTCCCAGATGGGGTGGTAGCTCTCTGGCAGGCAGTGGTGTTAACCACTCAGCCACACCAACCAGACAATTCATTATATCCTGCAATACTGAAAGCAACGCAATACACTCATCATTAAAGTAATAGCTGCACCCAGAAGGAGGTGTGGGAGTGCGGTGCTGTTGGGAAGGAAGATAAAGGTGACCAGGATCAATAACTGATGATAAATTTAGACTGATATGATCAATATTTATTGAGCTACACATACAGAAGTCTGTCTCTCAGTATGGTGTCGGGCTGCCATGTTTGCTAACCCAACATACCAAGCGTCGCGGCATCATGGAGCTGTAGATATTTATAATGTGTTATGAATCCTGACCTTATAGAGCTGCATACTCTAGCATTATTAAGTATCATGGTTGTCATAGGAACTACTTGGAAGATATTAAACAAGCTTATTGCCAAGTATTATAAGATGCTATGTATGCTATATAATGCCTTATTAATGCAATTCTATTGCATTATGAATAGAGGAGTCATAGGAATTGTGAACCACATAGATTTACACTATTAATAAATATATAGTATGATTTCTTTCTTCATGCACATCTTTGCATTTACTGTCTATCTATCTTTATTATATTTATATTTAATTATTTATTAATTAGTAATTAATTTATTATTTATTTATTATTTAATTTATTTATTAATTGCCTAATTATCTATTTTTTAATCATTGCACTGGAGTGATGTGATGGTAATTCACGTTTTATCATACTGTACTGAATATTATATTACTGTATTGAATTGCATCGAGTTAAATTGAACTGCATGGCATCGGTGATTGGTGAATTGAATTCAGGTGACTGATCCTCTATCATTACAAGCAAAAAGTGTCCCTAAGAGACTGATTCCGATCCACCTCCATCAGATTGGTCAGAAGTGCTGTGGTTTATCCAAGAGCTGCCTATTGTCATCAGCCATACAGCATGGTATAGTGCTCCACCACTGGGAGACAAGATCCATCAACAGGAACCCAGTCCTCAAAAAATTCATCGTGGCTCTTCCCAGTGCAGTTTGACTTCAACTGACTTTAACTGAGAACTGACAACCATCTTAAACATCCCCTAAAGAACTTAATCAATGCTTACGGTGTCTGAATACGTTTTACGTAAGCCCTATATCCAGAGAGCGGGATCCTGTCCGCACGCTGCACTTCCGACCCTCAGAAGGAGATCTGTTAGAACAAGTTGCCTGGCAGTAAAGCGTGTGCTCTTGTCCTCGGTCGTATGCGCTGTGCGAGCGTGGTTTTGGCTCTCGTATACTCCCTTCCTGCTAGCGATTACAAAAGCAAAGCGATCAACAACTTTCACAACACATTAAAGTGTTTTCCCAGCCCATTACACTGACATCATAAGAGGCAAGTAAAAGGCAAGTGAGGCCAGAGCACGGTCATTACGGAGCGAGTGAATGTG
>JAMWET010001384.1:22500-42500 GCA_024036415.1 Prochilodus magdalenae | reverse complement strand
CAATAGATTGGGGCCTCGACTTTAATACAACATCAGTCATGTAACACGCAAACACATTGCTATTCCATTTCAAACCGCAATACTTACAAACGGACGGCTTTAAAAGCAGGCTATATGCTCATTATACCGTCGGGGGGGAGGGGGGGGAGTGAAATCCTATGAATATGTTTAGTGAACAATTTATTTATTTATGTTACAGCCTCACATTAAATCACCGGATGTTAGCTCAGAAGGTTTTTCTATTACTTCTCTATTATTATACCGAGGGTTTTTTGTCCCGCAGCAAAACAGATGATGGAAAAAACAGGCAATTGTAATAACCACAGACCGAACTGTGTGCGCGGAATACATTGTTTGTTACCGAGAAGACAGTAAATATTTTATGTTGATTCAAATTATGGGGGGGTGGGCGGATAGGTGGGGGTAGGGGGAGGCTGTATGGAGAAACGGGTCATTTATTTGCAATTACCAGCTCATTGTGAGTGCTGAGGAGTGTGTTGTTTGGCGAATGTCTCTCGGAGAGAGCGACCTCATTTCTCGTCATACAGGTGCATGTCGGCAAACAGAGCACTCTGTTTCCCCCCATCGTGTACAGCGGCGCTGCATTCACTCAGCTGTGTTTGAATAACAATGCGATACACACGGGCTACAAAGCCAGCCGTTCACAATGGTCATCTTACTTTGGTGACAAAACAGCCACGCTGTATCAAACTACTCTGGGAGGGTGTGACTGTGCTGTGCCGACGTTCTTTGGAGTTCCTGTGCCCCGTCATTTTTAGGAATAGACTGAAGGGTAATCAAAGCACTGGCATTACATCCATAGAGGTTTCTAACCAATCCATCAAGCCCAAACACACTCATCATCAAAGGAACAGCTGCACCCAGAAGGAGGTGTGGGAGTGCAGGTGTGTTGGGAAGGAAGATGAAGGTGACCAGGATCAATAACTGATGATAAATTTAGACTGATATGATCAATATTTATTGAGCTACACATACAGAAGTCTGTCTCTCAGTATGGCGTTGGGCCGCCGTGTTCGCTAACCCAACACACCAGACGTCTCGGTATGGAGCTGTAGAGGTTCCTAATGGAGTCCTGTGATAATCCATCCCATGCAGCTTGAACATCCTCACACAGTTCCTGCAGATGGTGCGGTAGGGGTGGAGGTGGAGGGACACCAGGCCTTCTGGACATGTGACAACAAACAGTTCATCTTGGTGCTGACCACGGTGCCTCCACACACGGATTTGTTGGGCGTCTCCACCAAGACTAAAGCGGGACTCGTCACTGAAGATGACCCGCTGCCATTCTGAGTCACTCCATGACAGTCTGGTACGACACCACTGCAGTCTTTGGTGACGGTGACGTGGTGTTAAGGACAGTCGTGGTAACGGTCTGTGTGCATGTAGTCCTGCGTGGTGCAGCCGTCTGCCAATGGTGCTGCACTAACAGGATGACTCATGGAGGACACCACTGCTCTCTGAAAGTCTGTAATGGTGGCTGTTGGGTCAGTCAGGTACAGAGATAAGGCCCGTTCGTGCTTACGTCACATTGTTTTTCATTCTTGAATGGTTGCGACCAAGAGTCAACCTTTTTGGCTAGCATCCACATGGCTAATCAGGCAACATCTAGAAAAGAAGAAGGTAGGTCTCGTAGGTCCATGTGATATCTGGAGTCCTTAATTGGAACTTGATAAAAACTCCGCTAGCTAGCATATTAGCTTGATTTTAGCAGTACACCAGTTTTCCTCAGCTAAATTTGCTGATCCACTTCCTAGCATACTTGCTATCTAAACTACAAGTTCCCTGATAGCGAGCTAAATAGATTGATCTGTCCTACTGACCAAATACCACTGGAGGACCATCCTCCAAACACTGTCCTGCATCCACCTTCTGACTAGTTTTAAGCCTCCTCATGACCAGCATTACAAACGATCAAGAAACCAAAAAAGACAAGCTTCAAAATGAAATGATTGGCTGCATAGTTCAAAGTGAGTTATTTCTGATCTCCTATAAACTATTTTAAAACATTAATAAGCAGTTACAACACATTAATGAATGTGACCTGTTGCTAGACTAACAGTGAAACCACAATCAGTTACACCGTCAAAGCTTCACCTGTCTTACCTCCCCTTTTCCATCAGTCTGCTTTAAAACGCTCAGCTTCAACACATACTCATATTCATCATATGGAAAAGCTCACTCTTTCCCTTTTTATAAATGTGTTATAGCTGTTTATTAACACTTTGTAAAGTGCTTATGACCTAACTAATAGCTAATAATAACTCTTTATAAGGATAGCTTTCTATGAAGCCTGTATATATGACCAGCTGTAGTTGTGCTTATAACATAGTAATATGCTGTTTAAGCATGCTTATAAATTCTAGAAATGCCTCATATGTATGTAATTAATTAAAAAGTATTAATATTGCAAGTATATATAAAATATATACAAATATTGCAAATAATGCAAGTATTAATATTCATTATAATGCCTTTTAGATGGATAATGACCTGTATATAACTCTAAATCACTTATTGCTTACTAACAGTTATAAACACATTATAAACATTAGAAATGTCATCAGGTACTTCAATTAAAGTGACAGATATTTGCATGTATGTCAACATGTAACATACATGTACATCTGTTATTACTACCTAAAGCATTCAGTGATGGAATGTAATATGTTTATAACATGTTTATAATTGTTGAAATGTGTTATAAGTGCTCTATAAGCTTTATAGCTCACTGTACCTTTAAAAGCCATTATAATAAATAGTGCTAGGCGTGTTACGTGTTTATGAACCATTGTAAATACGCTTACACTGTCATCGTATCACAAAGGCTTATAAGCACGTTTATAATAGTCCATCAATACAGGCGTCCTAGGAAGTGTTGCCAGGTAGTCTTATTCTAAAGTGGGACCAAATGATTTTATTGAAAGCGGTGTTGTTGACACTGTACTAGATTTGTTACAGCTGTCTGACTTGTATAATTAACTGCCTGCTGGCGGCTCGCTGCTCTCATTAAGCCGATGAACTGCTAAGAGAAGGCGCATGTCACCCTGTCTTGTGCATTAGTGGATATAATTGAACGTATTTATAGTTCATTCATTCATTCATTCATTCATTCATTCATTCATTCATCTTCTAAGCTGCTTACCCTTCTGGGTCATGGGGGCATGCTCCTACTATGAGCTTGTGTTTTCGTTTTGGTTGCTTGCTCCTTCCTTGCTCCGCCCCTTTGTTTTGCCTCTCACCTAGGTGTCTCTTATTCCTCTTTGTGTGGGTCTTGGTTGTCGTTTGGTTGTGTTAGTTGGGGACAAAAACCACACTCTGTCAGAAGCAACATTTCTGTTTACAGCTGTGGCATGCCCAGCACGAGGTGCCCAACACGAGGTGCCCAACACGAGTTGCCCAACACGAGTTGCCAGACAGGCATTGTGCAGCCTTCTTTGATGTCATAAAACAGAAAAACTACCAAACACACTGAAAAGGACAGTCGGGTAAAAGGAACACCCAACATTTGTGCCCAAACACGATCATCCAGGCCAGGGTTTGTAATTTTGTCTACAGTCCAAGTAGAGTCATGAGCCAGATAAAGACTCAACACTCATCAAAAAAATAGATGCACCCAGAAGGAACCAACCAACAGCAAGGTAGGTTTGACATCATGAGACATGCTAATGATTCATTTCTGCCATTTAGCTGACACTGTTATCATATACATATGAGGTTATACATGTTACAGGTAGGCCAAAGTAGTGCTAGGAGTCTTGCCCAAGTGCTCCTACTGGTGCAGTGCAGCTTAGCCAACCCCAGTCTCCCACATGGTGTGGTAGCATCCTGGAGGGTAGTGGTGTGACCTCTTGCACCACATCAACCAAAAGTTTTCAAGGTTCTTGCTCGGCAGCGCATGTGACGTAATGCGCTTATCTCTGTACCTGACTGACCCAACAGCCACCATTACAGACCTCCAGCGAGCAGTGGTGTCCTCCATGAGTCATCCTGTTAGTGCAGCACCATCGGCAGACGGCTGCACCACGCAGGACTACATGCACACAGACCGTTACCACGACTGCCCTTAACACCACAAACTCTGATTTGAGTTATCTGAATGAATTGGTGCCTCGAACAGCTTCATAGGGACCTTTTCAATTTGGACTCTGTATGAACTGAGTGTCAGTCCTCCTCACTACACCTTCTCTGACCCTTCACTTCATATCCCCGAATTCCATGCTACAGGAAATTCCATACAACACCACACAAGAAATCCATCGTGCTGTGTTGTGACAGCCGGACTGAGGCTTGAGACTGTCCCAAAACTCATTGGCTTTCATGTTCTTTGGATATTTGAAGTGAAGCTTTATTTTAATGTCACTTGCAACAAAGGAATAAAGGGGTTCTGCTGTTGTTCTGCCTTTGACACTGTAACAATAGAAGAGCCCTTTTTGGTGCTACACATTCTCCATCCTTTTAAGAATGAAACAGGTCTATATATGGACTCGCCAGACTCTTTATCAGGCCTGTTCTCTAATGGTCAGGACATCCACAGGACCAAAGACCAGGTATTATGTGGGTGGTGGATCATTCTCAGCACTGCAGTGCATTGGTGGTGTGTGTTGTTGTGTTGTGAGTGTATCACACCTACCAAAACTGTCCAGCCAGCAGCGTCCTGTGGGTAGCATCCTGTGGGCAGCGTCCTGTGGACAGGGTCCTGTGGGCAGAGTCCTGTGGACAGGGTCCTGAGTGCAGTGTCTTGTGGGCAGCGTCCTGTGGACAGGGTCCTGTGGGCAGTGTCCTGTGGGTAGCGTCCTGTGTGCAGTGTCCTGTGGGTAGCGTCCTGTTGACAGGGTCCTGTGGGCAGTGTCCTGTGGGTAGCGTCCTGTGTGCAGTGTCCTGTGGGCAGTGTCCTGTGGGCAGCGTCCTGTGGACAGTGTCCTGTGGACAGCGTCCTGTCCCCACTGATGAAGGACTAGAGGATGACCAACACTGCACTGTGCAGCAGCAGATGAGCTATCGTCTCTGACTGTCCATCTACAAGGTGGAGCAGCAAGGTAGGAGTGTCTAATAGAGTGGACAGTGAGTGGACGCAGTGTCTCAACACTCCAGCAGCACTGCTGTGTCTGATCCACTCACCCCAGCACCACCCACACTAACACACCACCACCACGTCAGTGTCACTGCAGTGCTGAGAATGATCCACCACCCACATCATACCTGCTCTGTGGTGGTCCTGTGGGGGTCCTGACCATTGAAGAACAGGGTAGTACAGTACACAGAGAAACAGATGGACTACAGTCTGGACCTGTACACCTACAGAGTGTCCTGTACGGTCAGTGGAGCTGATAGAGTGGACAGTGAGTGTAGATACGAGGAGGTTGCTGGTGGAGGTAAAATTCAAAGTTCACAGTCTTATTTATGAGTGTACTCCCAAACCTAACATTTACCCTAACAGTGTAACAGTCATTACCAGAAAGCTCTAAAGGTTAATATAGCGTGTTATATGCAGAGACAGATGCTGATGCAAAAGGCCATATAAAAAGATTTTTATGCAACAAAAACAACAACAACAACGGCGCTATAAATGTGGCAGTTATTAGGAGCGGTGATGTGCAATCTTTCACAGCGTAGTAGTAATCCCAGTAGACGGAGAAAGTGGGATCAGATGGAATGTGGAAGTAGGCTGCTAAGGAGACAGGAGGAATCATGGGTGACGGTGAAGGGAAGATGACAGGCCATAAGTTAGAGCTGGCTTTCTGTTGTTCTACCTTGTTATTCTCTCCTAGCCCCCACTGCGAGGCACCAGCTACATTTCAAACTTAATTACCTTTCAGGTTGCCTCATCAAGTCAGGGCTTCGCTGAAGATGGATAGCAATCGCAGGCTCATGAGAAAGCACACACACACACACACACACACACACACACACACACACACATCACAAGAGGTTACAGTCTTCAGGAGCTTTAAACAGAAAACTGCATTTTCACCGAAACACGTTTCAATCTAATCAGGCTACTCCTTCTACGCTCTGCTATTCGGTTCAGGCTACTGACTTCACTGTATACGTTTACCAGGTCCCCCGACCCCTGGTGATACTCCAGTGTGCCACTGTACAAGCTATAACCAGTCTCAACTGGAAATGATGTAGTACATGGAGTTACAGTACTGTGCAAAAGTCAGAGACCACAATTTCATTCGGCTGGGTTCCAGTTAAAGCAGCTATTCGAAGCACAGTGCATGATCCCAGGGAAGGTTTGTTGATGTTTGACAAGCAAAAGGTCGAGCTGTGGGAGTGGAATCAGTCCGAAATGAAAGGATGAAGAAGTGGCTTTGCTGGCTCGATGGCGTATTCTAACCTCTAATCAGTCATGTTGATGGAGCTGCTCCCGGTTAGATCATGTAAGGGTAGGTAGCTGCAGCCTTCAACAAGAAACCACGTTCAGCAGCAAACCAATGAAGTGATGTAAACACCGCTGGAGATGCTGGAAGCTTGAATATATAGAGCTACAGTACTGTGCAAAAGTCAGAGACCACCCTTTCCTTTCATGTATTTGGGTTCTAGCTAAAGCAGCTAAGGAACATAGGAGCGGAACCAGTCCAGCAGGAGAGGATGAAGAAGTAGAGCTAGGATCCAGCAAGTGCTGCCTACGGTAAGATCATGCCCAGGAGGCTCTAGCAAGAACTAGGATGAAGAAGTAGAGCTGCTGCCCCTACAGCATTATCAGTCATGTTGTAGCTGCCGCTCCGTGTTAGATCATTTAGGAGCGTCTAAGAAAGTAGACCATGAAAGGAGCATAAACACAACCATGGCTGAAGCTCTTGACACACGTTCGTAGGAAGTAACCATGTTCAGCAGCAAACAGAAGAATTCAGTCATACAAACACCGCTGAAGATATTCTTTCTAACGGATGGTAAACGCTTGAATTTACAGAGTTACAGTAGTGTGCAAAAGTCAGAGACCGCCCTTTCCTTTATTTGGGTTCCCGTTAAAGTAACTATTGAAAGCACAAACTGTAGAGCTGTAGGAGGAGAATCAGCCCGGCATGAGAGGATAAAGAAGTAGCGTTGCTTCACCGGGGGCATATTACAACCTCTGGTCAATCACGTTGAAAGTGCAGCACCCGGTTAGATCATTTAAGAGCAGGCAGTCAATGAGAGGAGCAAAAACACAACCATGGCTGAAGATCTTGGTGGGCGAACGACCGCAACTGCCCACTCTCGGCAAGACTCCACGCTCAGCAGCAAAGAGAAGAAGTGGTAGAACTAGAAGCAGACCAGGAGTTAACATTGGGGTCGCTTTCCAACACTGGAGGCACTCTTGCTGAACAGATGCTGAACGTATATAGAGTTACTGTACTGGTGCCCAATCTCTTTTTCTCGCGTGTTTGACTGGCAAAGTGAAGTGGGTAACACTGCTGTCCTTAGTGTAATAGATGGGGGTTTTAATACCCACCTGGGCAAACTCCGTATATTTACCCAACATGACTCAATGGGCAAGACTCCTAACACTACCGCTAAGAGTGTCTGCCAAACTCTAGGAGGAAACTCATATGGTACGGGCAGATGTGCATGTGCCTGATGCCATGTGCTTGCCACTGAGGTGCTTGTTTTGATTGAGTACTGTATAATATCCAGAACTTATGAAACCATAATGTCACAACCCAGATGTGCATATCAGCATTAGGAATAATATTAAATAGTTTATAGAAGGCTTTAAAGGTGCAATATGCAAGTTTTACCATTATTAAAAATACGTCTATGTATCATGTTACAGAGATATCCACTGGAGTTAGCATGCTACCCTGCTAGCCCCAGCCTGTCCTGTCTGTAATACCACGTTGACCCTATAGTGGTGATAGTGAGTCATTGTAGTGCCGTAGCAGTGGAATCAGTCCAACATGAAAGGATGAAGACGTAGCTCTCCTGTCCTGATGGTGTATACTAACCTCTTATCAGTCATGGTGAAGGTGCTGCTCTCGGTTAGATCATTTGAGGCCAGGGAGCCAATGAAAGGAGGAGTCAACACAATGATGGCTAAAACTCTTGGTTGGTGTCATAGCGCGGTTGGGGGTGTGAACCCAAGCGCAGGGCAGGAATCCGTTTGCGGCGATGTAAATGTTAAATTGCAAGCAAACGGACTTCCTGAATGTGGATGCACGTGAAACTATGTGTGAAGTGTTTTGGAATTCTGGTTTAGGCGGGATCGAACCCCCGACCTTTATAGTGAGAACCCCACGTGCTACCACTGCGCTATGTGGTAGTACACGTGAGGTAAATCAGGAGAGGTTTTGTGAAAGAGAGGGAGAAATGGAGGGAAAAACAAACAAAGGAGACGCCAAGATTGCGTTCTCAAAACAAAAGGAGTTGTTAAAAAATCACAAATAAACAGAAGAGGGTTTAACAGAAAGGGGACTTGTAGATCTTTGTGTGGAGAGTGACCCACGCTCTCTACACTTGTTGCTTTCCTCTTTTCCTTTTCTTTTCCTTAGCTTTCCTCTTTTCTTATGGCTTAGCTTTCTCTTTTCTTTTTCTCTTTTCTTTTCTTTAGCTTAGCTTTCTGTTAGCTTTCTCTTTTCTTTTCTTTTCTTTTCTTTTCTTTTCTTTAGCTTTAGCTTTAGCTTTAGCTTTCTGGTGTACCGTACCAGCTACCCCTCTACAAAGGTGCAGCGGAGGTGTTTGTGTGGTAGGGGCTTATATGGCTGCCGCCACAGGTGCCGCTCGTTGGCTTGATCAGCCCGGGGCATTCTGGGGTTTGGAGTTCCGGGCTGTAGTTCCGCCAGAACGGCCCGGACCCTTACAGTTGGCGAGCAACCGCCGCTGCCTCCTCCCACTCCAACAGTAGAATGATAGACAGAAACTTCCATGAGTTTGCATGGGTGGAGATTGATTTGGTTGGAGCTTTAAGTTGCTGTTTATCCGATGGTGACTTTGTTTGTTCATGGTGGTCTACCATATCTTGAAAAAAGAAATGGTAGAAAGAAAGCTGGACATCCGTCCGTCTGGTCCATTGGGTTTAGACCACTGACATAACAGTATAAGTTTACCAGGCGCAGTCCAGGTAGTACTTCAGGGTGCTCTGTAAACACCTGCCTGTGCTGCTGCTGTAATGGGCATTAGTTGTGTTTTATGGACTCTGTGTATGTGGCCTGGCTCTCAGATCTACGGCACATGGTGAGTTTGAGATAAGCTCACAGCGTGAGGTGCCGTTTACCCAACACAAACCCAGTGATAGTGTACGAGCGGAGAGCGCAAGGAGCCCTCAGTCAGAATCAATATGATGATAGGTCACCTACACTTAACGGGTCTCTGATTATACGATGATGAAACGTGACCAGAGGGCAGGAGTGTAGCCAGCGAGACAGAGAGACGGAGATTATTGCTATTTACTAAAACCATTTTCTGTCTAATATGCTGAACCATAAACGCTCAGTTCGTTTGATTAATGCAAACAGTGAATGGAACATTACTAATTTAATTGGATGAAGATGGGGGAACCTAAATACCCCATCAATTACCCTACAGGCCCATGGAGCGATTTCATTACTGTATGTACCATTAAAATAGTGAAAGATGGCGACATTGCTCCTCACTCCTCTACTCTTCCTCAGAATGAGGGAGCCCATTAAAGGGCCCATATGGAAACATTAGCTCTACTTATTTATGTGTTTACTTTTTGTAGTATGCAAAACATTGTTGCACAAACAGCCCTTTTGCATTCCTAGTTTTCCTGATGTCACTAAAACCAACCACCTATTTGGAATGCAGCAGGCTAGTCCCGCTCATTCACATTGAAGGGGTGTTTCACCGAGGTGCTTGTCTTGATTGAGGTCTGTATAATTTCCAGAACTTCTCAGACCGTAATGCCGCAACCCAGATGTTCATGTCAGCATTAGGAATATTATTAAGTAGGTTCAAACTAAGAAAACTAAAAAAAACATGTAATTGGCAGATAACAGAGCATCAAGCTAGCAATCCAGCTTACATAAGGCTTTAAAGGTGCAATATGTAAGATTTTTAGTAAACATTCTAAAATGCACTTAAATTATCAACAGGATGTGAAGAAATTACAGTTTTGACATTGTTAAAAATGTGTCTATGTATCTGGTTGCAGAGATATCTACTGGAGTTAGCATGCTACCCTGCTAGCCCCAGCTTGTCCTGTCTGTAATACCACTTTAACCCTGAAGAGGTGATAGCGAGTCACTGTAGTGCTGTAGGAGTGGAATCAGTCCAACACAAGATGAAGAAGTAGCTCTGCTGGCCGATGGCGTATTATAGCCTCTTATCGGTCATGCTGAAGGTGCTGCTCCTGGTTAGATTATTTATGGCAGGTAGTCAATCAAAGGAGGAGTCAACACCACTCTCGGCAAGAACGTTACTGAACACACACACGTTATATACTGTAACACATTATAAAAGACGGGGGGAAAGGCGGGTGGGGGCTGGGTTAGGATGCATCTTGTCTTCCATGTTGTGTAACCTGTGTCCTCTTTTATGGGGCTCATGTGCTGATTTGTAAAGAGTACCCAGAAGGGTTTTCACCTGTGGAGGCTGGGTTTGGGCAATTGGTTCATCAAACTCATCCTTAACGTAGTTCAGCTGGGTGCAGACAAAACAAAGTTTAGATGAAATGGAAACCAGGATACAGATCTGTTTTCTGAACCTCAGAGTCAAATGTTAGCTCTGCACATGAATAATACAACAATACAAACAGCCGGCTAGGAGGCGGCGAAGCAGCAGCCGAGCCGATGTGGACCGATTTCCTGGGTTCAGTGTAATTTTGCTGTAGGACACACGTATTTTTCCATTTATTGGCTAAAGGAAGGATACAATTAGCGATTATGAATTGGTTCGTATGGCTTTATTTAATATGGAATTCTGCATTTAGTGTTTGGATAAAAGTGCATTTTGGAATTGCTAGCTGAGTATGAGGAAGGCAAAGCCTATAGAGTACCAGGTCAATAGAAAGGCTATTTCAGAAGTAATTTTCAAAATTGTGCTACTAGTACCACATTTGGGCCTTATATCATCATCTATACATCCTTCCATATAACTGTAAAAACTGTAATGATTGGCTAAAAGGAGTGACTGCATGTGGGCGTGGCCAAAGACCATAGTGTGAAGGAAGTAGCTGAATCTGCAGGTGTGTGGAAGCGTACGGTCATACGGGTCTACCAGCAGTGGATAAAATCCCAGTCTACAGGGAATTCTCCTCGGAACTGGGCCAGGGAAGGCATCCACCAAATCTGGACCACCTGACCAGTTCTTTGATGTAAGAGTGTCTGAACATTGATGTGGCTACATCCAGAAACTCGTCCAGTCCATGACCAATCCAGTCCCAGCTGGTGCTTGTGGAGGTGTTACAGGCTACTAGGTACATTTCAGTCACAGGGGGTAGTTTTTTGAGCCTATGTTTCCAAAATTGGGACAGTTCGGGGAAAGACCATTCCTGTTCCACTATGACTGCGCAACGAATGAACTCTGGGAGGACATGATTTGTTGTTAAGGAACTTTACCTGTAGAGAGCCCTGACCGCCTTTGTGATTAAATACAACGTTGATTGCGAGCCTTGCCTTCTTGTCTAACCTCAGTGCCTGAACTTACAGATGGTCTTTTGGCATGAATTCCCATGGGAATCTAGTTTGGGAGTGGGACATCCAACAAACTTATGTGCTGGGGTCTGGTAGCTAGGTGTCCACATACTTTTGTCAATAAACCGTGCCATAAGCGAACCTTAAAGGTAAAGACAGAATAGAAAAGCATGCAGCATATGAGCTTGATAAGCTCTCAACATGGACGAGGGCTGCTCAGCCTCTTCGTTCAGGGTTTCCAGAATGATATGGTCATCATAGACCGGAAAAAGAGGCCAGCAATAGCTCCAGGTCATTCCCAGATTATTCCTCAACATAAAGCACCCATCTTTGTTTTCATCATTGGCATAAGCAAATGGAGCAGAGTAAAATGAAAGCAGATACCAACACCACTACTGAATTGGTCAATATGCAATTAGGAACAGGATACATGCCATGTGCATGATGAGTGCGGGTCGTGTTTATATGGTATACGTCTCTGTTCTCAATCTATTCCGCAAACCATCCTGAATGGGGCACAATGAGCGAACAGTTTTTTTCCTTTAGCCCATGAATGGAAAGTACGTGTGAACTACAGCAGAATTACACTGAACCCAGGAAATAGGCAACCTGAGCACACAATCAGTGTCTGTCCACATCAGCTCGGCTGCTGCTTCGCCGCCTCCTAGCCGGCTGTTTGTATTGTTTTATTATTCATGTGCAGAGCTAACATTTGACTCTCGTTACTCCAGAACTCTGAGGTTCAGAAAACAGATCTGTGTGCTGGTTTCCATTTCATCTAAACTTTGTTTTTTTCTGCGCCCAGCTGAACTAAGTTAAGGATGAGTTTGACCTTGAGTTCTGACTTCTTTTTGGGCACTGAAAGCAGTTTTTCATGTTAATAGGGAATATATTATATATATGTTCCCTATATATATATGTATATGGGTGACTACTTCGAGTCCCGCTTTTTTCTCGTCACTGAAGATGACGCGCTGCCATTCCGAGTCACTCCATGACAATCTGGTACGACACCACTGCAGTCTTTGGTGACGGTGACGTGGTGTTAAGGACAGTCGTGGTAACGGTCTGTGTGCATGTAGTCCTGTGTGGTGCAGCCGTCTGCCGAAGATGGATGACTCATGGAGGACACCACTGCTCGCTGGATGTCTGGAATCGTAACTGTTGGGTCAGTCAGGTTCAGAGATAAGACCCGTCCTGCTCACGTCACGTGTGTGTGCGTGTGAAAATGTGAATCATTCACGTGTGTGTCAAATGTGTTCCTGTTGGTGGTTCCTTCTAGGGCAGCTATTGTCATAATGGGTAACACCACTACTCAGGGTGCCACCTATAAGATGTATGGGAAACTGGGGTTCGAATGTTTGTCTGAGTGACTATGCTGAGCTGTGTACAGTGTAAGAGTCGTGTCTGTGGGCAAGACTCCTAACACTACGTTGGCCTACCTGTAATCATTAACCTTGTAAGTCGCTTTGGATAAGAGTGTCAGCTAAATGCCATAAATGTAAATGTGTGTGTGTGTGTGGTGTGTTGATAAATAGATTCTTCAAATCCAAACCAAAGAGAAAGAGTAACTTCTTCAAAAGGCAGTTAACAAAACCAAAACAACAAACAAACCCTGTTCCACTTATTATTTAATAACTCCATCATGTTGTCATGATTAATTTTTAATGTGGAGCATACACAAAGTACACAGGAACACACGCACACGCACACACATACACACATACCCACACACACACAGCGTTAACCCTCTCTGGTTGCTGTGCACGCCTCAGCCTTTTCAGCCTACTTTAATGCTTTAAGAAACCTGGAGCACGAACACACACGCCTGCGCGGATACAAACACAGTTTGAAGAAAGGTTTCATTATTCAAGAGTATTGATCTCCCTTATTAAATCAATCACACATAAAGGACTGAAATAGCTGCTCATATGAGAAGGCCTTGCCAGGCTTGCGGAGAGCACTCTGTTTGAAGTGCTGTGGTTTCTGTCAGAACAGCACTGGATCAAAGAGAGGAGAAGGCTGAGTGTGGGGGAGGGAGGCTGGGAGTAAATGTAAGATTACCTCCAAAATGAACAGCACAGAATGTGCTCTGATAGTGCAGCTGAAGGAGGATGTTTAGGGTCAGGACTACAGAGGTGGATGGAGGGATGGATGAATGGATGGATGGATGGATGGATGGGTGACTACTTATAAAGCGCTGCATATTAATAGATCTGAAACAAACTAAAATCAAACTGTAATGATAAACAAGGTGAGAAAAATAAAGCATAGATGGATGGATGGATGGATGGATGGATGGATGGATGGATGGATGATGAAAATATGGAGTAATAACATGAATAAACAGATAGATGCACAAAATATATATATAGAAGAAGAAAAGAGTATAATGAATGAATGGATGGACAGACAGATGGATGGATGAATGGGTAATTTATGTATCACTGCCGAATGAATGAAAGGATGGATGTGCAGAATAGATAGAGTAAAGAAGGAGAGGCTGAATGGATATATGGAAGGATGGATAGATGATGATCATACGGAGCAATGGAAAATGAATGAATGAACAGAATATATAGGCAGAAGAGAAAGAGAGATGGATGGATGGATGGATGGATGGATGGATGGATGGATGCATGGATGGATGGATCAATGGATGGATCAATGGATGGATGAATGGATGGATGGATGATGATATGGAGCAATAGAAAATGAATGAATGAATAGAATATATACACAGAAGAGAAAGAGAGATGGATGGATGGATGGACAGATGGACGGATGGATGGATGGATAGATGATGATCATATGTAGCATTAAAAAATGAAGGAATTAATAGAATATATAGACGGAAGAGAAAGAAAAATGGATGGATGGATGGATGGTTGGACGGATGGATGGATGGATGGATGGATAATTTATGTATCACTGCCGAATGAATGAAAGGATGGATATGCAGAATAGATAGAGTAAGGAAAGACAGGCTGACGGGATATATGGAAGGATGGATAGATGATGATCATATGGAGCAATGGAAAATGAATGAATGAATAGAATATATACACAGAAGAGAAAGAGAGATGGATGGATGGACAGATGGACGGATGGATGGATGATGATCATATGTAGCATTAAAAAAATGAATTAATTAATAGAATATATAGACGGAAGAGAAAGATAAATGGATGGATGGACGGATGGACAGATGGACAGATGGACGGATGGATGGATGGATGGACGGATGGATGGATGGTGTGTGTGCATGTGTGTTTTTGTTTGTATGGATGGATGGATGGACGGATGGACAGACGAATGGATGGACTGATGATTGGACAGATGGACGGATGGTGAAGGGAGCACACTGAGGTGAGTGTGAGTATCTGGTGTAACCGTATTTGAATGTGTGTGTGTGTGTGTGTGTGAGTGTGTGTGTGTTTTTGTGTGTATGGACGGATGGATGGATGGATGGATGGACGGATGGACGGACGGATGGACGGATGGATGGATGGATAATTTATGTATCACTGCCGAATGAATGAAAGGATGGATATGCAGAATAGATAGAGTAAGGAAAGACAGGCTGAAGGGATATATGGAAGGATGGATAGATGATGATCATATGGAGCAATGGAAAATGAATGAATGAATAGAATATATAGGCAGAAGAGAAAGAGAATGTTTGAATGTGTTTGAATGTGTAATATCAGAGGCGGTAGAAAACGAACGTCTCCTGAAAGCAGTTAGTGAGATTTACTCTCTGGGGTTCAGAGTCAGAGCTGCTGATTCGGCTGCAGGCCCTTCCCAGCTGTAAAACCCAAACTTTATAATATGTGACAAATCTTAATTAACTTTTTTTGTTGCACTTGGAGGCACAAGATATATTACACACTTTTTACATCTCCAATATAATTAAGTAGTCATTTTTATAAGAAGCACAATCATTTATCCGCTCCTTTAATAGCCCATACATCATCATGTGGCAGTACATTTCGTTTTTCCACATGAGAAAGAGAAAGGAAATCTTAATGCTTTGCTCCCGCTAGCATAATTTTAATTATGGATTTTCCCTACATGATCGATTTGAGGAAAGCCATAGTAATACAAGTTGTACATTCTACTGTATTAAATATTTGATATCCATTAAATTTTCATGATTAATGTCTTGGAAAGAATCAGTTTCCCTAAGCCCTTTAGTTTTCCTTTTTTCTCTTTCTTTCTTCTATTGCAGACTAAATGAAAGGTTTTATTCTTTTCGGGGAGATAGAGCCGTGCGGTGGCTGATTAGCCTTATTTGAAAAATGAAACATTTTTATTATAATGACCTTCCAAAGAAATGTCCGTCCCACAAAGCATCTTAGTAACGTCTATTTAGCAGATCACTGGAGATGGTTAGTATATGCTCTGAATGTACCACTGCATCGTTATCATAATCTATATATATAGATAGATAGGTGTGGGAGTGCAGGTGTGTTGGGTAGGAGGATAAGGGTGACCAGGATCAATAACTGATGATAAATTTAGACTGATATGATCAATATTTATTGAGCTACACATACAGAAGTCTGTCTCTCAGTATGGCGTCGGGCCGCCGTGTTTGCTAACCCAACACGCCAGACGTCTCGGTATGGAGCTGTAGAGGTTCCTAATGGAGTCCTGTGATAATCCATCCCATGCAGCTTGAACATCCTCACACAGTTCCTGCAGATGGTGCGGTAGGGGTGGAGGTGGAGGGACACCAGGCCTTCTGGACGTGTAACAACAAACCGTTCATCTTGGTGCTGACCACGGTGCCTCCACACACGGATTCGTTGGGCGTCTCCACCAAGACTAAAGCGGGACTCGTCACTGAAGATGACCCGCTGCCATTCTGAGTCACTCCATGACAGTCTGGTACGACTCCACTGCAGTCTTTGGTGACGGTGACGTGGTGTTAAGGACAGCCGTGGTGGCGGTCTGTGTGCATGTAGTCAGGATGACTCATGGAGGGCGGCAATGTGGCACTGCAGTCATTGCAGAACAGGCTTCTACCTGGACTACCTGAACTACCTGGTGGTACATCCCTCTTGTATCTACATTGTCCGCTGACCATACAGGACACTCTGTAGGTGTACAGGTCCAGACTGGAGTCCATCTGTTTCTCTGTATACTGTATTATCGTGTTCGTCAATGGGCAGGACCCCCACAGGACCACCACAGAGCAGGTATTGGTGATGTGTTGCTCAACGTTTATGTTGATGCGGTCATGTGATCATCATCAAAGGGGATGTTTAGGTAATCATCAAAGAGGATCTTGTTGATGTGGCCATGGGATCATCAAAGACCATGTTAACACAGCATCAGCCTGATCTATGCGCTGTTCTATTTATGCACTGTAGTCTCTCAGGTGATGCAATCAGAGTGTGAAATGCGATATCGAGCTGTCAGATGATGCGCATACACGCAGGTTTTAATGAACGGGTTCGATAACACAACGAACAATAAGCATGGAGGACCAGCTGCAGTACACAGCTCTGTGTTCCTCTCCGTTTACACACCCGGTTCAGCTCATGATGGATTTGATAATTAGTTTAATGATGTGCTGGAGAAACAAGGCTGTGCAGTGCAGGTGGGGGTGGTGAAGCACTGCTGCAGAGAACTCAACACAGGAACACCAAACTGGGACTCTGGTAGGCTGTGTGTTAAATCAGCTCCAGGTTCTCTCCATACCGAATAACGACAGACGGCAGGGTGAGTGATTGATCACGAGTGGCTTTATGTAAAGCGGCTTGTAACTTGTGAACTTGATGAAACAGCCTCGTCATGCAGCCGTCTGCCACCAACAGGGTGGGTCATGGAGGGCATCACTGCTCCCTGAATGTCCACAGTTGTGGCTGTTGGGTCACTCTTCGCATGCTGGGCAGTTTGTTGATTCTCGGTGTCTGTGGTTCATGTGGCTGGCGCATGCCTGGTGGTAAGCGACGCCTCTAAGCTGCATCAGTGTGCCTCTTACGGGTTCGCTTCTGGGCTGAGGCTGAACTTTGTGGGTTCTAAAACCAATTGCTGGTTTTAGTAAACTGCCTCAACAAACAAACCCTGCTCTTGTCACTTAACACTCCACCTAAAACACTCAACACTCCTACTAAAATACCCAACACTCCTCCAACACTTCTCCTAAAACACTCTACACTCCTACTAAAACACCCAACACTCTTCCTAAAATATTCAACACTTCTACTAAAATACTCAACACTCCTCCTAAAAACTCAACACTCCTACTAAAATACCCAACACTCCTCCTAAAAACTCAACACTCCTACTAAAATACCCAACACTCCTCCTAAAAACTCAACACTCCTACTAAAATACCCAACACTCCTCCAACACTCCTCCTAAAAACTCAACACTCCTACTAAAATACCCAACACTCCTCCAACACTTCTCCTAAAACACTCTACACTCCTAAAACATTCAACACTCCTCCTAAATCATTCAACACTTCGGCTAAAACACTCAACACTCCTACTAAAACACTCAACACTCCTACTAAAACACTCAACACTCCTACTGAAACACTCAATACTCCTACTAAAACACTCTACACTCCTCCTAAAACATTCAACACTCCTACTAAAACATTCAACACTCCTACTGAAACAATCAATACTCCTACTAAAACACTCTACACTACTCCTAAAACATTCAACACTACTACTAAAACACTCAGCACTCCTATCAAACACTCAACACTCCTACTAAAACACTCAAAACTCCTCCAACACTTTTCTTAAAACACTCAACACTCCTTCTAAAACTCAACACTCCTACTAAAATATTTAACACTCCTCCAACACTTCTCCTAATACACTCTACACTCCTCCTAAAACATTCAACAATCCTACTAAAACACTCAACACTCCTCCAACACTTATCCTTAAACACTCAACACTCCTAAAACATTCAACACTCCTCCTAAATCATTCAACACTTCGGCTAAAACACTCAACACTCCTACTAAAACACTCAACACTCCTACTAAAACATTCAACACTCCTACTAAAACACTCAACACTCCTACTGAAACACTCAATACTCCTACTAAAACACTCTACACTCCTCCTAAAACATTCAACACTCCTACTAAAACACTCAGCACTCCTATCAAACACTCAACACTCCTACTAAAACACTCAAAAGTCTTCCAACACTTTTCTTAAAACACTCAACACTCCTTCTAAAACTCAACACTCCTACTAAAACATTCAACACTTCTCCTGAAACACTCAACACTCCTTCTAAAACTCAACACTCCTCCAACACTTCTCCTAAAACACTCTACACTCCTACTAAAACATTCAACACTCCTACTAAAACACTCACACTCCTACTAAAACAATCAACACTCCTCCGACACTTTTCCTAAAACACTCAACACTCCTAATAAAACACTCACCTGAAGAGAATGGGTTCCCCTGTTTGAGTCTTGGTTCCTCTCGAGGGTTCTTCTTCTTAGCACTGTTGCCTCTGGCGTGCCCATTGTGGGCTCAGACCTGGATTCTCTGTAAAGCTGCTTTGGAACAACATCTCATATGTAAATTTGACTCGACTATACCAACCATTACTATCACCATCAGTACAATAAAACATGTACAGTTTGGCACCTTAGGCTGATCTGTTTTCTAAAAGAGATGGGTCAGAATTCGCTCCCCAGTCGTGGGTTAATCATGACCAACCATGGAAGATGCAGCTCTGTATTATTAATTTGTATAATTACTCTGAGAGCCAAAATTAAAAACCAAAAACGATTCTTTTTCCAGGCCTTTCGGAGGACCTTCCCATTCTGAGATGGCCCTGGTTGACCAGATCCATCATTACCCACAGTCCAACGCTCCTGGCTGTTCGCTGTTGTTAGTGTACATCTCTATATCTTTTCAGTCTGAACTGCGGAATCCTCTGGAATTATTATGAGTCCCAGGGATTCCTTATCAAGCAACAGGAAAAGGATGACCCCTGAGCACAACCTGGGCTCATCTTTTATGCTCCACAACAGATCTTAGGACGCTCCATCTCTGTGGTCAGTTATACCAGTGGATATATTGCTGTTCATTACATTCATGTCGAAATTGCTACAGCAGTTTAAACGCTTGACACGGTACATTGCGTGTCAAAGGTCTTTCTCCTGCCGTGGAAAAACAGAAAACCCATTTAGGCCGGAGGAGACGACCAGAACAGGCCTGACAGGCAGGGGAAATAGACTTTCTTTTTTTAACCCATCTGTAGATATTGGATCATGGCAGGAAGGGGTCGCGCTGGTTAGCTCTATGGCTCAAGGTCTGTTCGGCTGCAAGAAGAGGAGAAACGGTGAAAGGAGAAAGAACCCAGTAATAACAATGCTTTATAAATGCATTCATAAGACCTTATATA
>JAMWET010001384.1:0-17500 GCA_024036415.1 Prochilodus magdalenae | reverse complement strand
CTCTTATTTATCAAGGTTACTCATATTACAGGTAGGACAATGTAGTTTTAGGACTCTTACCCAAGGACTGGTGTAGCACAGCATAGTTACCTAGACAGGGAATCCAACCCCCAGCTTCCATATGGGATGGCAGTAGCTGTTATGGATACTGACAAAGAGACAGTAAACACACAGTCAAGATACATTTTTATATATATATATTTATATATATAACTTTTTAGTCAGATATATGACTATAGTCAGAAATATGGTTTTCTTTTTTGAGAAAAAACTTAAATATGACATTTCTCTGCACAATTATAATTTAGTGCCAAATTTTTACAGTATGAATTTGCTGAATTTAACAAATAAAAAAGAAAATATAACACTGTATGTAAAATGCTTGCTGATTGCTTATTTTCCCCCGGTATGTTTAATCCAGCAAACAAACAGTGCCTGTGTACTAAACTGTGCAGGAGTGTGTAGAGGGTGTGTAAACTTAGTTTCACTCAGAGAACCAACAATACAGGTAATAAGAGCGGGGCCCCTAATCGTTTGCATGCGACTGTATGTAAATGCATGCATTGCACAAGCAATGAATTCAAGGTGAGCTGTATTTGCAGGCTAGTGTCCATATGGGGACCTTATGGATCGGGGAGTGAGTCAAACGCACCCTTTGAAAGTTTTGAAGCATATGTTTATACAGTACATCAAACTCTCAACAATTTAGTTCAAACGCTGAGTTTCCTATGATGTAGGTCCCTCGAAACCAGAGGTGAAGGGAAAGAAAGAGACCACAACAAGGTTGGCTGGGTGGGTTTTACCTCAACTTCCTGTTCTGAGAACAAGTCTAAATTATTTTAAACTGCATTCACAGTTCATATATATATATATATATATATATATATATATATATATATATATATATATATATATATATATATATATATATATATATATATATATGTGTGTGTGTGTGTGTGTGTGTGTGTGTGTGTGTGTTTGTGTGTATTTATATATAGATAATCTAAGCAGATATTAATTTCACATTAAAAGCAACATTCCTAAGACACGGAGGAAGACACATGAAGACGAATATGTGAAATGAGACCTGCTGAGAAAACAACACAATAACGAAAAGTTGATCTCAGGTACAAACACAACAGCAGTGATATCAGCTTTTCCTTGCAGTGTGTTTGGTTTAGGATTGACCACTACTACCTTCTGGTTCCAGAAAAAAGCCACTCAGGGAGAAGACGCAGCAGACTGGTTTTATTTGTGCCTGGCTGTACTGTTCTTTGTTCTTGTACTGGTTGCTACTAATACTTTGGCTTAAGCTTACTCCAGAAATTCAGCAGTTACAGACTAGTTGTGACAGCTTAACTGTAAACAGAGACCAGTTACAGGACAGTTACCACAGAGAAAGACCAGTTACAGGACAGTTACAACAACTTGACTATCGAGAGACCAGTTACAGGAGTGTTACAGCAACTTAACTATAGAGAGAGACCAGTTAAAGGACAGTTACAACTTAAGTTTAGAGAGACATCAGCTACAGGACAGCTAAAACAATTTGGCTATAGAGAGATACCAGTTATAGGACAGTTACAACAACTTAACTATAAAGAGAGACCAGTTACAGGGCAGTTATGACAACTCAACTATAGAGAAAGACCAATTATAGGACAGTTGCAACAACTTAACTAGAGAGACCAGTTACAGGACAGTTACAAAAACTTAACTATAGAGAGAGACCAGTTAGTGGATAAGTACAACAACTTAACTACTGAGAGAGACCAGTTACAGGACAGTTATGACAACTCAACTATTGAGAGAGACCAGTGATAGGACAATTAACTCTAGAGAGAGTTAAAATAGAGTTAACAATAGGACAACTTAACTATAGAGAGAGACCAGTTACAGGACAATTACAAAAACTTAACTATAGAGAGAGACCAGTTACAGGACAGTTATGACAACTTGACTATAGAGAAAGACCAGTTACAGGACAGTTACAACAACTTAACTATAAAGAGAGACCAGTTACAGGACAGTTACAACTTGACTATAGAGAGAGACCAGTTACAGGACAGCTACAATAACCTGACTATAGAGAGAGACCAGCTACAGGACAGCTACAACAACTTAACTATAAAGAGAGACCAGTTACTGGACAGTTATGACAACTCAACTATAGAGAAAGACCAGTTACAGGACAGCTACAACAACTTAACTATAAAGAGAGATCAGTTACTGGACAGTTATGACAACTCAACTATAGAGAAAGACCAGTTACAGGACAGTTACAACTTGACTATAGAAAGAGACCAGTTACAGGACAGCTACAATAACTTGACTATGGAGAGAGACCAGTTACAACAACTTAATTAGACAGAGAGTGTCTCGGTGTTGCTGTCAAGGCAGTCTTTGGAGATATTTCTCGAAGATGAATAGCTACTTTAGTTACTGTGTTTACATGCAGCATAAAACAGAGAGAGAGAGAGAGAGAGATTCCTTGATGAATGAATTCCCAGTGAAACCAGACACAATCTGTTAGTTAAATATGAAGATTTTTAAACTGTGCCTGAGAAGGCGACCCAGCATTCAATATGGTGGATTTGAATCTCTTGTGAACAACAGTATCAAAGCAGCGCTAAGATCCAATAAGACCAGAATAGAGGGGATCAGTACTGAGTCCGAGGTCACTGACAACACAGACTAATGCAGTCTGGCTACGCTGGTTAGAAGGAAAACCAGTTTGAAACTCCTCATATAACTGGTTAAATATTCGAGAAGTCTTACACTGTTTGAAAATAACTCATTCTAACACCCTGTTTAAGAAAGGAAGGTTTGAAATTGGTCTACAATTATTTACTATGGTTGGTTTCACGTTATCAGAAGGATCCTGATAACTGATAACAGAGAAGATCTCATTTCGGATGTAGGTGGCTTATCAGGGAGGTTATTGGAACTTGTTCCAGCTGGCTGGGCCGTGCTCCGTCTTATCAATGCTGCTGTATCTGAAAATGAACTGCAAACTCTTTGCAGGGAAGGTAAGTTAGCGTTCGATGCCATAGCAGGAACGTTAAGATTAGTCGACCTACGGCTAAAGAAAGGACCTGGTCATCATCATCGCGGTTCTTAATTACTCTAGAGATGTATGACTGTCTAGAGAAGTTCATAGCATCGTTGTAGGTGGAGATCAGCTCTTTGAGGATATGATAATGCACCTGGAGCTCAGTTTTCCTCTACCACTCTGATTTACCAGTTTTCTTAGACTGGCATATTCCCTCACTGATCCATGGACTTCTGGGCCAACAGTGAAAGGCTATAGCCACCTTTAATTGTAGCTCAGGAGTGGTCGATTTATATTTACACAAATAACTACCTAACAAAGTTATTATGTTCTCATGATGGCTAACACACCACATGTCAACATCCAAACAAACTGAGCATTACTGTCTTCCATCCATCCGCTAGAAAACCCATCAAAGCTTCCTAAAAAGATCCTTGTTCCCACTTAAATGCAAAAATGGTAGACAACATAGACTAAATAAATTATTTAAACAAAAAGTCAATGTAGATTTATAAAACTTTAAAAATATATATATTTATATAAATTGTATAAATATTAAAACATTTATACAATTTTTATAATATAAAAAAGAGTCCTATATATTAATAGACTTGTTTATTGCAACGTAGTCTATATACTCAGTTGGGGCAAAATGGCTTCCATTATGTCCAGTTCGTTTTTTCAAATATCTGTCACACCCTGCCATGTCTGTCTGCCTGTCCATGTGCTTGTGTTATTATCATGTGACCTTTGTTGTCTTGCCCCGTGTGCGTCTGTCTGTTTTGGTCATGTGCCCCTCCTGTCTCCGCCCTCTAGGTCATGTGTTTGTAGCTCCGCCCCTTCCCAGGTGTCTCTCGTCAGCCCTAGCAGTTTTATACCCGGTGTCTGCCCTTTGTTCTTGTTCAGTATTTTGTCTCCCTACTGGTCCCTTGCCTTGTTGTTTTTCCCATGAAGTTCTCTGTAAGTTTCTCTGTCTGTTGTTGTTGTTGTTGTTGTCGTCCTGTCTCCTAGTATAGTCTCCTTGGTTTTTGTTTTATTCTTTGTCATTAAACTGACTTGCATGTGCATCCGGTCCCCTCGTCCCGCGTAACAATATCATAGGGCCCCTACCTTTCACATGCACCTTTAGCAAGCAGGATGCCTTGTACTGAATAATAATTTATTCTATGATTTATTTATAGTAATTTATTAGCATATTTTACATATGGTCTAAAAAGCACAGCGTGCCCCAGTAGGCCACAATAAGTGTGACTGGGCTAGGAACAACAATTTAGTATGTTACAGAGGTCTGGGCAAGTTGTTCTTTGGGGAGCCATACATTTTTTAACCCCACACACCTTTTTGGGGTTATGTGGGGTTAAAGTGGCCACCCTAGTAGGGCTACAGCAGTGACATAGGAGGTGTGCACCCATCAGCCACATTATTAGGTACACCTTCTTCTTCTATCTACACTCATTGTATCAGCTCCACTGACCATATAGGAGAACTCTATAGTCCTACAGTTACAGACATTAGTCCATCTGTTTCTTTATGTATACCTTGTGACCCTGTTCTTCAATGGTCAGGACCCCCACAGGACCACCCATAGCAGGTATTATGTGTTATCTCAGCACAAGTGGATCAAACCCTGTTATTAGGCTACTAAGTCAACCCACCGTCTACCTTGCTGTTTCAGCTCATGCTTTGATGTGGTGAAGTGGGTTTCTGGGTAATAAATTGGTCATTAGCTAGACACTGGAAAATTATTCATGGGCTTAATTGCACATGTATACTGTGTGCTCACCAGACCAAACTGAACCTGATTAGAATTATGGACTTAGGTTCACTTGGGCTTTAACCATT
The DNA here is from genome assembly GCA_024036415.1 of Prochilodus magdalenae. Taxonomy (NCBI): domain Eukaryota; kingdom Metazoa; phylum Chordata; class Actinopteri; order Characiformes; family Prochilodontidae; genus Prochilodus; species Prochilodus magdalenae. The sequence goes on along the minus strand of JAMWET010001384.1, from coordinate 12,603 downwards.
GTATTAAAATCAAAGGACAGCGGGATAATGGAAATGTAAACTGGGTTCAGAATCTATTGCGGAGCAGTTTCAGTCCTATTATTATAAGTCTAATAATTATTAGGAGACTTACAATAGACCCTTAATGAAACAAGCGCAGAAAATCGAAGCACAAACCAACCCATCAGTCTGGTGACCCATTTCCCCCCAGCAGAAGTAGATTAATAGTAACCTTCTATATCCACTCCAGAGCTGTGCCATGCTATCTTGTTAAACATCAGCACGAACAACGGCAAAGGAAAGTCATTGTGTCCAGGGAACACAGATGGGCCCATATACTTACTCTCAGGCGGTTCGGTCTTGCTCCACTTCCTTTTTATCTCCTCCAGAAGCTCTACAACTTGCATCTCATTACGGCTGATCTTATTGTTGAGAACATGATATCTCCCCTTACACTGTTCCACCAACCACCATTCGTTTACTCCCTCCACATGCTCTTCAATAGTCTTCTCCCCCAGCCACTCTCCTCTGGAAAACAAGACCATGGTGCGATCCCAAATATCTGAACCCAGAAGCTCTGAGTGCTCTTGTACAGCTATTATGGTAGACCCGTATGACCGTACGCTGCCATACACCTGCAGATTCAGCTACTTCCTTCACACTATGGTTTTGGCCACGCCCACATGCAGTCCCTCCTTTTAGCCAATCAGTAACATCTGCTTGCTTCATCTCCCATTTTCCTGTTATAGAGTTCCCTGGGTCTGTCATGTATTTGTAGCTCTGGAAATCAGCATCTCCACATGTACCGCAGGTTCTCAGTGAGGAACAGAAGGTTGGGTTCTAGCTTTCCTGGCAGATACAGTGAGCGTCTGGTTCATAAGAACAAGGTCCAGCAACAAACACACAGGACAACACAGCTACAGACTGGCAGAGGGCCAAACCCACTCTCTACTGACCGTGATGAGCACCACCTCATCCCAATGTCCCTTACCCACCGTAAGATGACCTTGAGTGACCTACAGAGAGACTGGCGAGCGGTGGCTGGGGTGAGACGCACAGCGAGCATGGTTCTAAAAACAGGCTTCTGGAGGTCATTAGTGATTTTCTAAATACACAGATCTAATACAATATCTGATCTGGAGTTTGGGAGACATGGTTCCAGTAGTGTAGAGAATCAAACAGAACCAACACCAACCCAGAACCTGCACACCTAGAGACACTGATCAGTTACAGGTGGGCTCTTGAATTTTTCCAGAGCTGTGTGTGTATTTCAAGGTAGGACGTTGAGGTGAATTCATCACTACTTTTTTGTGCTTTTCTATTATTGAAAATATAAAAATTCTACCTAATTCTATGTTAATGAACATGAAGTCTAATCCCCTTAAATGTTAAGATAAATCAAACTACCAGTCAATCAATCAATGATCCTTTATTTAAACTCATGAGGGTGACCCTGATTTTAAAGTCTAGTTATAAGAAAGAAAGAGTACCACAGAATGAAGATACGTTTGCGATAGTAAAAGAAGAGCAAAGAAAATATGACCAAGAAAGTGTTATTAAAACAGCACCTTACAGGTAAATAGTAGGGTAAAAACAAAAAGACAAAGCAACTACAACTATAACATTAATAATGTAAGTACAAAATAATGAATCAACCGAGGAAACAACTAAAGTATATAATACATCAATAAATAAATAAATAAATCTCTTAAATCAGTTACAGAATGTGCACCGATAGCTTGGCAGCGCTCACTTTCATCAGAAACTGAATGGTCATCAAGTATAACCCATTAAAGAAAACCTACTGCCTTCCAGAAACCGTTAGGGGTTTGGTAAAGACAGTTATCCGATTTGGCTTTTCTTAAATTGAAAGTATATTTATTCTTCAAGTGAATATAGGGGTTGGACAATGAAACTGAAACACCTGTCATTTTAGTGTGGGAGGTCTCATGGCTAAATTGGACCAGCCTGGTGGCCAATCTTCATTAACTGCACATTGCACCAGTAAGAGCAGAGTGTGAAGGTTCAGTTAGCAGGTAAGAGCACAGTTCTGCTCAAAATACTGCAATGCACACAGCATTATGGGACATACCAGAGTTCAAAAGAGGACAGATTGTTGGTGCACGTCTTGCTGGAGCATCTGTGACCAAGACAGCAAGTCTTTGTGGTGTATCAAGAGCCACAGTATCCAGGGTAATGTCAGCATACCACCAAGAAGGACGAACCTCCACCAGCATCACGTAGTGACCTGGCCACTGTCCTGCAAGAGGAATGGCTTAAAATCCCTCTGACCACTGTGCAGGACGCAGTATATGTCATTCCCAAGACCAACTGACGCTGTATTGGCCACAAAAGGAGGCCCTACACCATACTAATAAATGACTGTGGTCTAAAACCAGGTGTTTCAGTTTCATTGTCCAACCCCTGTATATCAGCAGCTTTGATCCCTGGTTCCAACTATCCATATTAATCAGGATAGAAACTTGGACTAGGTATAAACCAATACTGTTATATCCTTTATTCCAAATAAATAACACAAATAAACCCAATAGAATCAGTAACAAAACCCAAACCCAGAAATATACTGTTAGTTCAGCCATAAAATATCAAATATCAAAAACCCTAATACTGTAATAATGCCTGAACTGAGAATGCAGGCGGAATCATTCCCATTTACCAATAATCCATCTGTCCTCCAAAAACACAAACTACACACAGATAAACAGAAAGTTAATGATCATACAATGCTAATAAATGTGAACTCAAGTTGGCTTTGTTCGTTTGGTGGAGGGTTCTCCAAGCTCAGCAGCAGCAGAGGTTTCTCCCGCCACTACAACAACACAAAACACAAACAAGACCAAATGAAACCACCAGCAGGGACTCGGTGATGCCATTATTTCAAAACCACTACCATACGGTTCCGCCATACGGTATACTTGTATAATTTAGACTTGAGAAACAACAGAGTGCTCCAGTGTTCCTGAAAGTTAGACCCATCTGAGTAGTGGCACTACCGGGACTCAACCCTGTGTCTTTTCAGCTCATGAGGATGCGACCATATTCTGCCTTACTGTAGTTTATTTTATTGATAAGTTATTTTATATATTTTTTATTTTGTAGAACTTAATTAAATGCAATACTAAAAAGTTTTCCTAAGTCTAACCTAAGTTTTAAAAAATACATTTTGGTTTTGAAGGCTGATATCTTAGGCGGAGATACAGGAAGCAACTGAAGCATTAACAAATAGAATAAATAATCTTATTTAAAAAGTAATATAAATTTACAATCTTGCCTTGGAAATCAGTAGTAACAACAGTGGAATGGACTTTCAATGGAAGCTAAATAACTTACTTTCAGGCGGTTCGGTCTTGCTCGACTTCCTTTTTCCGTGTATCATCCTTCTTATCTTCTCCAGAAGCTCAATGACTTGCATCTCATTACTCCTGACTTTATTGTTGAGAACATGATATCTCTCCTTACACTGTTCCACCAACCACCGGAGCTCCTCCTTAACTCCCCCCACATGCTCTTCAATAGTCTTCTCCCCCAGCCAATCTCCTCTGGAAAACAAGACCATGGTGCGGTCCCAAACATCTGGACCCAGAAGCTCTAGGTGCTCTTGCACAGCTGTCTTGTGTCTTTTCACAAACGGGGCACCTAAAGGATAAACCAGTAGGAATGCGTGGGGTCCTGTTCCAAGCATCCCAACGCTTCTCTTGAGTTCCTGCTTGAGTTCATCAGATGAGTCCTCTGCAGGAACCCAGTTCCAGCTTGGCGTGTCCACCACGGTGACTTGTGTCCCGGCGATTTTGTTGGTTTCCAGGACACATGCTTCTGTTTGAGCCCCTTTGCCAAACACCTCCTTGTTCAGAATGGTGTTTCCTGAAGAGCTCTTCCCTGCCCACCGTCCTCCCAGGAGCACTATCTTCACATGATCGGTCTCTGTTGAAGAAGAGAAAACTCTATTGATGAGTTCATAATAGGATGAACACCATAATTATTCATGCAGGTTATTATGTTTGTTGATTTAGACCTGTATTCTGGTACATTAGAGATTTAATTAACAGATATTTACATCCATACTATGTCAACATGACTTTGCCTGTTTTACACTGCACATATACACTCACCGAACACTGTACTAGCAACAGTCATCCACCTACTCATTCATCTCACCAGTCAAATGTGTCCCAGGAGTGCAGTGCATAAGGTCATGCACACGTGGTCCAGCTGTTTCAGGTAATGTTCATATCAACCAGAATAAAACACCCAGTGGACCAGGCAGTTTTCATTGTCAGCCTTGTACCTCTAATATCTAGCTAATTATTAAACTCACATTAAAACCTAAAGAGAAAATAACAGCAAAGTTAAACCTAACCACTGATTTATTTCAGAAAAGGTGGAAACCATTGATAGCATACCTGGAACTGACATTACAGCCTAGTAAACTATGTATACGTGTTTAAGTGTTTAAGCGTGGGCAGACAGGTGGATACGTGTACATGTGTATGTGTCCATAGATGAATGTATACATGTAACTGTAAATTATGTTAATATGTGTTTCTCTTTTTTTTTCGTCCTCTTTTCTTCTTCTTTAATCTCCCCAAGCTGTAAAGAATTTGTTTTCTAAGACCTCCGCCTGCCAAGATGTTCCTGTTATGTTTAATTGTTCATTCTGTTGTACCGAAATGCTATTTATTTAAAGAAAAAGAAAAAAAAAAAAAAAGGGGGGTAGTCGTGGGCTGAACTGACAGTAACGACTGAGGTGCCTTTAAGCAAGGCACCTAAGCCCCACCTGCTCCCCGGGCGCCGTGGATAGGGCTGCTCACCCCCCGGGTAAGTGTGCTCACTGCCCCCTAGTGTGTGTGTTCACTAGTGAGTGTGTTTGTTTGTTTCACTTCACGGATGGGTTAAATGCGGAGACTAAATTTCCCCAGTGGGATCAACAAGGGACTAAAATCTTAATGTGCAGTATGATACTTTGGAATGTGAACAGAATATTTTCATCCTAGTAATAAAAGATATCATTGTTCAAAAAAAAAAACCTAGAGAGAGAAAATATAATCAATAAAAATCACCTCTACTGGCAAATCTAAAGCAGCTGGTGAAGCATACCAACCTACGTCATAAAAGGCTGTTCACCCACATTCTTTTAGTGCCAGTCTGCATGCCTACACGTGTATGAGGGTGTAGGAGTGCTGCCGTTAAGTAGGTGTGGCTTGAAGACGGTGCCACTGATATCATACTTCTCTGTCCTGCACATAGCTTAAACTTAGCTTAGCCTGCTGGTGCCCGAAGTAATAACTCTGTATATATCTAATAACTGTATATCCTGCCCCTACAGATCAATATCGAGAGTCGGTGGCTTATGAGTGAGTCACTGTAAAAAGTGCAACCTAAGAACTCACTTCAGTTTGTTACAAGCAATTGAATAAGTTTTACTCAACTCCAAAATTACCTTGCCTGAGTCTGTTGAAGTTCTTGTTGAGTGAACCGAATCAATTAGCTTGTAACAAACTGAAGGGTTTGTTTTCGGTTGCACCGATGAAACACTTTTACACACAGCCCTGCATGCTAAGTAGAAGGTGAATCAGAAGTCTTGTCACCTTGAACTGCTTTGGTGTCTCACGGCACAGTTAAACCCTGAAACTAAAACCGGGTACCTCTGGTATGTGTATCGCCCTCTGGTAAAGCCATGAATGAGATTTTTTACTGAGCCTTTAATTATGGGTTTCAGTTTTTCTCCAAAGGTGGAAACACACTCACCTGTAGCGGCTGCCATGTGTTCTGTCCAACCTTGAAGTCCTTCCACAAAACAATAAAGGCTTCATAGAAAGATCACACAGGTGCTAAACTTGGTTTAAGCCACACACGCCTACTTCTGGGCCGAATATGATGTCCTGATGTCTTAATGCTCAGTACCAAACACGCTCACTGTAAAGCTGACATGAGTTTAAAACCGAAAGTTAAAGTAAGAAGGCTTCACATAAGGGTGTGAGGCTGGGTAAACTCCAGGTGTGCTTTATATTGCTTGAGTCGAGCAGGTACACATCCCAGCCTCTGAGTCAGGGTGGCCGTGTATCCGGTTTTAGGCCGGACAGTCTGGTTTTTCATCTCTCAGTCCTCTGTCCAGCTCTCTTCTCATTTAAAACCTATTTTAAATTTTTGCCCTTAATATTATATGTGTGCCAGTATTTAGTTTTGAAATCAGTTATATATCTACATATAGTTAAATGTATATGTGAAACTCTTTTTAAGTGAGTTTATTATTATTTATTATTATTTATTGTTTACTCCTGTAAAAAAATATATATAAATCCTTACAATGGTAAGCTAATTTTACCATTGTATAGAGTTATTTAACTTATAATAAGTTGATAGGACACACATAAAACACAGATTCTTGTTCCATTTGAACCAATTATTAAAAATCTCAAATCTCAAAATTGTAAGGCTGCCTGAACCTTAACGTTAAGTGAATGCCATTGTCCATTTTTTATAGTTAGTATGGCTTACCTCTCATAAGTTAAGTGTATGTTGGGATGCGTGGTGGGTTGCTGGGAGTGTGTGACCAGGTATTACACTATAACAGGATGCTGTTGTGGGAAATAGATTAAAAGGCTTGGATTGGTCTGACTGACCGAGATCCAGAGCTGATGGACGAGCTCTGAACTAACCACTGAGTAAGAAACCACTAGACTAAACTCTAGACATGAGTTAATGACCTTGTATGATGTAAGATAACCCAACATACAATAGACATGTTATGTTTAGCTACATTCTCTAATCAAGTTATAATCTAGCTGGGTCAATAAGTTCATTCCACTGTGGAGATTTGTAGCCAAGCGTATCCCTTGTCCTAAAAAACGGATTTCCATTGTAATTAGCATAATTAGAATTCTCATGCATTCTTCTATAGAAATATTAACTCATAGGTCACTGACTTTCTTCTCTCTAGGTATGAGCCCTGGGTTGGGGTTGCCAGGTAGTGCATTTATGCTTATATATGTCCATGTATTGTTCTCTCTAGGTATTAACACTGGCCCTTGTTCGTGCAGCGTCTGAGCTCATGGCGAGTTTTAAACTCTAACCTTCTCATACTAGCTGGGAAACATTGTCCAACGGAACACTAAGCGTTTAACTGAGTAAATATGATGCAGCTACTGTATCAAAACTTAAGATTATTGTAAATGTAATTTATAACTGGGGAACAGGGGGTCTACTTTGGCTTTGGGCTCCGATGAGGCCTGTACGGCACTGGTACTATCATAAGGGTAAACTGTTTATGGCCCAACCAAAACATTAAAGTAGGGGTCCTCCAAAAAGCCTTTTTAAGATCTACGGCGTTTAGCTGACGGTCTTACCCAGAGAGGCTTTCTAGGTTTCTACAGGTAGCCCAATGTGGTGTTAGGAGTCTTGCCCAAGGACTCTTAATGGTGCATCACAGCACAGCCACACAGACCAGGATTCAAATCCCATGGTGTGGTCCACATGTGGTGGTGGCCCACTGGCAGGTTGTGGTGTAATCAGTTCTGCCACACTAAATGCTGATAAGGATAAATGAGTCAGGGGTACGAATAAATGTTATCAGTGTTACAGTCCAGTGGCCACTCCAGAAACGCTTGACCACCAGAGTGCATGCTGGTAACCTGAAGTACAGAACACATCAACAACCCACATGATTAGTCATTTAATAGGAACAAAGTCAATAAATAAACAGATTTTAGAAGTAATTGCTAGCTATAGCCTTAAAGTCCAGAACCAGCCGCCTCCGAGATTTCCTACCCCGAGTCGTCAGGCTACTGAACAGCCAGTAGCGCTGATGCACCAGTATATGGACCTGGTTCAGCACATCTCACCAAAATCATCTAAACGATGATCTCCATGGACAATCATCACTCTGCACTTTACATTACCATATTTATACTGCATATGGTATAAATATATATATATATATATATATATATATATATATAATATTCTATGCTCTGTATATTCACTGCATCTCTCATCTACCTCAGCCTTACCATAGTGCTATATGGAAATGTGTACACCTGCATATATCAGAGTTTTTATTCATAGTTTATATTACTGTTATATAAAACTGTATATAAGATTAACAGTGATTTTGTGCTTCGTATTGTACATATTTAATGTCTAATGTATGTTTTTTGTATTTAACTTCTGTAAGGGACTACGCACCTACGTTTTTCACTCACCTTCCTGTGAAAATGTGACAATAAAAGTGATTTGATTTGATTTGAACACAGGTTACATCACACTTTACTGATGATCATGCATGGTCTTTTACTGGCCATAATTTTGTTCATGTAGTAGCAGAAATGCTAGTCATGGTGTGGTAGCACTGCAAACGCCACTATGGTATCTAATAACAATCGGAATGTTTTTTTTTTACCAGACTTTATTTACAAACCTACAGAATCGTGACATATCTCATCATGAAACTCCATATATGCAGTGATACTTCTGAAGCGACTGTACTAGCTTATTGGATGGAACCTAAAACGGACAGTTGTCAGGTGATCTTTGTTTTTTTTTCATAAAATATAAACTTACAAACACCTATTAAACCTTGGCCTTACATGGTCAAGTTGACCTTGGTCTTTTTGTTGATGGTTCTCCATGTTCAGAAGCAGCGGACATTTCTCCAGCAACTGAAACATAAAGAAATAATTCAATTCAATTCAATTCAGTTCAACTCTACTGTCATTATACCTATACAGGGTTGTATAGTATAAAAAAACGCTGTTAGGCTCCGCCTCCAGTGCAGTGATTAACAAGAATAGATATGTAGTAAGAACAGAGACAAAAGACATGTTACAATATGTGCATACTTAATTTAGCGAAGCAAATCATCTGTCTGAGTAGACAGCGAGGCTGGTTCCCTGACCTCCAGCAGAAAACTGACCCCAAACAGTAAGACACATGCAGGAACAGTCACTGTACGTCAGTATGCTAGAGTACCGGAAGTGATGGTGCAAGCAGTTAGCATATGCAGTAGAGCAAAGAGCGGCTTAGTGCGAGTGTAGGTTTAGGTTAACCCTTTGACCCCTGACCTCCCCAGCGCTTTGGCACTATAACCCTGGCCTCCCCAGCAATTTGGTTTATGGTTTAAAAGGACGAGGTCATTGACATTTTGTCCTTCCTCATCTTTTCTGACTGATCTCCACTAGTTCTGCAGTTGACTTGGGTCAGCGTCACTACTAGTACCACGGTGCGGTACCTGGACCCTACGAAATATACAGACACAGCAATCAGTCACAACTAAAGAGATTTCTAAAACTGATAAGTATTACATGATATACTGGAAATGTGTCTCTCCTTGTGATTCTGTCCTGAATGTGAATCTATGGTGGAAATATCTACCATACGTCTTTCTTGTCTTTTATATACAGTGATCTTTTTATCCTGGCATTGTTGTCTTCAGTTTTTTCCAGCCTCAATATAACCGCTGTTAATGTTTGTGAGAGTAGAAATGATTAGCATTCAGCTAAAAGCAGCTAATAGCTATGCACATGCACTCTTGAGTCCATACTGGGACATATCATATACATATGAATATGTTTATAATTCCATACAATTTACAATTCCTTAAGATAATGTATATAAAGTATATAAATATATTTATTATTATTTATTTTATTAGAAGTAATTATTTAGTTGTATCCATTGTATTATCAATGTGGTTATTAATAGATTCACATCCTTTGAGATACATGTGAAGCCTTGTAAAGACTAAAGCACAAACCACACCACTGACCCATCGTTATGACCCTCGGCTGTAACAGCCTTTCTCAGTGTCTGTTGGTGGCCATTCTGGGTGTTTCCCCTTTGTTGCAATTTTGTGCAGGTCTATGACTGACCACTTGGTGGCACCCTCTAGTACAAAGGGTCATCAGGAGGCCATCTTGGGGAGACGGTTTCGTGAATTCAGGGTTCTCCTGCCAACATCACCTGGTGAAACTCTTCTCCAGACCAGCCTGGCACGCTCCACCACAGCTTGGTTAGTAAAGCTCTGTGGGTCATAGGGGAGGGGTGCCAACTTTTCTCCTGTCTAAACAGGGAGTTGGGGTTATTTCTGTGCATTTGTTTCTCTGTGTTTTCAGGTTAAGTTAGATTTGGTTTCGTGACCTTTAGTTGTTTGTTTGTCCCTAAAGCGAATGTCCCAACATCCTATTATACATTTTGATAATAACAATAATTTAACTTTGATGAAAATGAACCTGCCATTTTATGGTTTTCAATGGTGTCCGGTGTTTGGTCACGCAGAGATCTGGGAAGAGAACCCATTCTCGTTCCCTGTTACAGCCTGACCCTAGACCATTTACATTTACAGCAATTTAGCTGACGCTCTTATCCAGAGCGACTTACAGGGAGGCCAATGTAGTGTTAGGAGTCTTGCCCAAGGACTCTTCTTGGTGTAGCACAGCATAGTCACCCAGACCGGGATTTGAACCCCAGTCTCCCACAGGTGGTGGTGGTTCCCTGGTGGGTAGCAGTGCTATCCGCTGAGCTACACCAACCAGACCAGGTTGTAACATCCATGGTGAGCCAATCCCCCACCCCAGTAGAAGAAATTAATAGTAACGTTCCACATCCACTCCAGACCTGTGCCATCCTATCTTGTCAAACAACAGCACCACCAAAGGCATTCTTAATATACCATCTACTTACTTTCAGGCGGTTCCGTCTTGCTCCACTTCCTCTTCTTTTGTATCATCCTTCTTATCTCCTCCAGAAGCTCAATGACTTGCATCTCATTACTCCTGACTTTATTGTTGAGAACATGATATCTCTCCTTACACTGTTCCACCAACCACCGGAGCTCCTCCTTAACTCCCGCCACATGCTCTTCAATAGTCTTCTCCCCCAGCCAGTCTCCTCTGGAAAACAAGACCATGGTGCGGTCCCAAACATCTGGACCCAGAAGCTCTAGGTGCTCTTGCACAGCTGTCTTGTGTCTTTTCATGAACGGGGCGCCTAAAGGATAAACCAGTAGGAATGTGTGGGGTCCCTCCCCAAGCATCCCAACACTTCTCTTGAGTTCCTGCTTGAGTTCATCAGATGAGTCCTCTGCAGGAACCCAGTTCCAGCTTGGCGTGTCCACCACAGTGACTTGAGTCCCGGCGATTTTGTTGGTTTCCATGACACATGCTTCTGCTTGAGCTGCAATACCAAACACCTCCTTGTTCAGAATAGTGTTTGCTGAAGAGCTCTTCCCTGCCCACCGTCCTCCCAGGAGCACTATCTTCACATGATCGGTCTCTGTTGAGGAAGACAGATGGCAGTAGTCGGGAGTCATATACTACACACTCATTGTCAGAGCAATAAATGCACATATAGCTGCACCCAGAAGGAATCAACCGACAGGTTGAGACATGCTAATGATTCACGTTTCATGCTCGGCTGCACATGTGACATAAACAAGGGTGGGCCTTATCTCTGTACCTGACTGACTCAACAGCCACGACTGTAAACATTCACCCGGCAGTGATGCGTCCATGAGTCATCCTGTTAGTGACAGCAGACGGCTGCACCACGCAGGACTACATGTAAACAGACCGTTACAATGGCTATCCTTAACACCACGTCACCGTCAACAAAGACTGCAGTGACTGTCATGGAGTGACTCAGAATGGCAACGGGTCATCTTCAGTGACGAGTCCCGCTTTAGTCTTGGTGGAGACGCCCAACGAATCCGTGTGTGGAGGCACCGTGGTCAGCACCAAGATGAACGGTTTGTCATCACACATCCAGAAGGCCTGGTGTCACTCCACCTCCACCTCTACCGCACCATCTGCAGGAACTGTGTGAGGATGTTCCAGCTGCATGGGATGGATTATCACAGGACACCATCAGGAACCTCTACAGCTCCATACCGAGACGTCTGGCATGTTGGGTTAGCAAACACGGCGGCCCGACGGCATACTGAGAGACAGACTTCTGTATGTGTAGCTCAATAAATATTGATCATATCAGTCTAAATTTATCATCAGTTATTGATCTTGGTCACCTTTATCTTCCTTCCCAACACACCTGCACTCCCACACCTCCTTCTGGGTGCAGCTATAAATGTGATGACGAGTGCAAATGCTTGTAAAGTAACACAGCTTTTGGATAAAATGGCATTTGAAAATTCAGATATCTGGTTGTAGTGTGTGAATAGACTGAGGAGGGGAGAGAGATCTTGGGTTGAAGTTCTGGGCAGCTTCTGTTTTAAACTTGAAGGCCCAACCATTGCAGTGTCACAATACCCCTTGGTATTCACCCATGATGACTCAATTAGAAGAAAGCCTGGTTATGTTTATAAGATTCGGTTCTCAATCAAAACAAAGCTGCTCCAAAACACTTCAGAGACGTCAAGTTTAGTGGAGAACTGAGAATGATCATGCACACAAGGACACATGACACTACACTACAAACGATTCTTATTCCTGGGGACTAAGGGTATTTTCTTGATTCCTTAGGCCTAACCCTAACCCTCAGATGTACAGAATGATGGTATAGAGGTCCATATTCTCCAGAACATCTGCGATACATTCTGTGCCATGTAGACTTCAAGTCACATCTAGAGCTGTGAGAACTCTCCAGAACCTTATAGAA
>JAMWET010001383.1:0-33107 GCA_024036415.1 Prochilodus magdalenae | reverse complement strand
TTTTTTATTTTCTATTCTTTTTTTTCTTTTTCCCCCTTTCTTTGTTTTGGTTTATTTATTCGGTTGAGATTATACCCTATGTCTAGTGGGAGATTTTTAAATTCTATTTCTTAATAAAGTGTTCTTAGTCTTGCTGTTACCTCCAAGCCGTCTCCCTTCATTCAGTTGAAGCTCTTTGGTGGGGAAACCGGAAGTTCTTAGTAATTGTGGTGCCACCTAATATTACTACTGTTACGGTGTGCACCCGTTACACATCAAAGACCTCACCTTGTATTTGTGGCATCTCTCCCTCCACTGAATGTAATTGGTCGATCCATAGAGAGATCACTTTTCATAGATGTACAAGTGGGAGCAGGTGATACACTCTCCATCTTCAGCCTAAACAGCAGAATTAAATAAAATTAAGGATACAGCTACTTAAATAAGATTAAACAAAGTGATTGGCTGTTATCCTTTTCTGGACTATAATTACCATCATATAAAGAATGATGCACATTTCAGGACTGGGCTTTTACACCAAAAATGCACATGTTCTCCCAAGCTTCTTCGTTTATACATCAAAGACCTCACCTTGGATCTGGAGCATCTCTCCCTCCACTGAATGTAATTGGTCGATCCATAGAGTGGTCACTTTTCATAGATGTACAAGTGGGAGCAGGTGACACACTCTCCATCTTCAGCCTAAACAGCAGAATTAAATAAAATTAAGGATACAGCTACTTAAATAAGATTAAACAAAGTGTCTGGATGTTATCCTTTTCTGGACTATAATTCCCATCAAAAAAAGAATCTCTTTTTAGAATGATGCACATTTCAGGACTGGGCTTTTACAACAAAAATGCACATGTTCTCCCAAGCTTCTTTGTTTATACATCTGTAACAGGTAGGACCTGTTTTAGATGGAAGACGTTTCCGGTAGGACCCGCTGGGAGGCACTAGGAGGGACTAGTGGAGGAACCATTTCCCCCCTTCCTAGGTAGCACTGGGCAGCGCCTACAGGTGTTCCTTTATTACAAGACGTTAAGTCGTAATTTATGGCACTACAGACTCAGAGTAGCCCTCGGAAACAGTCAAGGTGTAGGGGGAACGTTGGAATCGACTACATGTGTGTCATTGGGAGTAGCACAAACCGCGTCGCGTGCTGACTGATTTGGGAGGAACATGTAAGTATCAGTGAAGTTGTACTGCTTTTATAGTAACATTGAACAGTAAAATTCAGGTGTGAGATCGTTTAATACTCATTTTAGCTTTGTTTAGCTGACCTGGTAGCGGTAGCATGAATGTTTGGGATTAGTTTTAGTTGTGCTGGGAGGAGAATTGGTAGCAACTGAATGTATGGACATGTGTTGGTTTAGTTTATTCAGCGTTGTGACTGTGTTCTACTAGAAAGGAACGTGTATGCCAGAAGCTGTTAGAAGACACCAGGACCAGACTGGTTACAGCCATTGGGGTATTGCACAGCCTTGGCTACAGAAGTCTGCACATGTCCTTGCTATCAGAGTACATGCAGGTAAAGAGAGGTGTGCGTGTGTGCACGTGTGTGCGTGTGCACCCATCCCTTTTTAATCTCCCCCCCCCTTAAATGGTAACGCACATATTGTGTGTTACAGGTCTTCCTGTGGTGACATCAGCCACTGTTTTTCCCATATTCAATTTTATATATATTTTTATTATCCACCTATCGCAGAGCGTGTGCAATGTCATTTAAATTTAGTGATCCTCCTAGTGTGAGTGAAGGGGTTATTGGATTCATTGACTGTTTTTTTTGTTTTGTTTTTTTGTTTTGTTTTTTTAGAATTTTTACGTAGAATAACAAATTGCTTGCCAAAGGGTAATTTATTTTGTTTTACGCTGTATCAGCCCTTTAGAAGCTTTCTGTTTTTGGTGTACGTTTATTATTATTATTATTATTATTATTATTATTATCATTATTATTATTACTATTTGTTTCTTTCCTATTTTGTTCTGTCTGTTGCTTTAGCTGTGAGGACAACTCCTGGCTCAGATGCTGTAAACTAGAGTGCAGTGAAGTAAATGATATTGTAGTGGGTTTATTTGAATTGTTGTCACTGAGTGGGGTGATTTGCTGTTTTTTTTATTTTTTTCACATTGTGATATCAGACTAAGCCAGTACAGCCGGTAAAGTGACTTCAGTTATTGGCTGATCAGCATCATTATTTTGGTTGTTAGATTCTTATTTTTTTATTTTCTATTCTTTTTTTTTTTTTCCCCCTTTCTTTGTTTTGGGAGATTTTTAAATTCTATTTCTTAATAAAGTGTTCTTAGTCTTGCTGCTACCTCCGTGCCGTCTCCCTTCATTCAGTTGAAGCCCTTTGGTGGGGAAACCGGAAGTTCTTAGTAATTGTGGTGCCACCTAATATTATTACTACTGTTACGGTGTGCACCCGTTACACATCAAAGACCTCACCTTGTATTTGTGGCATCTCTCCCTCCACTGAATGTAATTGGTCGATCCATAGAGAGATCACTTTTCATAGATGTACAAGTGGGAGCAGGTGATACACTCTCCATCTTCAGCCTAAACAGCAGAATTAAATAAAATTAAGGATACAGCTACTTAAATAAAATTAAACAAAGTGATTGGCTGTTATCCTTTTCTGGACTATAATTACCATCATATAAAGAATGATGCACATTTCAGGACTGGGCTTTTACACCAAAAATGCACATGTTCTCCCAAGCTTCTTCGTTTATACATCAAAGACCTCACCTTGGATCTGGAGCATCTCTCCCTCCACTGAATGTAATTGGACGATCCATAGAGTGATCACTTTTCATAGATGTACAAATGGGAGCAGGTGACACACTCTCCATATTCAGCCTGAGCAGCAGAATAAAAACGGCATGTTAAACACAAGCATAGCTATATATGGAGGACACAGTTACACTTCAATGACACAAAGTAGTAGCAGCCCTATTAAGGGAAGTTTACCTATTAAGGGAAATTGATGAATACATTGTACACTTATTGTCAAAAGAATAGTTGCACATAGAAGGAAGTGTTGGATAACAATGCTAGTGGGAAGGAAGATAAAGGTTACCAGGAACAATAATTGATGATAATATTAATTGAGCTACACATACAGAAGTAGTGTCTCTCAGTATGGCGTTGGACCTCCATGTTTACAAATGCAATATGCCAGATGTCTCGGTACAGAGTTGTAAATGTTCCTAATGGTGTCCTGTGATAATCCATTCCATGCAACTAGAATATTCTCACATAGTTCCTGCAGATGTTGCAGTAGGGGTGGAGGTGGAGTCCTTCTGGACTGTGAGTGACAGCAAACTATTTGTCTTGACCACAGTACCTCCACATACAGATTCGTTGGTCGTCTCCACCAAGACAAAAGCGAGGCTCGTTACTGATTCTGAGACACTGCATGACACCATTGCAGTCCTTGGTGACGTTGACGTGGTGTTAAGGACAGTCCTCATAACAGTCTGTGTGCATGTCCTTTGTCGTGTAGCCTTCTGCCAATCATTCTGGTACTAACAGGATGACTCACTTAAGGTCTGCAATTGAGGCTGCTGGGTTCAATTTTGTAAGGATTATGTAAGCAGTATGGAATTTGTATCTGACATTTGGGTTAATGGTGTAAACCTGCTAACAAGCAGCAATGGAGTAGATCGCGTTTGTTCTTCTGCTCTGCGCTTTTGCTTAAACACAAGCAAGAGGAGTACTTACTACTCTCTGCTGTAGTTTGAGAGAGTTTTTAAGGCAAAACATGCCACCAAAGCTTGTTAAACAGAAGCCCTCTGAGGCTCGTGGTCATTCTCAAATGGAGGCTCAGCTCTTTGAAGAAAAGGCAGATGAGGCCACAAGCTCTGAATCTTCACCAGTTTGGGCCAAGTCTTTAATGGATGGGCCGAGTGCTATTTTGGCTCGTCTTGTTTCCATTAAACAAACTGTTCAGACTGTGCAGGCAGCCCAGACCGAGTTTGTAAAGAGGCTCAACACAATGGTGGCCGATGACTTGGAAGACAGGTCGCATCAAAATAACATTAGGATTATTTGGGTTCTCGAGGGTGCAGAGCAAGGAAGACTGATGGACTTTGTGGTGGATTTGCTACCAAAGTTGCCCAGAAAAGAAAACTGTGCTTCGCCCATCATAATTCTACAGCCAGCAGAGGGATCCAAGCCATCCCCCTCATCTCGACTTTCAGGGTAGCCAAGTTGTTATCTATCCTGATTACTCCAAGGCCATTCTTTAGAAGCGAAGGAACTTTTCGGAGCTTTTTAAAAGAACTAAAAAACTGAGGGATCTCTCATTTTTTCCGGGTTACCGCAAGGCTTCAGGGTGACAGTGGAGGTCGCTCTGGGACCTTTACTAAAGTGGAAGAAGCAAGGTGTTTCCTCCAAGCAGAATTGGACGGTGCAATTCGGGATTGAAGTCCACTACTTTGTAAAATGACTAATGAATGGAACGTTTTTTAATTCATTTCCAGTTGTTGTTCTGACTTTCCACATTATGGTCTGCTATACTGGGTGTTTCTTGTGTTAATAATCACTGTTATGTTCCCAGCATTTTGGGATTTTTCCCGGTGCTTCCAGTGCAAGGTGAACTGATTGGGAGGTGGGGTGGGGGAAAGGATGGTAGATCTGTTACGATATCAGGATATATTAATTATTATAAAAATTAGTTAATATTTATGCCCCTAATTTTGATGATCCTGCTTTCTTTTGCAAGGTCTTTGCTCTTATACCTGACACATCATCCCCTGTTATTATAGGCAGTGACTTTAACCCCCACTGTCTCGGCTTCTGTCCAGGTTTTGAATAATCTGGTTAAGATAAGGAATATAGCTGACGTATGGAGGTTGCAGCATCCAGAAGATAAGGACTACTCATTTTATTCTCATGTACATAAATCCTATACTAGAATCGATCAGTTTTTTTTTAATTTAATATCTGAAGTTAAAGACAATTTGGACATTCCGAAACTTTTAGGTGCTACAAAAACACACTTGATTCTCCATTCACAAAAGCAGATGTTCTTAAGGCAAATAAATTGTTTCCATTCTGTACAGCTGCCAGCCCAGATGGGTTTGGTGATGTGTTTTATAAAACTTTTTCTGCAAAACATGCTTCTTTGATTTTGAAAATGTTAATTGATTCTTTGGCAAATAAAAACCCAGCTTCCTTTCAACCTATTTCCCTAATAGATTTTGACCAAAAAATATTCTACCAAGATTTTAGCATGTAGACTGACAACACATATCTCTGAAGTTACACATCTGGACCAAACTGGGTTTATAGCTAACATTTTTTTTTCTAATGTTGCTCAATATTGTATATTCAAATCACTCAAATGGACTCCGCTAAAGCAATAATTTTACTAGATGCTCAAAAGCATCCGATCAAATTGAATGGCCATATATGGTTAACATCCTTAACCGATTTGGCTTTGGAAGCTTTTTTATTACCTGTGTGAAGATGCTATATCTCTCCACAACCTCATCTATTCTCAGCAGAAGGTTCTAAGGATCAGTATGGTTGCAGCCAAAAAGATAATTCTTCTTAATTATAACTTATCTTCAGCTCCTTGTGTTAATAGATGGCTGTCTGAGATGACACACATTGTTCAGATGGAGCAATTGAGGTGTTGTGATAGAAACAAACAGAAACATTTTCATTCAATGTGAAGCAATTTCTTGGACTCTGATGTTAGCGAGCTTTACTATACAATGTTCTAGATTTAGATGTGAGATTCAGACTTGCAAGATAAACTACTCATTACAAAAATCATTAAAAAAAATTTATTATATAATGTTAGTACTTTGCTGCTGTGAACAATCAAACAGTGGAAAGGTAGACCTTTCTCAAGGCTGCTGACATATTGCTTTTTATTGTATAAACAATAAATTCATATTTCAAAAAAATGTTACTGAAACCAATCATTTCAGTCAAAATACCCCAGTATACTTCCAGCACTAAGACTACAGGGCTACATCAGCATCTATGTTGGATTTTTTAAATTTGACATAAAATTGGGCAGTAGTCGTTGTAAACTATACTTTTAACAAAATAAAAATACCAGCTATGACAACTATTAGCTATTGTAAACATGACAAAAAAATAGTAATGTGTTGCTTTTGTAAAACTGCAAAATTAAGTTAATGGTTCCCACTCGTCCAGCAGAAACACACCACCCTCTTCATCCCTTCTCATGCCTTGTATGGTACAGCACCATTTTAAGGTGGAACACTTTATCACAAAATGCTATCAGCATTAAAAGTTTAATTAGGATATTTTCATAGCCGAAATCAGCTTATCAGAGAGGAAGTAGTGATATTAAGATGAGTTTATACTGAATTAGCCAGTGCACATGCTTGCAGAGCTATGACCAGAAGTGACCTGTGGTGTTTCAGTGAGAATCAGATGAAGAACAGATTACCGCATTATAACCCACATAACTGTTTCTTTTCTTTCTGACTTTATATGCCCTCATTCTGAAAATGGGGATACACTACTACACTGGCACAGCATGTTGACTTTTAGGATTATTTTTTTATCCTCCTTTTTATGTACATTGTTTTAGTTATGTGTGAGTCCCATTTCTATCTATTTATCTTTATCTTTTTACATTCTAATCTGAATTAGCTTTATATTTTCTTATTTGTAGAGCACTTTGAATTTCCTCAGTGTATGAGAGGCGTTGCACAAATAAACCTACATTGCCGTGTACCTGGAGTTCCTTATATGGGAACAACAACAAGACGACACGACTACCGGGTACACTGGCCTGTCGCGACCGGTTTGTTTAGCTCACCTTGCTGACGCATTTACCTTCGGTGTATGCTCACAATACATAAACATATCTTTCCTGGTGAAGCTTGTAGCCCCTAAATATTAGGTCTGTTTATGTAACACACATGACAATACGATACTATTCCTTTTTAACCAAAAAGTCACCAAAACTTAACAAAACATATCTGGATATCTGAAGAAGCGTTTTGTTTACACTGTGGGAAATGAAACCAACAGCATCGTTCAGTTCCGTGTTCGACGACGTTTTGACCTTCTCGAGATCATTTTAGATATTTTTTTCCCTAAATTTTTAACATACAGCCATATTTACAGCAGCAGTAAATCACACAGCCTGACAGAAATAACGGGTTATAAGATCAACTTGATCTGGTGTAAAGAAACAGGTTAGTTGACTTCCTTAAAGCTAGGCTAACAATTCGTCTGAACTCGACGCCATTTTTAACAGACTCGTTTAAACCCACAATTGTTGGTGTTACTGTGGGCTACGAAACACGGACTATCTTACTAGAGAAGTGAAGATTATACATGTTTAAAGACATACAGCCAGAAATAAGAGGATGTTTACTGACCATGGCAGGACCGGTCTAGTAGCAGCAGGACTACTTCACCTTCTGAAGTTTCACTTTCATTCTGCTGGATGACGAATTCCGCCTGGCCACAGTATGTAACACAACTTGCTACCCGTTACCTGGCAACGCCGGACGGATTTTAGTAGGGTAGAGTTCTGGAAAAAAATCTAGTCAATCTGGCAACCTTGGTGCTACATATTACTCCTCTGCGTGTTTGTAAATTAAACATACACTTACAAAACATACACTTATAAAAGTACGAAACAAATCCTACCACGGGGTCTCTCCATTGTTTCTGTAATTAAAGAAGCACGTCATGAAAAACTCTAAATTCCTCCAATGAAGCTGTGAAGAGTAGGTTTACCGATAAAGCCTTGGCTCTAAAGTCAAGCCTTATTATTGTGAATCCTCAGCTCCTCTTTTGTATTGATGCAATTTTTAAAATCAACCACAAGATGGAGACAAAGACCGGAAGTAATAACTTCCATGCGGGTTTTAATTTTTACTCACAACATTTTATCCATCATAAATGTATTCTAAGATAAAAGAGAGGGAGATTATTATGACGTATGTACCAGTTGAAGCCGCGAACATTAAACAATCGACCTGGTTTCACTTGGTGTTTTTTAAAAATTATGTTTTATCTTTTTTTTTTTATTATTTGGTAATTTGGGGATATTTTGTGGGGGGGGGGGGCACCAACACCCCTCACCTGAGGACTATTACAACCTTGTCATTTATTAAATTGTTCTCATTTTGTCCAACAAGGACAGTGTAATATAAAATACAGGTAAGAGTACATAACACGAAAGAAAGGTGAGAAATAGATATACAGCATAAACCTCCTTAAACAAAACAAAGACTAACAAATCTAGAAAAAGACAAAATTGGGGAAACAAGATCCTATTGTTTTCTGCTGTTGTATTGGCTGATGATATGTCTCCTAAGAGACACAGAGATGGTGAGAGCTGAATAGGTCTGGCCAGTGCTTGAGATAAGAACATGATTACTTCTCGTCAGAACTGGTTAATGGGAGTGCAGTGCCACATTGCGTGAACATAGTTGTCAGTAATATTTTGAGTGCAGTGTGTACAGGTTACAGATCTTGTAAATCTTAAACATCTTGTGTGAAGTGTAGTGTACTCTATGGATAATTTTCTACTGAATGAGTTGAAGATTAGTGCTACTGGTCATGTGGAAATTATTACACCTTGATCCAGAAATCAGGATCAGAAGCCAGAGATAAGTCTTCCTCCTGTTGTTTGGTTGGTAGGGTGATTTTGCAATTTGATTTTTCTATTGTTTTATATAATTTGAATTGTAATTTTGTAGATGCAGAAATTGTAATGAATTCGGATACTGATATAGATAATTGTAACACGTTTGAATAGATTTTTGAGATATAAGAAATCTTATTTGGTTGTACTGTAAAAAGTCAGTGCTCTTAATGTTGTACTCCTGGGTAAGTTGTGGAAGTGATAAGAGAGCATATTTGACTTGTTTGAGATGTGTAATGCCTTTTTCAATCCAAGATGAAAAGTTTGGGTTGTTCCAGTCTGGGTTGTTCCAGATGGGAGAATGGGTGGTTGGTGTAAGTGCCGAATTAGTCTTATTAAAGTTCCACCAAGCCATCAGAGTTGTAGATATAGCTATATTGTCAAAGCATAGCTGTTTTTTAATTGATTTGAAAATTTTTGCATAATGTTTGTTCAATGTCTATCCATGATCCTATGTGACATGCTGAGTTTTATCCATTTTAGTATACAGAATCTCACGAAAGTGAGAACGCCCCCCACATTTTTGTAAATATTTTATTATATCTTCGTACGGGACAAATCTGAAGATATGACACTTTGATACAATGTAAAGTAGTCAGCGTTCAGCTTGTATAACAGTGTAAATTTGCTGTGCCCTCAAAATAACTCAACACACAGCCATTAATGTCTAAAACACTGGCCACAAAAGTGAGTACACCCATAAGCGAAAACAACCAAAATGCCCAATAAGGCATTTTCTTTCCCCGGTGTCATGTGACTCTTTAGTGTCACGCGGTCTCAGGTGTGAAAGGGGAGCATGTATTTTAAATGTGAGTTGCTCTACATAAAGATGGCCTAGGCTATAAGAAGACTGCCAACACCCTGAAACTGGGCTGCAGCACGGTAGCCAAGACCATACAGTGGTTTAACAGGACAGGTTCCACTCAGAACAGGCCTCGCCATGGTCCACCAAAGAAGCTGAGTGCACATGCTCAGCGTTATATCCAGAGGTTGTCTTTTGAATATAGACGTAGGAGGTGGGGAGTCAGCCTGTCAGTGCTCAGACCTTACGCTGCACCCTGTATTAAATTGGTCTGCATGGCTGTCGTCCCAGAAGGAAGCCTCTTCTAAAGATGATGCACAAGAAAGCCCAGAAACAGTTTGCTGCAGACTAAGGACGTGGATTACTGGAACCATGTCCTATGTCCTGTGGTCTGATAAGACCAAGATGAACTTATTTGGTTCGCATGGTATCAAGCATGTGTGGCGGGAACCAGGTGAGGAGTACAAGACAAGTGTGTCTTGCCTACATGACTGGGATTGTTGTTTTTTTCTTTTTTTCTTTATTTTGCTTAATGAGATTTGCCAGGTATTTTCCAGATTTATTGGTATATTCAATGTTTTCAGGTCTGATTCTCTGCAGTAGGAATTCGTTTTTTATTTATTCATTTGTTTAACTGGTATTTAAGTTTTTTTAATTTATTGTAGTTTTCTTCACTTGGATTGTTTACATTCAAATTTCCTAATTCACAAAATTTTGCTTCTAAATTCCTTTAATTTTCTGTTTTTCTTTGTCTTATTTGTAGCATACGAGATTATTAAGACAAAGATAGCAATCTTAAGATTGCTTTTCCAGTTTCCTGTAACAGTGATGGTGATATTTCTGGAGAATCATTCCTTTCTAGAAAGGATGCTCACTCTCTTTTAATATAGTTTTCAAATTCCAGATCGTTAAGTAATGATGTATTAAATTTACATCTAAAACTCGGTTTATATTGTTGACTTCCATTCCATATGACTGAGATGGGGGCATGGTCCCTAATTGTAATAGGGTGAATTTGTGTAACTGAGATGTTTGATATCATAGAATTACTAATGATTACTGGTCAATAAGTAAGCATAGAGTTTGCTTAGCCATGTATTTGTGTGAGTGAGTGAGTGAGATCGAGAGATTGAAAGAGAGAGAGAATGAGGATAATAAGGCTCATGGTGCATTCTTGTTTTTTTTTTGCCATCCAGGCAGTGAACTAGCTGAAATGTTATTGTTGTAGTTTTCTCCAGGGGTATTTTAAGTTTTAAGTTGATCATGAAATCCTGTAAAAAAGTCTATGGATCCTCTGTAGTTTGCTCTGGGATGCCACCGGTAAAAGCTATCGATATAATCTTCATATATAGATCCATTTTGTGGAGCGTGGATAGTCAGGAAAAGGAAGAAAAGCTTGTTGGTCATGAAACCTTATAATAAAGTCTCTGGATCCTCATGTTGCGTGCTTGGAGATCTAAGGCAGTTTGTTTCAGTATTTTATTTTTTTTATTAGCCACTGCTGAGAGTAGTGAGTTCACGGACTGTAGGAGTGATCTGTTTTCATTGGTTAGTAAGGTAATTTGCTCTTGACTGAACTCCAAGCTTTGCATACTGCCTGGAATTCCCTGTGAGCAGCATGGAGGAGGTGACTGGTCTGTCTGTTTCACAGTGTGAAGCTGGCTGGCGTGGTTGCTTACAAGTAGGTGTAGAGTTTTGTTTACCTTTGTTTTTATTTTCTCCTTTGTCTTTGTTTATGGTGACATAGTGCGGGTAATAGTTGTAGACATAATCAAGTGCATCCAGTTTGTGGAGCGTGTATAGTCCAGAAAAGGAAGGAAAAAGTTAAAATACTTTGGTTTGGAGAGATGCTTCAGCTGTTTAGCAGTGGATAGCTGCCATCTTGATTCTCGCACAATCTCTCTTTCTGGATAGAGAAATTGAACACCTGAATTGAATGCTCAAACTGGGGGGCAAACATTTTCACACAGAGCCATGTAGGTTTGGATTTTTTTTCTCCCTTAATAACAAAAACGGCATTCTGTATTTGTGATGTCATTGTCAAATATTTAAATTAGTTTGATGATCTGAAACATTTAAGAGACAAACATGCAAAAAAAGAAATCATGAAGGGGCAAACACTTTTTCACACCACTGCACATATGTTTAAATCTACCAGTATCTGCGGCTCCTAAGTCAACTCCACCAAGCACACCTTCAACTGCGTCTCTCCTATCACAAGAAGGACTTTTCCGTTACTTCCTCCATTCTCTTTATTTCACCGATATTCCTTGTTTTCTAAAGTTTTTGAATGCTTAGTTTTTCCGCCATTTTCTTTCTCTGAGTGGATTAGGCTGAACGTAAATAACGATCAATGCAGATGCAAAATGTGTCTTGCGCGTCTCAGAGTTGTACTTGAAGTCCAAGGTGTACAGTGTGAAGAGGGAAGGGGACCGTGCTCCTGTGTTGCTGACCACATATTCTGATGTATAGTCCTTTAGCCGGACATACTGAGGGCT
The DNA here is from genome assembly GCA_024036415.1 of Prochilodus magdalenae. Lineage (NCBI taxonomy): Eukaryota > Metazoa > Chordata > Actinopteri > Characiformes > Prochilodontidae > Prochilodus > Prochilodus magdalenae. The sequence continues at coordinate 21,171 of JAMWET010001383.1, read as the reverse complement.
GTCAGAGAGGTAGTCAGTACTCCATAAGACCAGGTTATCTCACAGTTGGTTATCTCACAGTTGTCCCGTTGAGAGTGGGCCTGATGGAAAAAGTATAACATGGCAACCTCTACTCTCACTTTAACCCTGTAGGCAAACTGTGTTAAACCTGGGGGCTGAGAAGGTGTTTAGTTAGCTACAAAGCTACCTAAAAACTATCTATAGGACTGTAGCTAAATGACTGTGGTTAAATGCTACATGAATGTAGCTAAATGCTAACTGCACAGCTGTAGCCAGCTGTTATCTCTGTGACTGTGCTACCTGTTCACTATAACTCACTATAATGCAAGTCCTTCCAACACTGTACGGGTACTGTCTGTATGCTCTCCGTCTGTATTGATCAGCCTGGGGGACTGACAGAACAAGAAGAAGCAACATCCACATATCAGTGGCCAAGTACAGGAAACACATCCACTCTTGCGCTTCAACACGTTGATCTTTCAGAACGTCAAGTCAGACAAAAACACTCCACCGGGTGAGGAGAGCTGTTGAGGAGAGCCTTGAAAAGTAACCGACTGGGTAAAAACCTAAACGGTGTTGGATTAACCTGCAGTTTATTCCAGACTCTCAACGCACCCCACATTATCACGCAAACAACAACAACAACGAGAGCCGTGCGTAAAAGCGCTCTGCCACGGTGCCTGAAGTTACAGTGCGACGCTTAATTACCAGTGTAAAGCATCTGGAAACTGTAGAAACACCCAACAAAACTGAAAATCTTCACCAGCTCCGTGTGGAAATTTTCCGTTCCACCTTAAAAGCAGCAAAAATTTATACTAGTGCCCGTGGTGCAGCAGATCCGTTATAATGAGCATTTAAAGTGGAACGGAGGACTTCACATTGGAAGCCGGTTTCTAATGGAGGGAACATTTCGGTGCAGAAGGCAATACACTGTTTGTTTACATCTCGCGTGCGCACGTGCTGGCGAAGTTCACGTTTCCGTGCCATGCGTGACAGTTATATTTAGCAGATGAATTATACTGTAGTATATAATCAGCTTTATGCAGTTATCACTTACATCCACTCCTAAACGTACAGCTACCACAAAGTCTTTTAAAGAACGTTCTGCTCCCGTCACTGCTCCACCACCAAAAAAAAATAGGTGGCCTTATGTCTCCACCAAGACAAAAGCAGGACTCGTCACTGAAGATGACCCGCTGCCATTCTGAGTCACTCCATGACAGTCTGATACAACACCACTGCAGTCTCTGGTGACGGTGACGTGGTGTTAAGGACAGTCGCTGTAACGCTCTGCATGCATGTCCTGTGTGTGGTTCAACCGTCTGCTAATGGTGCTGCACTAACAGGATGCCTCATGGAGGACACCACTGCTCACTGGATGTCTGCAGTCTGGGCTGTTTGGTCAGTCAGGTACAGCGATAATCCTGGCTTTTGCCACATGTGCGGTCGAGCATGAAACTAGAATCATCAGCACGTTTTATTCCTCTGGGTGCAACTACTCCTTTGATGATAAGCATATGAGTATGTGTTAGGTCAGCTTAGTCCCATATATGGACAGTACAGAACAGGCAGCGAAGGTTATGTTAATGTTCATAATGTTAATGTCAATAATGTTAATATTAAACTCAAATTTCATAATAAGAGGAAAAACACACACCACCCGAATTTACTAGCTGCCTAAATGGCCCATACTCACATTCAGTAGGATCTTAGAGTAGCTTAAAGCCTGTAGGCTGGTACATAGTGGTACAGCTAGGGGATGCTGACAACCTCATGTCCCTTCGACTACTTTATACAGACATGAAACCTTATCGCTCATTTTAAATGCCACAAATTATTATCTGCAAAAACTGGGCATCAAAATAGCCTGTGCTAAAAGTCTTTAGGAAGGAACCTCCAAGCGGATCACACAGGCAGCCCTGCACTGATCCAACAGGATTTTGTACCAATCCATAAGTTATTTATCCAGCATACTGGAAACAAGTCTTCCCAGAACTTCCCAGATCAGTAACTTCACAGCTGGGTGTGGTTAAGATTCCACATAGAAATGCATTGTCACCACCCCCACCTGTACCTGCAGACTTTGAGAGAGGAACATTCCCTGTATAAAGAGGTGTTCCTAGATGCAGACTGCAAACACAGGAACCCAAACATGAACCAGCAGAACGTACGGTTCTAACGTACATTTTCATACAACAACGCAAAAGCATCAGGCAGAACACGCAGAACCATTTCATGAGATAACTTCCTGAGGTGGAGCTTCAACAGGCTTTCAACTCATCCACCTCATCCAGTCACCACCACTGTGACCATGCATGAGACTCTGGCAGCACTGGGCAGCTCCTTCAGCGACAGGCTGCTTCACCCCAAGTGTGTGAAGGAGTGGTATCGAAGGTCCTTCTTTCCTGCTGCTGTTAGACTCTACAACCAGCACTGCTCCCAGAGGACCACACACACACACACACACACACTTAACTACACACACTCACAGGACCACACACACACACACACATACACTTAACTACACACACTCACAGGACCACACACACACGCACACACACTTACACTACACACACTCACAGGAAATAGAGTTGTTTTCTATGTAGCGTAATGTGCAATACTAACAATGTGGAATATTTTCCTATTCCCCATGTGCAACAAAGAATAAATGTGCAATTATTGGTAAATATTTTGCAATTATCTGTAAATAAGATTCTCCAGAGGTTTTGACTTTTATTATTTATAATGTTTATATTGTTATATATTGTTCTGTTGTTATTTCTTGTACTGACTACTTTGCTATCCCTTTGCTGCTGTAACACAGTGAATTTCCCCACTGTGGGACTAATAAAGGATTATCTTATCTTATCTTACCAGGTCTGAATCTCCATGATGGAGGATTTCACCTCCACCACTCTGAAGGACTTCCCTTATATCCCAGCTCTGCTCTTTAAAGTGTCTATGGTTTGACCTCATAAAGTGTTCAGCTAAAGTGAAAGTGTTCAGATGAATTACACTCGGGCAGGTTCTGAATATTATTAATACTGATTATGTAAATTAACAGCACATGGTGATCATTTAAATTCCACATTATTATATGACTCTAAATTATAAACAGTGTTTCTAAATTCTACAGACAGCCGACACTGCAGGCCAGAGCTTGGTTGATGTAGCTCAGCGGATGACACCACTGCCTGCCAGAGACCCACCACCACATGTGGGAGACTGGGGTTCAAATCCCAGTCTGGGTGACTAGGCTGTGCTACACCAATAAGAGTCCTTGGGCAAGACTCCTAACACCACATTGGTCCACCTGTAATATAATTAACCTTGTAAGTCGCTCTGGATAAGAGTGTCAGCTAAATGCCACTAATGTAAATGTACCTGCAGACTTCAGCAACCTGCATCATCTCCAGACATGATGACTTAGAAAGATTCTTAATACACCACAATATTAATAAATCAGCCTGTGTTAATATACACTCAATATAAAATAAATAAATGCTATATAAATTATATAGTTACATAAAATATATAAACTAATATAAATTAATCCTTAGTATCTTAGCAGGTTACTCTGCATTTGGATTTCTGAGCATTTATACACTTCTTCGACATCATCAAAACAACCCTAATATCTCCATTAACAGGTCCTATAATCATATTTGGAAAAATCCAAAAAAAGATAAAAGCTGTTGAGGGGGTGAGGCAGGCTGCAGCAGCTGAGTGGGTTTATTTGGAGCATTCTAGTACTCACAGTTCAGATATCAGGCAGGGGTCGTAACACAGGCAGGCAGCAGATGTGAGGGACGAGGGACCAACAGAAACCCCACATGAGCACACTGAGGCTATGCTAACCAACACAGCAAACAGAAGAGTAAAGGAAGCAGTCCTAATGAGTGCATGATCAGCTGCAGGTGGGAGCAGTGGGTGGAGCAGGCTAAGCCAGGGTGGAGCCCGCACATTTCAGAAGGCCTGTGCAGTACCAAGCAGGCCCAGAAGAGGCCCAGTATATGAAATGTAAATGGACCTAAGAGGTACAGTGCAAATCAGATCAAACGAGCTTCAAGCACGCACGCTGTTCTTAACACAGACTCATAACAGGCCTGTAACAGCAGAGACAGATATTTAATATTCTAGGAGCCGTTACTGGAGAAGTCCAGGTGAACCTGAGAGCCCAGAAACTTTCCCTGCTACCGTATATACAATAAACACGGAACAAGCTCAGTGCTGGCTTTGTGTCTCGTTATGTTCATAATTATACACTACATTCATTTTTAAAGTCTCTTACAGTAACCTCTCTTCTCGGTCTTCTCCAGTCTGGTCCCAAAACCGAAGATTTCACCCCCACTCCTAACAGACAGGTGTGTGTCCTGCCGTTAAACAACACTGCCCTTTAATTGGTGCCGTTGTTTTTACCTAGAACACAACTGCCCTTTTCCCGGTCTAGAACCACCAGTGAACTCTCAGTCAGTAGTGTAAGGCTTCAGCCCCAGAGCCCGGATAGCTCAGTCGGTAGAGCATCAGACTTTTTAATCTGAGGGTCCAGGGTTCAAGTCCCTGTTCGGGCGCTTCCTTCTTACTAAGCTTACAGTACATTTCAGAGTGAACTCAAAACCACAGCAGCTTAAAACCCCAGTTACATTACAATACCACCTTACAGTGATACAGTACTGCGTTCATCATCAAAGCAATAATGCGCTGTATTGTTTAATACAGTAAATATTACACCCCGAGAGTGTAAACTGCGTAGCCTGGACTGACCTGGTTAATCTTACATGCGTACTGAGAGAGGTTTAGAATGTGTGATTTCTTGTTTTAGAAGTCTTACTTATTCAACTGTATGTCTAGAAACACGAATAACAAGAGTCCACCACTACTCTGGCATTTACTTTCTGGGAGATGGAGACAGTCCAGTGTATCCTTGCTAAAAGTGAAATGTAAAAAAAACCCACACAGAAACATAATATTATAGAAACGTCAATCAATCGTTTCCACGCAAAACACAACAATCCAAGCACTCGACACACGGCGTGATGTAAACCTCGGAAGGAGAAGCGTTACAGCAGAAACTGGCCCACGTTCCAACAACAAACAGGGAAATCTATGTTCAGCTAGGTTAAAGGTTAGGGGGCACCCGGATTTGAACCGGGGACCTCTTGATCTGCAGTCAAATGCTCTACCACTGAGCTATACCCACAATCAGCTGAAGCGCCTTTAACAAGAGTTTTAGCAATGTCCCAGCACTTGGTGCAGTGTGGAGACTGAGGAAGTTTCAGGAGACTATGCCGTTGTAGTGTTTGCCTGAGGGTACTGTGACTTTCTCCACAGTTCCAGATGGGTTTCAGGTGTCCGGGGACCTCGTGGCGCAACGGTAGCGCGTCTTGTGACTCCAGATCAGGGATCCTGTTGCGTGTTCAAATCACGTCGGGGGTCATTTACACGGGGCTCGCTGGGTGAATATCTTTTATGAGGTGTGGCCAAACATGACGACCGCGGTCCCTTCTGTTACATCCACCCTATCATAATCTCAGACCATCCCACCTTTAAAATGAAGTCAAGAGCTTCAACCTTATGGTTCTACACCAAAGAGGTGGAGGTCCAACACCTACCGGACGAGGACTTTATGTATAATATGTGTGCATATGTATGTATGTGTGTATGTGTCTTAGGCTGGTATTACAGAGGAAGGTTTAACAACACAGGGGGCGATCTGTTAGAGCAGGTCTGCTGGTGTTGGGTCGAGGGTGCATGTTGAATGAGCTAATCGGTTTGGTTGGGCTAAAAGGATGGCTGATTGCCTATTGGCCTGGCAGGACAAACGCGTCACGTGTTATTAGACTTACAGGCACATCTGGATTTGTGTTCTAATATGTTCTATGTTCTAATCACTGGAGAACCTGATGAAGTCATCACAGCTGTACGTTGTTTGAATACAGTCTTCAAACTGGGAAATGCTACCAGTTAGTTTGGATATAGCTGAACAGGACTTAATAATAATGCAGAGCTGCTAATTTGCTGAATAGGACAGGCGAGAGACAGTCTCAAAGTTATGACATGGCAGTAGTAGGGACATCAGAAATATTATCAGCTCTGGTGTTTGCACTGTGAGTGTTAGTAATTACTGGAAGCATTATTAACACTATTTTGTCTTATTTGCAGCATTAGCACTAGCGTTACTGGATATGAGCTGTTAAACTGTTACAGCGGTACTCACGTCCCCCTTTACTAGGCGCTCAATGGATGGTCCCCTCGATGTTCATGAGAGTACATCCCTATAGAAATCTGGATGGCTATATACAGAACACCTGGAAAGCAATAACACTGCAGTAATGTACAGAATGTACCAGTGTATACACTGACAAAGGGTGCGCCCTCTGGTGGCCTTTATTTGAACTACTGTATTACCAATAGTATTGCTGTAATGTACATAAAGTACTGGTATATAAAGTGTACAAATAAAAAATAAATAAATAAATAAAAACACCTAATACTTAAATTAAAACGGTAAAGAAATAATGATGGTAAATCCTAAAAGTAAATAAATAAGCATAGAAATAGTATATCAATAAATAAAAAACTTAAATAATGTGTAATGTGTATTTATTTCTGTTATTTGTCTTACTTAATGAACATTTTTTATTTTAAATTAATGTATTTACCTAATTATTTATTAATTAAATTCATTTTTTTATTTATTTTTCTTTTTCCTTACCCTTATGGTAATAAAGGGGCTGTCAATCCATGACGTCAGTGTGTCTTAACATTCCTATTGGTTGATCGAGCAGCAGATTCCCGTAGATCGATTGTCTTGCTCCATCAGCAGTAACTATGAACAACACGGTGCACTAATGTCTGCTTACAGGCAACAGGTAGCAGGAGACCTGAGACTCTTAGCTGACCCTGCTGAAAATAACAGGTGCAGATGATTTGCTGTTTCGGGTGGAGGCTGTGGCTGACCGTTTGTTCCATTATGCTACATTGCTGATACAGAGATCGACCCCATAGAGTTCACAAATTTAGAGGAGGTAGTTTCATCGTCTTTCCCTGCTAAATTTAGAACTCATGCAACACCTGGAACTGCCTCTAATGAGCAGATCCGACACCGACCTGCGCCCCGATATTTGTCCTCTCGGAGTCTTTCACCCCGAATGCATAGCCAAGCTACATAGCTCTGCTCGAAATCAACTCCTGTCGTTCTGCACTTGATTTGCTAAGCCTGAACCGATGAAAAACACGCCTCCTCATTATCATACGAAAGAAGAAAAAACAGAAATAAATCAATAAATAAATTAATAATATATATATATTAATATTAAATAATATGTATTAAATAAATAGATTTTAAAATGACCATGTTTAAATAATATATGCTGAAAATATATATAAAATGAAGGGGAGACATTAATAAAACATTTAATAAACAGTACAGGAATAAATAAATGAGGACTATATTAAATGCAAGAAAAAGGAAATAAGCGTATAAATAAAATCAAAGCAAGCAATATATACAAATTCTAGTTATTTTTATTTAAATGTTAATTTATTTAGTCTTTTATTTATTTATTTATTTATTTTTAATTTAGGCAGATCCGGTCCTCCATATATTACAATAACACTGCTGAAATGTACATAAGGTACTTGTACATAAATTGTACAGTGCGCCTTTATTTGAACTGCTGTAATGTACATAAGCTGTAATGGTATATAAAGTGTACAAACAGTGCGCCCTCTGGTGGCCTTTATTTAAACTGCTGTATTACAATAACACTGCTGTAATGTACATAAGGTACTGGTATATAAAGTGTACAGTCTGCCCTCTGGTGGCCTTTCTTTGAACTGCTGTATTTCAATAACGTTGTATTATATACATAAGGTACTGTATATAAAGTGTACAGTGCGCCCTCTGGTGGCCTTTCTTTGAACTGCTGTATTTTAATAACATTGCTGTATTATATACATAAGGTAATGGTATATAAAGTCTTCAGTGCGCCCTCTGGTGGCCTTAAGGTAATGGTTTATAAAGTGTACAGTGCGCCCTCTGGTGGCCTTTCTTTGAACTGCTGTATTACAATAACACTGCTTTATTATATACATAAGGTACTGTATATAAAGTGTACAGTGCGCCCTCTGGTGGCCTTTATTTGAACTGCTGTATTACAATAACACTGCTGTAATGTACATAAGGTACTGGTATATAAAGTGTACAATGCGCCCTCTGGTGGCCTTTATTTGAACTGCTGTATTACAATAACACTGCTGTAATGGCTGCTAGGTTGTTACTACGTTGCTGTTGTGGTATCAAGCCGCTCTCTAAGGTGTTTCTACGTGGTTGCTATGGTATCAAATTAATCACTAGGGTGTTGCTAAGTGGTGTTATGGTTTTTCAGGTTGTTGCTTTGTAGTTACTATGGTATCTCAAGTTGCTGTTAGGATTTAGCTCATTGGTTACTAGGGTACACAGCTGGTTGCTAAGGTGCTACTTGAAAGCTCTATGGTATTGCACCTAGGGGGTTGCAAGGTGGCTGCCATCATATCAAGCTGATTGCTAGGGTGTTATCAGGTGGTTGCCAACGTTTCACTACATTGTTTCTATGTGGCTGCTATAGCATCCCAGTCGGTTTCAAGGAGGTAGGTGGTTGCTTTGGTACCCCAGCTGGTTGCTAGAGTGCTGCTATGCAGTTGCTCTGGTATCGCATGCTAAGGTTTCGCTATATGGTTGGCTTTATATAAAGCTGGTTGCTACATGGATGCAATATGTTTTCCTATACTTTTCTTATCCTTTACTGTATGAGGAAAGATCAGTCTTGTTCAATCATTCTTAAAGCACTTTATTGGACTCAACAGTAAGTAATGGAGATCAGTAACGGTAGTGGTTAGATATGATTACAGAAAATATAAATGCATAAATACCAAGAAATAAAATCTTAAAATATCAACAGAAAAACAAGCTGCTAGAACGGGTGTCAGATTAGTTCACTAATAGGGTTTGGGTTGGTAGAGCAGCAATACAGAAATGAAACATTTCATTAAAATAGACTAATATCTGTTATTGTGAGAAAAAGTAACGGTACATAGTGTGATGAGCACAAAGCTTCCATAGCATCCTTATGGAATACCACTGACACTGCGTAAACAATTCAAGAAGAATGTCTGTGTCCATTTAGTCCAAAAATCCATATAAAAAATAAGGGGGGTTATTGCTGTCAAATACAAAAACAGTACCCTTATAGTATTCTCAATACACTTCAAGTATGAACAGTGTAGTCCAGCATATAATCCCTTATATAGTGTATAATATATACTGAACTTTTTTAACGAGTTTAGTACAATCAGTGTAAGAGTCATGATGATCTAACATCGCCGCATCATCACCAACATCACCAGATCTCAAAACGCTTTGTCTGAGATCAACAGCTGTCTGTTCTGTGATCCTGTTGTTGAAGAGTCTGTAGATACAAAACAAAACATGAACACACACACATTCCTGTTTAATCCACTCACAGATCCACACTGTACCACACACTAAACACATACTATAATATATACATGAACAACCCAAACATTCCTGTTTCATCTACTCACAGATCCACACTATACCACACACAGACACACTAACACACTTACTATACTATATACATGAACACCACACATTCCTGTTTTCATCTACTCACAGATCCACACTGTACCACACACTAACACACTACTATACTATATACATGAACACACACATTCCTGTTTCATCTACTCACAGATCCACACTGTACCACACACACTAACACACTACTATAATATATACATGAACACACACATTCCTGTTTCATCTACTCACAGATCCACACTGTACCACACACACTAACACACTACTATAATATATACATGAACACACACATTTCCTGTTTAATCCACTCCACAGATCCACACTGTACCACACACTAACACACTACTATAATATATACATGGAAACACACACATTCCTGTTTCATCTACTCCACAGATCCACACTGTACCACACACACTAACACACTACTATAATATATACATGAACACAACACATTCCTGTTTCATCTACTCACAGATCCACACTGTACCACACACACACTAACACACTACTATACTATATACATGAACACACACATTCCTGTTTAATCTACTCACAGATCCACACTGTACCACACACTAAACACACTACTATAATATATACATGAACACACACATTCCTGTTTCATCTACTCACAGAGCCACACTGTACCACACACTAAACACACTACTATATAGTATAGTAGTGGGTTTAGTGTGTGGTTACAGTGTGGCTCTGTGAGTAGATGAAACAGGAATGTGTGTGTTCATGTATATATTATAGTAGTGTGTTAGGTGTGTGGTTACAGTGTGGATCTGTGAGTAGATTAAACAGGAATGTGTGTGTTCATGTATATAGTATAGTAGTGTGTTAGTGTGTGTGTGGTTACAGTGTGGATCTGTGAGTAGATGAAACAGGAATGTGTGTGTTCATGTATATATTAATAGTAGTGTGTTTAGTGTGTGTGGTACAGAGTGTATCTGTGAGTAGATTAAACAGGAATGTGTGGTTTCATGTATATATTATAGTAGTGTGTTAGTGTGTGGTACAGTGTGGATCTGTGAGGGGATTAAACAGGAAATGTGTGTGTTCATGTATATATTATTTAGTAGTGTGTTAGTGTGTGTGGTACAGTGTGGATCTGTGAGTAGATGAAACAGGAATGTGTGTGTTCATGTATATATTATAGTAGTGTGTTAGTGTGTGTGGTACAGTGTGGATCTGTGAGTAGATGAAAGCAGGAATGTGTGTGTTCATGTATATAGTATAGTAGTGGTGTTTAGTGTGTGGTACAGTGTGGATCTGTGAGTAGATGAAACAGGAATGTGTGTGTTCATGTATATAGTATAGTAGTGTGTTAGTGGTGTGTGGTATAGTGTGGATTCTGTGAGTAGATGAAAACAGGAATGTGTGTGTTCATGTATATATTATAGTAGTGTGTTAGAGTGTGTGGTACAGTGTGGATCTGTGAGTGGATTAAACAGGAATGTGTGTGGTTCATGTTTGTTTTGTATCTACAGACTCTTCAACAACAGGATCACAGAACAGACAGCTGTTGATCTCAGACAAGCGTTTTGAGATCTTGTGATGTTGGTGATGATGCGGCGATGTTAGATCATCATCGACTCTTTACACTGATTGTACTAAACTCGTTAAAAAAAGTTCAGTATATATTATACACTATATAAGGGATTATATGCTGGACTACACTGTTCATACTTGAAGTGTATTGAGAATACTATAAGGGTACTGTTTTTGTATTTGACAGCAATAACCCCCTTATTTTTTATATGGATTTTTGGACTAAATGGAACAGACATTCTTCTTGAATTGTTTTACGCAGTGTCAGTGGTATTCCATAAGGATGCTATGGAAGCTTTGTGCTCATCACACTATGTACCGTTTACTTTTTTCTCACAATAACAGATATTAGTCTATTTTAATGAAATGTTTCATTTCTGTATTGCTGCTCTACCAACCCAAAACCCCTATTAAGTGAACTAATCTGACACCCGTTCTAGCAGCTTGTTTTTCTGTTTGATATTTTAAGATTTTATTCTTGGTATTTATGCATTTTATATTTTCTGTTTAATCATATCTAACCACTACCGTTACTGATCTCCCATTACTTACTGTTGAGTCCAAATAAAGTGCTTTAAGAATGATTGAAACAAGACTGATCTTTCCTCATACAGTAAAGGATAAGAAAAAGTATAGGGGAAAACCTATTGCATCCATATAGAAAAACCTTAGCAACCAGCTTTCTATAAAGCCAACCATATAGCGTAACCTTAGTATGTGTCTGGGATACCAGGGCAACTGCATAGCGGCACTCTAGCAACCAGCTGGGATACCAAAGCAACCACCTATCAACATCTTAGAAACTGACTGGGATGCTATAGCAGCCACATAGAAACAATGTAGCAAAACCTTGGCAACCACCTGATAACACTCTAGCAATCAGCTTGATATGATGGCAGCCACCTTGCAACCTCCTAGCTCCAATACCATGGAGATTTCAAGTAGCACCTTAGCAACCAGCTGTGTACCCTAGTAACCAACGAGCAAAATTCTAACAGCCACCTGAGATACCATAGTAACTACATAGCAACAACCTGAGAAACCATAGCACCACTTAGCAGCACTCTAATGATAAATTTGATGCCATAGCAACCACGTAGAAACACCTTAGAGAGCAGCTTGATACCATAACAGCCACCTAGTAACAACCCAGCAGCCATTACAGCAGTGTTATTGTAATACAGCAGTTCAAATAAAGGCCACCAGAGGGCGCATTGTACACTTTATATACCAGTACCTTATGTACATTACAGCAGTGTTATTGTAATACAGCAGTTCAAATAAAGGCCACCAGAGGGCGCACTGTACACTTTATATACAGTACCTTATGTATATAATAAAGCAGTGTTATTGTAATACAGCAGTTCAAAGAAAGGCCACCAGAGGGCGCACTGTACACTTTATAAACCATTACCTTAAGGCCACCAGAGGGCGCACTGAAGACTTTATATACCATTACCTTATGTATATAATACAGCAATGTTATTAAAATACAGCAGTTCAAAGAAAGGCCACCAGAGGGCGCACTGTACACTTTATATACAGTACCTTATGTATATAATACAACGTTATTGAAATACAGCAGTTTCAAAGAAAGGCCACCAGAGGGCAGACTGTAACACTTTATATACCAGTACCTTATGTACATTACAGCAGTGTTTTATTGTAATACAGCAGTTTTTAATAAAGGCCACCAGAGGGCGCATTGTACACTTTATATACCATTACCTTATGTACATTACAGCAGTTCAAATAAAGGCGCACTGTACAATTTATGTACAAGTACCTTATGTACATTTCAGCAGTGTTATTGTAATATATGGAGGACCGGATCTGCCTAAATTAAAAATAAATAAATAAATAAATAAAAGACTAAATAAATTAACATTTAAATAAAAATAACTAGAATTTGTATATATTGCTTGCTTTGATTTTATTTATACGCTTATTTCCTTTTCTTGCATTTATATAGTCCTCATTTTATTTATTCCTGTACTGTTTATTAATGTTTTATTAATGTCTCCCTTCATTTTATATATATTTTCTGCATATATTATTTAAACATGGTCATTTTAAAATCTATTTATTTAATACATATTATTTAATATTAATATATATATATTATTAATTTATTTATTGATTTATTTCTGTTTTTCTTCTTTCGTATGATAATGAGGAGGCGTGTTTTTCATGTTCAGGCTTAGCAATCAAGTGCAGAACGACAGGAGTTGATTTCGAGCAGAGCTATGTAGCTTGGCTATGCGTTCGGGTGAAAGACTCCGAGAGGACAAATATCGGGGCGCAGGTCGGTGTCGGATCTGCTCAGAGAGGCAGCTTCCAGGTGTTGCATGATCTGAATTTAGCAGGGAAAGACGATGAACTACCTCCTCTAAATTTGTGAACACTATGGGGTCGATCTCTGTATCAGAAGATGTAGCATAATGGAACAAACGGTCAGCCACAGCCTCCACCCGAAACAGCAAATCATCTGCACCTGCATTTTCAGCAGGGTCAGCTAAGAGTCTCAGGTCTCCTGCTACCTGTTGCCTGTAAGCAGACATTAGTGCACCGTGTTGTTCATAGTTACTGCTGATGGAGCAAGACAATCGATCTACGGAATCTGCTGTCGATCAACCAATAGGAATGTTAAGACACACTGACGTCATGGATTGACAGCCCCTTTATTACCATAAGGGTAGGGAAAAACAAAAAAAAAAAAAAAAAATTAATCCATTAATAAATAATTAGGTAAATACATTAATTTAAAATAAAAATGTTCATTAAGTAACACAAATAACAAAATAAATACACATTACACATTATTTAAGTTTTTTAATTTATTGATATACTTATTTCTATGCTTATTTATTTACTTTTAGATTTACCATCATTATTTCTTTACCGTTTTAATTTAAGTATTAGTGTTTTATTTATTTATTTATTTTTTATTTGTACACTTTATATACCAGTACTTTATGTACATTACAGCATACTATTGTAATACAGTAGTTCAAATAAAGGCCACCAGAGGGCGCACCCTTTGTCAGTGTATACACTGGTACATTCTGTACATTACTGCAGTGTTATTGCTTTCCAGGTGTTCTGTATATAGCCATCCAGATTTCTATAGGATGTACTCTCATGGAACATCGAGGGGACCATCCATTGAGCGCCTAGTAAAGGGGGACGTGAGTACCGCTGTAACAGTTTAACAGCTTATATGCAGTAACGCTAGTGCTAATGCTGCAAATAAGACAAATAGTGTTAATAATGCTTCCAGTAATACTAACACTCACAGTGCAAACACCAGAGCTGATAATATTTCTGATGTCCCTACTACTGCCATGTCATAACTTTGAGACTGTCTCTCGCCTGTCCTATTCTTATTAGCAGCTCTAATTATTATTAAGTCCTGTTCAGCACTATATCCAAACTAACTGGTAGCATTTCACAGTTTGAAGACTGTATTCACACAACGTACAGCTGTGTATGGCTTTATCAGGTTCTTCAGTGATTAGAACATAGAACATATTAGAACACAAATCCAGACTGTGCCTGTAAGTCTAATAAAACGTGACGCGTGCCCTGCCAGGCCAATAGGCAATCAGCCATCCTTTAGCCCAACCAAACTGGTTAGCTCATTCAACATGCACCCTCGACCCAACACCAGCAGACCTGCTCTAACAGATCGCCCCCCTGTGTTGTTAAACCTTCTCTGTAATACCAGCCTAAGACACATACGCACGTACATACATATGCACACATATATACATAAAGTCCTCGTCCGGTAGGTGTTGGACCTCCACCTCTTTGGTGTAGAACCATAAGGTTGAAGCTCAGTGAAAATGGGATGGTCTGAGATTATAATAGGGTGGATGTAACAGAAGGGACCGCGGTCGTCATGTTTGGCCACACCTCATAAAGATATTCACCCAGCGAGCCCCGTGTAAATGACCCCGACGTGATTTGAACACGCAACCTTCTGATCTGGAGTCAGACGCGCTACCGTTGCGCCACGAGGTCCCCGGACACCTGAAACCCATCTGGAACTGTGGAGAAAGTCACAGTACCCTCAGG
Source organism: Prochilodus magdalenae (assembly GCA_024036415.1). Classification (NCBI taxonomy): domain Eukaryota; kingdom Metazoa; phylum Chordata; class Actinopteri; order Characiformes; family Prochilodontidae; genus Prochilodus; species Prochilodus magdalenae. Next base: position 5,933 of record JAMWET010001383.1, on the reverse strand, counting down.
CAACACTACAACGGCATAGTCTCCTGAAACTTCCTCAGTCTCCACACTGCACCAGTGGCTGGGACATTGCTTAAAACTCTTGTTAAAGGCGCTTCAGCTGATTGGGGTATAGCTCAGGGGTAGAGCATTTGACTGCAGATCAAGAGGTCCCTAGTTCAAATCTGGGTGCCCCCTAACCTTTAACCTAGCTGAACATAGATTTCCCTGTTTGTTGTTGGAACGTGGGCCAGTTTCTGCTGTAACGCTTCTCCTTCCGAGGTTTTACATCACGCCGTGTGTCGAGTGCTTTGGATTGTTGTGTTTTGCGTGGAAACGATTGATTTGACGTTTCTATAATATTATGTTTTCTGTGTGGGTTTTTTTTTACATTTCACATTTTAGCAGGATACACTGGACTGTCTCCATCTCCAGGAAAGTAAATGCAGAGTAGTGGGTGGACTCTTGTTTATTCGTGTTTCTAGACATACAGTTGAATAAGTAAGACTTCTAAAACAAGAAATCACACATTCTAAACCTCTCTCAGTACGCATGTAAGATTAACCAGGTCAGTCCAGGCTACGCAGTATTTACACTCTCGGGGTGTAATATTTACTGTATTAAAACAATACAGCGCATTATTGCTTTGATGATGAACGCAGTAACTGTATCACTGTAAGGTGGTATTGTAATGTAAACTGGGGTTTTAAGCTGCTGTGGTTTTGAGTTCACTCTGAAATGTACTGTAAGCTTAGTAAGAAGGAAGCGCCCGAACCAGGGACTTGAACCCTGGACCTCAGATTAAAAAGTCTGATGCTCTACCGACTGAGGCTATCCGGGCTCTGGGGGTGCTGAAGCCTTACACTACTGACTGAGAGTTTTCACTGGTGGTTCTAGACCCGGAAAAAGGGCAGTTGTGTTCTAGGTAACAACGGCACCAATTAAAGGGCAGTGTTGTTTAACGGCAGGACACACACCTGTCTGTTAGGAGTGGGGGTGAAATCTTCGTGTTTTGGGACCAGAACTGGAGAAGGACCGAGAAGAGAGGTTACTGTAAGAGACTTTAAAAAATGAATGTAGTGTATAATTATGAAACATAACGAGACACAAAGCCAGCACTGAGCTTGTTCCGTGTTTATTGTATATACGGTAGCGGGGAAAGTTTCTGGGCTCTCAGATTCACCTGGACTCCTCCAGTAACGGGGACTTCTAGAAATATTAAAATATCTGTCCTCTGCTGTTACAGGCCTGTTATGAGTCTGTGTTAAGAACAGCGTGCCGTGCGCTGCTTGTAACTTATTTAATCTGATTTGCACTGCATCTCTTAGGTCCATTTACATATTTCATATACTGGGCCTCTTCTGGGCCTGCTTGGTACTGCACAGGGCCCTTCTGAAATGTGCGGGCTCCACCCTGGCTTAGCCTGCTCCACCCACTGCTCCCACCTGCAGCTGATCATGCACTCATTAGGACTGCTTTCCTTTACTCTTCTGTTTGCTGTGTTGGTTAGCATAGTCTCAGTGTGCTCATGTGGGGTTTCTGTTGGTCCCTCGTCTCTCACATCTGGTGCCTGCCTGTGTTACGACCCCTGCCTGATATCTGAACTGTGAGTACTAGAATGCTCTACATAAACCCACTCAGCTTCTGCAGCCTGCCTCACCCCCTCAACAGCTTTTATCTTTTTTTGGATTTTTCCAAATATGATTATAGGACCTGTTAATGGAGATATTAGGGTTGTTTTTTGATGATGTCGAAAGAAGTGTATAAATGCTCAGAAATCCAAATGCAGAGTAACCTGCTAAGATACTAAGGATTAATTTATATTAGTTTATATATTTTATGTAACTATATAATTTATATAGCATTTATTTATTTTAATATTGAGTGTATATAAAAACACAGGCTGATTTATTAATATTGTGGTGTATTAAGAATCTTTCTAAGTCATCATGTCTGGAGATGATGCAGGTTGCTGAAGTCTGCAGGTACATTTACATTCGTGGCATTTAGCTGACACTCTTATCCAGAGCGACTTACAAGGTTAATTATATTACAGGTGGACCAATGTGGTGTTAGGCGTCTTGCCCAAGGACTCTTATCGGTGTAGCATAGCCTAGTCACCCAGACTGGGATTTGAACCCCAGTCTCCCACATGTGGTGGTGGGTCCTCTGGCAGGCAGTGGTGTCATCCGCTGAGCTACACCAACCAAGCTCTGGGCCTGCAGTGTCGGCTGTCTGTAGAATTTAGAAACACTGTTTATAATTTAGAGTCATATAATAATGTTGGAATTTAAATGATCACCATGTGCTGTTAATTTACATAATCAGTATTAATAATAGTCATAACCTGCCCGAGTGTAATTCATCTGAACACTTTCACTTTAGCTGAACACTTTATGAGGTCAAACCATATAAACTTTAAAGAGCAGAGCTGGGATATAAGGGAAGTCCTTCAGAGTGGTGGATGTGAAATCCTCCATCATGGAGATTCAGACCTGGTAAGATAAGATAAGATAATCCTTTATTAGTCCCACAGTGGGGAAATTCACTGTGTTACAGCAGCAAAGGGATAGCAAAGTACTCAGTACAAGAAATTAACAACAGAACAAATATAACAATATAAACATTATAAATAATAAAAGTCCAAAACCTCTGGAGAATCTTATTTACAGATAAATTGCAAAATATTTACCAATAATTGCACATTTATTCTTTGTTGCACATGGGGAATAGGAAAATATTCCACATTGTTAGTATTGCACATTACGCTACATAGAAAACAACTCTATTTCCTGTGAGGAGTGTGTGTAGTGTAAGTGTGTGTGCGTGTGTGTGTGGTCCTGTGAGTGTGTGTAGTGTAAGTGTGTGTGCGTGTGTGTGTGGGTCCTGTGAGTGTGTGTAGTTAAGTGTGTGTGGTGTGTGTGGTTCCTCTGGGGAGCAGTGCTGGTTGTAGAGTCTAACAGCAGCAGGAAAGGAAGGACCTTTGATACCGCTCCTTCACACACTTGGGGTGAAGCAGCCTGTCGCTGAAGGAGCTGCCTCCAGTGCTGCCAGGGGTCTCATGCATGGTCACAGTGGTGGTGACTGGATGAGGTGGATGAGTTGAAAGCCTGTGGAAGCTCCACCTCAGGAAGTTATCTCATGAAAATGGTTCTGCGTGTTCTGCCTGATGGCTTTTGCGTTGTTGTATTTGACAATGTATGTTAGAACCGTACGTTCTGCTGGTTCATGTTTGGGTTCCTGTGTTTGCAGTGTGCATGTAGGAACACCTCTTTATACAGGGATGTTTCCTTTATCAAAGTCTGCAGGTACAGGTGGGGGTGGTGAAAATGCGTTTCTATATGGAATATTAACCACACCCAGCTGTGAAGTTACTGATCTGGGGAAGTTCTGGGAAGACTGTTTCCAGTATCCTGGATAAATGGGTTGGTATAAAAAATCCTGTTGGATCAGTGCAGCGCTGCCTGCGTGATCCCGCCCGGAAGTTCCTTTCCTAAAGACTTTTTTTAGCACAGGTAATTTTGATGCCCAGTTTTTGCAGATAATAATTTGTGGCATTTAAAATGAGCGATAAGGTTTTCATGTCTGTATAAAGTAGTCGAAGGGACATGGGGTTGTCAGCATCGCCTAGCTGTACCACTATGTACCAGCCTACAGGCTTTAAGCTACTCTAAGATCCTACTGCCCTTTAGAATGTGAGTGTGAGCCATTTAGGCAGCTAGTAAATTCGGGTGGTGTGTGGTTTTTCCTCTTATTATGAATTTGAGTTTAAATTAACATATTGACATTAACATTATGAACATTAACATAACCGTTCGCTGCCTGTTCTGTACTGTCCATATATGGGACTAAGCTGACCTAACACATACTCATATGCTTATCATCAAAGGAGTAGTTGCACCCAGAGAATAAAACGTGCTGATGATTCTAGTTTCATGCTCGACCGCACATGTGGCAAAAGCCAGGATAATCGCTGTACCTGACTGACCAAAACAGCCCAGACTGCAGACATCCAGTGAGCAGTGGTGTCCTCCATGAGGCATCCTGTTAGTGCAGCACCTTAGCAGACGGTTAAACCAGACAGGACTCCATGCATGCAGAGCGTTTACAGCGACTGTCCTTAACACCACGTCACCGTCACCAGAGATTGCAGTGGTGTTGTATCAGACTGTCATGGAGTGAATGACTCAGAATGGCAGCGGGTCATCTTCAGTGACAAGTCCTGCTTTTGTCTTGGTGGAGACATAAGGCCACATTTTTTTTTTGGTGGTGGAGCAGTGACGGGAGTAGAAGGTTCTTTAAAAGACTTTGTGGTAGCTGTACGTTTAGGAGTGGATGTAAGTGATAACTGCATAAAACTGATTATATACTACAGTATAATTCATCTGCTACATATAACTGTCACGCATGGCACGGAAACGTGAACTTCGCCAGCACGTGCGCACGCGAGATGTAAACAAACAGTGTATTACCTTCTGCACTGAAATGTTCCCTCCGTTAGAACACGGCTTTCAATGTGAAGTCCTCCGTTCCACTTTAAATGCTCATTATAACGGATCTGCTGCACCACGGGCACCAGTATACAGCTGTTGCAGCATTTAAGGTGGAAGGGAAAATTCCCACACGGAGCTGGCGAATAAGCTTTTCAGTCTTGTTGGTTGTTTCTACAGTTTCCAGATGCTTTACCGTGGTGATTAAGCGTCGCGCTGTAACTTCAGGCGCGGTGGCACTGCGCTTTTACGCACGGCTCTCGTTGTTGTTTGCGTGATAATGTGGGATGCGTTGAGAGTCTGGAATAAACTGCAGGTTAATCCAACACCGTTTAGGTTTTTACCCAGTCGGTTACTTTTAAAGGCTCTCCTCAACAGCTCTCCTCACCCGGTGGAGTGTTTTTGTCTGACTTGACGTTCTGAAAGATCAACGTGTTGAAGCGCAAGAGTAGATGTGTTTCCTGTACTTGGCCACTGATATGTGGAGGTTGCTTCTTCTTGTTCTGTCAGTCACCCAGGCTGATCAATACAGACGGAGAGCATACAGACAGTACCCGTACAGTGTTGGAAGGACTTGCATTATAGTGAGTTATAGTGAACAGGTAGCACAGTCACATAGATAACAGCTGGCTACAGCTGTGCAGTTAGCATTTAGCTACATTCATGTAGCATTTAACCACAGTCATTTAGCTACAGTCCTATAGATAGTTTTTAGGTAGCTGTGTAGATAACTAAACACCTTCTCAGCCCCCAGGTTTAACACAGTTTGCCTACAGGGTTAAAGTGAGAGTAGAGGTTGCCATGTTATACTTTTTCCCATCAGGCCCACTCTCAACAGGACAACTGTGAGATAACCAACTGTGAGATAACCTGGTCTTATGGAGTACTGACTACCTCTCTGACAGACCTCAGTATGTCCGGCTAAAGGACTATACATCAGAATCTTTGGTCAGCAACACAGGAGCATGTTTCCCTTCCCTCTTCACACTATACACCTTGGACTTCAAGTACAACTCTGAGACGCGCAAGACACATTTTGTATCTGTATTGATCGTTATTGATCGGTATTGATCGGCTTTTCTTATCACTGCTATGCTGATGATACGCAACTCATGCTTTCCTTCCCATCATCTGATACAGAGGTCTTGAACCGCATCTCAGCATGCCTGACCGACATCAGCTCATGGATGACAGCTCACCACCTTAAAGCTCAATCCCAGCAAGACTGAGCTGCTGTTCATCCCGAGCACTACAGGTCCTCACCAGGATCTTGCCATCTCATTCGGGAAACTCGTTGATCACCCCGACTAAGGATGCAAGAAGTCTTGGAGTGATTCTGGATGACCAGTTATCATTCTCTGCACATATAGCGAACCTGACTCGGTCATGCAGGATTCCTCCTCTCCCCCAAACATCCGGAGGATTCGGGACCCTTTCCTTCTCAGAAAGCCATCCAGCTGCTGGTCC